>JAVBJF010000138.1:600000-930050 GCA_033439095.1 Pseudococcus viburni
TCCACGTTTGAAAATCAATAATGAATACTGCGAAACAACGAAATGTCTACGAGATGTAATTTTGTGCCAAAGAACAGAAAATTTCCTTCGCTTCCGTTGAAATGAAAAATTCTTGAAAAAAATACGATAAAATGTCCATAACTTCGAAAGAGAGGAGGTACAAGGATCCAAATTTTGTGAAAAAAATTTTCTAGTCAATATACACCACTTGAGGCCAAATTCACTCCTTATTCGGCCACACCCTTTGTCTATGAATTTGGCCCCAGCGAAACCAGGACAAAAATTTTAAAGAGTAAAAATTTCAAATAACAAAAAAATTGCTCTTGGAACGAATTTTATGGATTTTTCACCAATATTGAATTTTAGTAAATTTTGAAAAAACGAATATTTTATTAGGTACCTACTACCTACAGACTCGAAAGTAATCTCGAAAATTTTGGGTAAGCACAAATTTTATAAATTCTTAACAAAGATGGAAATTTTGACCTCGCCTGTTATTTCAAATAAAACGAGGACGGAAGTCCTGCCCAAACGAAGCAAGGGCAAAATTTTTTTTGAAAAATTTAAGTTGAGAAGAATCCTTTGATTGAAAAATTCAAGCGAAAAATGCTAAAAATTCTCGCTTTTTGTAGCAAAACCATCAAAATTCTTTCTATGTTTATGGTTTTCTTGCCACCAGAATGAAATTCTAGCTATTTTTTGGGTTTTCTTACCAGTAGACACTCTGGGTTGGCTATTTCTACACATGCACGAAATTGATCAAAATTCACCTCAAATTATTTCTCAAATCGTAACGATGAGAGGGAATCGTTTTGGCGGCATCAATCGCCAATAAAGTCTCGCTGGTACCATACGAAAATCAGAACCGAGTCGTGTTTGTAGTTGGTAAATTAATAAGAAAAACGTGAGAATATTTTTTACATCGATAATATCGATACTCCTCCCATTAACCTAAAGAGTCACTATGGATTGCGTTTTTCTGCTCTCCTCTTCTTCATCTCCATCCTGATCGTCGTCTTCTCCAATGTAAGTATATAGTACTGTTATTAAACGTTCCGGTGTGCTTTCGCACGCATGAGTCGATATCTAAGGATAGGCGCAGGTACATAAGACCGAATGGCGCGATCATGAGAATACTTTATGGAAGTTTAAAATTTTTCATTGGCTGCAGGACCCACAAACGTGAGAGGAGAAGAGCGAGTTGACAATTCGCTGCTAGATGTGGGATTATCGAACCTCTCCTCTTACTACATATTTTTTCCTTCGTGCCAGCCACTAAAGAGCGTGGGTAAGTAAGCAAACCAAAGATTTCATGGTACACTATGGGATGGGGCCAGGTCAAAAGTATGAGTAAATGCAATGACGCGATAGTGTGGACGCCCAGGCGAATTATTGGTCGAATTTGAAGCGCTTCGCATAAGTACATAGATTTTAAGGTTATATGAGCCGAGAAACAGGTCCAAAAATACTATGCGGAGAATTTGAGAATTTTTCACATTTGGTTTCGGGCTTTGTGCAATGCTACCACCATCTAACCATCCTATTTCCATTCCGACGATATTTCATCAATCTTTGCCATGCACAAAAAACATTAACAACTCCTCTTGCATATTCGCCCGTTAAGCGCATATAGAATTTTCTCAAAGAGGACACAAAACATGTTGATAGGTAACCACAGCAGATACGTAATTAAAAGAAATGAAATAACGAAAAAATGAGATTGGAAAAATGCCACGATTATCCCGAAAAAGAATACAGAAAGAACAAATCACATATAATACGCAAATCAGATATTGCGATTTCGAATCTTTTTTTTTTCAAATTCATAGCTTCAAATTCGTCGATTGGACCGAAGTTTGACTTACTAAAAGGGCATGTCATCTACAGCTTAGCACCAAATTTTCAGCTGCTCAAATACGAGTAAGTATGACACCTTCAGGAACAATATTCCAGTGCATTGGAGAGACTCGTGGTGTCTACTAGATTTGAATAATTAAAATGCTTGCCATTTTCTTGCAATTTTTCCTGCTTTGAATTCGTCCAAAAGAGAACCCATTTTTATCCTTCCACTTGGAAATTCAAGAAAGGAAAAAAATGCTAGAAAATTTGACAGAAAAATAATTAAAATTTTTGGTTTTTCTTTCTTTTGTTTCCTACTAAAATGAAATTCTTGCTATTTTCTAGTTTTTCTTGCCAGTGGACACCATGAGAGTAGTCAACTTGTTGGAGGTTACTGATCGACTCGAGAACAGTCAGAATCAATTTAGGGGGTCAATTTTAGTAAAATGAAACCACTTTTAGATTTTTCTCATATGATTTACCTACTAAATTTATGAAAAATTCACTCAGGACCCATTTTCAAAAATTCGCCAAAAATCGAAACATCAAGTTCAACAAAATCAATAAGAATCTTGTAGTTATAATCAACTCTTTCAATGGGCCAAATTTCGCTTCACTCAGGGGGACGAGTGGTAAAGGTTCCCTTACAAAAATAATTTTGAAATTAGAAGAGTTCTGCAGATCACTTTTTTTCACAACATTTGATGACAATTTTTTCATAGCCTGGAAATTGGAACAATAGTTTATCGCTAGAATTTTTCATCAAAACCCGAAATCAAAACAACTATCAAAATACAAGCTGAGAAATGGTTAAATTAGAGCCTAATCAGCGGTGGAAACTTGGATTTTTTCAGAGTGTTGCTAGGATTTTAAAAATTCGACCCCTTTAAAAAATGCTTCATTCGTTACTTTGAGTCCCCCATCCGCTCAAAAAATTGTAAATTTTTTGGCAGCTCCTGATCAGCTCGAAAGCTTTTCCAATCAATTTGTGAGGTAGGAAATGGGGTGTATACCATTTTTCAGCTCTTTACTTTTATCAGATCACATTTTCATACTATTTTGTAGGGCCATGGGACAATTCTAGCATTTATTAGAAAATATGTGAAAATTTGAGAAATTAAGAAAAGTTAACAATACAAAGAATACCACCCCTGAACTCAATGCTCCTGTTCGCGCCAGGGTTGCCAACCTCAGTGATTTTTCAGCTTTTAAAAAAGTTTAGTAATTTTTTTCAGTGATCTTTAAAAATTTCAGCAATTATTACTCCGTTTGCCAGGTTTACTTTTCAATTTTCAGTGATTTTTGATGAAAAATATTTTGAAAAAAAAAATTGTAGCCATTTCTAAAGATTTTGACATTTTTTTTACCTACCTACTTTTTAAAAATTGATTTTCTAGGATGAATACCGACAGTGATAAAAATGATTTTTCAAGGATGAGTTCATATGTAGAAGTGATTTTTGAACTACTTCTGGAAAAAACAGTAAATTTAGAGATTTTTGAAGAAATTGGCTACAGTTATTTTTAGTGATGCGTTTTTTGGCCAAAATTGTGATTTTTCGAAATCTCGGTTTGGTTTGAGCCCCCACTACCCCCGGTGCCCACTCATGTTGTTTTTCCTCCTTCCCAGAATGAAACGTGTTGAAAAACCAAAATTATTTCATGTTTTATTCTGATTTCTTAATATTAATCTACATATAAAATTTTGAAATTATCTCAATTAATCACACCTATAAACGAACGATAAAAATTTAGCTGTTTCTTACGAGGAATGAGAGTTTCGATATTTCCCCATTTAACTGAATTTCGAAGTTTCTGGTATATTTTTCACTCGGAGAGGAGGAGAAATTATATTTTTCATTTTTACGAGGAAATCTTTTATCCGGAGGAAGGAGGTCGAAAAAATTCGAAAGGAAACCATCTGATATGCTGAATGATATTTTGTGAAGATTTGAAAAAATTACAACGTAAGTGTTTTCACCGAGGATTTTAAACTTTGTAGAAACACTTCTCGAAAAAGACAAGGAGAATTGGCACCGTAAAAATGTCTTTGATTATCAATTTTTAATTCGTGTTCAAGTATCTAAGACTTCAAGAATTTTTTCAGTCCAAGAATTTCAAAAAAAAAAAAGAAATCTGATTTGACAAAATTACTCGTAGAAAAAAAAACACCTCATGTGTGATTTGATATGGCTCTCAATTAAAATTCCAAGGACTAAGGCCCTGTTAAAAAAAATCTACGATTTGGAAGTTCTTCCCTTTTATTTGAGGAAAATGGATTTTTTCAACTATTTTTTCTTTTTCATTCTTTCGAAAAATTTGAGCTCACTCGAAGTCACTTATTTTCTTTGGAAGTTTTTAGCAAATACCTTTCGAAAATTCATGAAACATCAGGCTAGAAGATCTGCACCATCATCAATCAAACGATTTTTCCAAACTCTATCGTCCTACTAGTCTTATAAATGGGCCACCAAACACCTCAAGAACCCAACAACTCAAGAAATTCACACAGCCAGTGAAGTCTTCAACCAAACAGGATGAGATTTTCTCCTTCCACGAACTCGCACATGCGTCTGTTCCAAGTCCAACAAACGAAGCAGTAGGTTCCTAATACATCGCAGCATGATTTGTGGTACATACAAACCGCAATTATCGGTATCTATAAATTATACTTATAGGAAAAATTGGCCTATATTGTTCAACCATCGCTGTTGCGACAAGTGTCAATGATGACGGTGGTAATGGTCACGGCGATGACGACGCGACGACGACGATAGCGGTGTGATTTTGCGTAAACGAAATAGGTATTCATTTGCGATACACGTCTCTTATGTTTAGAACAGACAAAAGAATTCACGGCAGGTTGTCTGGTGTATTCTAATTACTTAAAAGGCGGTTTTGATTTTACGATTATGTACGTACGTCTACGTACTCTCCTCTCGACAACGACCCTAGGTATACCAACGAGGAGACTTATTTTACGACGATATTATCTATATTACCCATGTGAACGCGTATACAACGAAATAGGCTATTAAGTACGTGCTGTTTTAATAAGGCAGGCGTAACTAGTACGCGGCGTTAACAAGATCGCGCGCGGAATCAGTCTTCAAAATACGCTAATCGCCAATAAGTATAAATTTTCGATCAAGAAATAGCCTTATATTCGTAATAGGTTCAGGTGCAGGTATTTTGGGAATTCGAAGCATCTGTACGGATCAAGTTGGCGATGAATTTTTTTTTTACGGAATTGGATTTGGAAAATTTCTATAATTTTCAACATCTCACCTACTACCCCCTCCCTCCTTCAATCAAACATCGGATGTTTGCTTTATAATAATTATTAACATAAATGTATACCTATGGAATACGTATCAGTATTAAATATTGATGGATCTACATATCAATTTGGATATTCGATCAACTCGCCCTTCCAAATCTCAAACTAACTTTTAGCAAAGTGAAACGATGATCGTTGTTCATGGACCAAAACGTGGTAAGGAAAGGAGTGGGTACTGCAATAATTGCAACATCAAAAATAAAACAAATTTCAAAATAGGTATATAAAAAATGAATCCTTCAACCATCTGTATTGAAACCCAGGTTCAAGATTTCAAAAACAAGACAAAATATTGAAAATTCTAAAAAATTCAAAATGAAAAAGGTACCTACCGAAGGACATATTTCGACTCGGGTATTTTAAATTCAACGTCTTATAATGCATCTGTATTCTGTAAATTACACGAAGGTGGAATTATTTTTGAATTCATTTTAATAACGTTTTTTTTGGATTTTTACCTAAAAGACATGCTTGCCTGTTTTTTAGGGAAGGGCAGGGTCGACGAGAGAAGGATGGAAAGGGTGCATTTGCACCGGGCCCGAATTTTTCAAGGATCTAGTGAAGGGCCCAAAATTTCTTTGGAGAAAATATGCTAAAAAAAAGAAACGAATCCCTTTTTTCTTTGTTAAAATTGCAATTTTTCAAAATTTTTCTCTTAAAAAGTATTTAGCAAAACTGGCAGCACTAAAAAAATTTGCGAAAAATGGTCAAGGAAATCAATTTTCAACATTTTTAGGGGAAAAAAGAGTCCACATTCGCTCTCGACGGCTCCAGGGGAGGGTAGGAAGAAAAAGGTTTCAAAACGAAAAGAAAAAAATCTTCTACTCCACAAACGATTCGATGAAATTCAAAATGAATGGTTGAAATTAGCCCGAAAATGCATTCCAGATAAAGTAAAATACACACATTGATTCTTATCGAGATCTACATACTATTTCATGCCAGATGCCAAATGTATAATTTTAAAATGATGTAAATGTAAATGGCGACCTGAAGAATGTGACAAAGACCATGTTGCATTCCGTATGTCATTTTCTTTTCCTCTAGTCTAAAAATTTGTTTTGCACTTTTTGATAACTTTCGGCACTTGAAATGGATTTTCTGGACAAAGGAAGGCTCATACTAAAAAAATGAATGAAACATAAATTCCAGAGTGTAAAATTTCATTTCTATTATAGAGTCTAATTAGTTTTTTCCTATGAAGCTTAGTTTTCGAGATATTTCAGCTCAAAGTTCAAAATTCAACTTTTTTATCTTTTATTGAAAATATCTCGAAAGCTAAGATTTTTAGAAAAACTCAATTAGACTCTACAGAAAGAAAATTTTACACTCTAAAATTAATGAGGACCCTTCTTGTACTCATAAAATTTACTTCAGTAAAAAAAAATTTAACAATGCGATTCGGAAGAAAAACGTATGTGATGGAGAAAAACTGGAATCATATTCGAACTCAGCACTAAAAATTAAGTCAGAATCCCCTATCAGAATTGATTACGGAGGAAAAAATGATTAAATTACCATCCTGTGATAATTCAACTGTTACAAATACATAAGAAATGTTGAAAATGTGATTCATCATTAAAAAATCAAGTTTCTGGAAAATTAGGCCTCCAAAATAATATATAAATAGAACATGAATTGTAGGGTGTGAAATTTCTTCTCTGTAGAGTCCAATTAGTTTTTTCTTCTGGGAGGCTTAGTTTTTGAGATATATTCAATAAAAGATTTTAAAAGTTGAATTTTGGACTTTCAGCGTAAATATCTCTTGAATTTTACAGGAAGAAAATTTTACGCTCTACAATTTATATTCTATTAATTTTTTTCGTAGGACCCTTTCTTTACCCATCAGGAAAACAACTTGAAGTGTCAAAAGTCATCAAAAACTGTAAAACAATTTTTTTTCAATAAAAAATTTAAATTATGAAAATTTGGGACGTGATGAAGAAAAATTGAAATCATATTCGAACTCAGCACTAAAAAGTATATCAGAATACTTGACCTAATAGGGCCAATTAAGCAGAAAAATGTTGAAAAAATGTAGGCCTGCCCAGCTCTAATTTTACGAGTCGAATGATGTATTTCATATACTTAGTAGAGAAGAAAGACAGCAGCGAAAAAAACAACTAAATCCTCAGTTCGTATACGAGCAAACAGATGCGTTATTTTCGGGTACACGTATCCGAATTTCCATACATTGTACCACTCGCGTCATCTTATCGTCGATAAAAATCATGAAAACAATGTTGAAGCGGTTTCCGTCCCTCTGCTCCGCCATAAAATCGACAACCATATTCATCACTCTCCGGCAATATACGAGACACCACATTGCTAACCAGGTAAAGGTTATAAGGTCGAGGTGGAATTTTTTCGAGATGAACGAAAAATATGACAAATTTCGTCTGGCGTTTTGTTGAAACATTCCCTTCTGTCGCCAATCTTCATAAATCGATACATTTGTCGTGATTTATGGCACAATACAATTCGTTGAATTTATCTTTTCGTTTATAACACGAGATACCTGTGAGATAAGAATTATGTTTATCGTATTTTCAAAATCTTACAGAACATACGAAGCTTATTGGCGCACACCTCGTCTGCTCGTATCACATTCACATCATGAAATATAATCATACGAATAATTATTAGAATCAATGTGGTAATGAGAAAAACGTATTTTTTAATTTTTATTACCACGAATGATAAAAAGCTGTCTAGAATACCAAGTACAAGGGTGTTCCCAAACTATTGTCAGTTGCAAAGCCATACAGTATGTACAATGTACATCCTCATGCCTGCTCACGAACGGTCAAATTTTTTCCATGAACAAATCTGAGCAAACATGATGGTAATGATTCAGATCTACTCGTGCTTTTAAATTTCATCCATTAGATTTCTCATGGAAACAAAAGGGTTAAACCATGGTTAAACAAGGCAAATTTCAATTAAAAAAATTAGAAAAAATTATGTATGCTATTTGGAGCAAAAATGTAAACATTTTTTTGCCAGAACGCCGACAAAATTTTGAAAAATCGACAAAACGTCGAAATTACCGGTCGGGGGGGGGGATTCGATAGCGGAGAGCTGACTTTTTCTTCAGAAAAAACGCATTCATCTATATTTAAAAATATGTCTCAATTTTTTCATCTGATTTGCCTAAATTTTTCATCAAAATCGTCATTTGAGAAAATCTGAAAAAATTGTAATTTTAAAAAATTTGCCAAAAATCAGAAAATCTACTCAAATGGAAATTTTGATTACGGGGATTCTTAAGCATGCTACTCGTATTTTCAAAAATCTCACTCTAGTTCAAAATTGAAGACATATGCCTCAAATCATTCGTCAATTCGTCATTCCCTTGGTGAATACCAAAATCCTCATAAGGGAGGTATTCCAACTAATAAGCAAAATTTTGACCCCAAACAAAAAATAATCCAAAGTACATCATAACAGGACCTCGTATCCAAAATTTCAGGTACTGAAGTTCATTTCTCGATTTTTGGCGAATTTTTGAAATTTCAAAATTACCTCCGCTCTGCGAAATATGAAAATTTGATCTACTCAACGAAAAAAGCTGAAATTTGGTATTTACCCGATTTTCGACCTCTCGAATCGAATGGAAGCGGTTTCGAGACGTTTCGGAGCAATCGGAAAATTTTTACATTTTTTTTAGGAAAATTTCTTGCTCAAAACTGCAAATTTGAACTCAAAGTTACGAATTTTGGAAAATTATGTTTTAATCGATCAAATAGATCACCAATATGAATAATCCACGATTAAAGATGCTGAAGTGCATATGGGCCATTTTTATGGACTTTTCTCCAGTGCTGGAAAACTCCAAAATTTTCTGGTGGCTCTGAAACGTCTCGAAACCACTTCCATTCGATTCGGAAGGCCGAAAATAGGGTATCTACCAAGTTTCAACTTTTTACTTCGATGTATGCGCATTCGGCGAATTTTTAAATTTCTTCAAGGAAAATTTCTTGCCCCAAAAAGCGAATTTGAACTCAAAGTTACGAATTTTGGAAAATTGTGTTTTAATCGATCAAGTAGGTCACCAATATGGATAATCCGCGATTATAGGTGCTGACGTGCATATGGGTCATTTTTATGGGCTTTGTTCCAGCGCTGGAAAATTTCAAAATTTTCTGATTGCTCCGAAACGTCTCGAAACCGCTTCCATTCGATTCGGGAGGTCGAAAATAAGAGTATATACCAAATTTTAGCTTTTTTCGTTGATTAGATCAAATTTTTATATTTCGCACGGCGGAGGTAATTTTTAAATTTCAAAAATTCGCCAAAAATCGAGAAATGAACTCCAGCACCTGAAATTTTGGATACGGGGTCCTGGATGATGTACTTTCGATTCTTTTTTGTTTGGTGTCAAAATTTTGCTTTGAGTTGGGATACCTCCCTTGTCAGAGTTCATCAACTCAGACTCACTCGAAACTTTCCACAGATATCCCCAATTCTCAACAACCAACCCGGAGTCCAAAATTGAACCAAGCATCACGTTGACCATGTATAATTAAAATCATCTTCTTCGAAACAACAATCGAGCGCTTCCCACCTTTTACCAATTGGTCGTCGACATGGAAAACATCAAGTTCATATCCGTTTCGATTTTCGACACGTCATCGAAACGTCGCGACCGTATGCAAATTTCCTCGATAAATATTTAGTTCTGCTTCTCCAAAGCATATGGTTAACGACCACGTTATCCGCGCTGGTATATTTTTAGCATTTATATAAATTAAATAACGCCTTTAGAAGAGGTTAAAATACCAGAGCCTGCATTCGTTTATGTGAAAAAGGAGCATCATTATGGAGTTTCCGATGCTTGAAAGTTTCAAAGTCACACATCAGGCCCTCGCCGGATAATTGCTTTCAACTTGGCAAACAACCACAATGCGGTTTAATTTACATTAAAATTATACGATACTCGAGAAGCGATGAAATTATAACGAATGCTCTCTATACGACGAGATCGTCAAAAAAAATCGAGACGCCATCAGGAAAAGCAACGCGAGAAGAGAAGACTTTAATCATGTTAAAATTAATCTATCCACACTCGCTTGTCTATATCTAATCGTTACACATACGCATACGTGATGTACAAATTTCCCATTGACTCGAAAAGATCTCACGATCATCTCTAATCAATCATCGTATCACCCCCGCCTTACACGCACACTCGCGAGAAAAAAGGAAAAAAACCTAATCAACGATGGTCGCGCTTTACACCACTTCGATCTTCGGGTCGCTATCTCTCGATTAGCTATCGTATATAATATCGATTACAAACTAACAACGTTGTAATTATACGCGATATAGGTAAAACCCCTTTACACTCACCTTCTCTTCTTCTCTGTGTCAAGTGTGTGCAGAGCGTATATTAAGATTTTCATTTCCTTTAAACCTGCAGCACCGCGCTTATATATGGTTGCGGCGCGGTGCGTCGTGTCTTCTTCTTGTATATAGGTAAATTCGTTTGCGTTTATAGAGTTTAATTTAACCATCTTCTATATACTTTTAATTACCGGGTTATAAATTATTGAAACTTGTATTAGGTACCTATAACTCGTATAATAAAAATTTACGCCACCTTTGTACCGCTACGCGTCTTTAATTTTTGCTACGGCCTGCGATCGTATGTATAAATAGGTGCATAGTTCTATTACGTGTCCTCGTACTCTTTCTCCTTCTGAGTATTTAAATTTTAAATAGTGGTATCTACTGGGTCTACAAAAATTCTGGCTATTTTCTGAATTTTTCTGGCCATTTTTATGTAATTTTTCTTGCTTCAAATTTCCCCAGAAAAAATTTCCTTTCTATACTTCTATTCAAAAATTTAAAAAAAAGAGAAAAAATGTTGGAAATGCTTGTTTTTTGCAGTAAAATGATTAAAATTCTAGCCATTTCCCAGTTTTTCTTGTTTTACTATTTTTTGGGGCACCATATACCTTTCAATGACGGTCAAAGTTCAATTGCCAGCTTCAAAAAAAAAAAAAAAAAAAAAAAAAAAAAAATGGCAAAGGATTAATCCATACTTTGATCCTTGTTCTTTCAATTTTGCTCAATTTTTTTACAAAATTTTGGCTATTCTAGAGTAGGCGGGAAGGAGTATGAACTGTGATTCAAAAATTAGCAGAGCCACGAGAAAATTTTCTAGACATACCCTAAAAAATTGAAATAAGATTCAAAACATTCCTTACCCCCCCCCCCCCACAAAAATATTCAATAACTACCTATATTGAATTTCACTGCATTGATAAAACATGAAAAATTCTTGCTATTTCCCGGCTATTTTCACGCTATTTTTCTTGCTTTAAATTTTCCAAAAAATAACTCTGTTTTCATCGTTCGATTAAAAAATCAAGGGAAGAGGAAAATGTTGAAAATTCTTGCTTTTTGCAGTAGAATCACCAAAATTCTTGCTGTTTTCTGATTTTTTTTCAGGCCAGTAGACACCATGCAGATGTTATGCCTAAATCTGGCATTTATTAGACCAGAATATTTAAAAAAAGGGATGAGTATGAAGTTTTCTGTGGATTTATTTAAAAGGTTCTCACCAGCGAATGAAATTTTAATACTGATATCGGTGATAAAGCTTAAAATTAAATTTTATTGACATTTTCCAATTTCTTGTGAAATTTTAAGCGACTGTGGTACCACTGGTACCTAGGTCACAAGATCAAATTTTTACGTAAAACTTTTTTCTGTTGTCATGAGCAAATGAAATACTAAGCTCAAAATTAATATGACTCAAAAAAAATTTTCCATCGGTATTTTCGAGTTCTTTGTAAAATTTGATTCTATTTTTAATTTGTTTTAACCTATTTCAATATATTGCAAGTCCTTTTGAAAATAATTTCTCGTTTCAGTCCATTTATCTAACGAATCTGTGTAAATTTGCATCATGAAAAATTCATTTTTCAAACTTGGTATCATTTTTAGAGCACTGTTAATGCAAAAATATGACCAAAAAGATTTGTGATATTATTGGGACAATAGAATTAAATATTTCTTTAAATTGCCTCTCAATTACTTCAGTTTGTACATGGTGTCAATGATAGTTGCCTAAATCGGGCACTTTTTCCCAATTTCTTTGCCTAAATGCCCACATTCGGCAATTGCCAGATTTTGGCATAATATAGGTAAATATACTCATAGACATAAGTTTTCGCATATAAAGAAGAAATGCACATTCACTCACGTTGAATGGAAAACATTCAATAAAACAGGCAGGCTGAAAGAAAAAACTCCATGAAAAGTTGAAGCACTTTTCCTTTTAGGGTAAAAACCTTAAATCATGGATAAATGTTCTAATTTGTGTGTAAAGAGACAAGACTTCATAAATTCTAATAAAAATGTCAAGGCACTTTTATAAAAAAATTTTCCTTTTTTTCTTATTTTTTTTCGCATTTTCAAAATTATTTCTTTTTTTTCAAAACATACTCTAACTTTATAAATTTTTATTAAAATCTCAATGCACTTTAAAATGGAAATGTCAAATATTTTAGTTCTAACAGCACGTGCCTAATTAGTTATGTCATCAATAATACAATTTCTTTTCAAATTTTACCTTCCCCTCCCCCACTTCTCGACATATACCTTTTTCTACTTTTTTTTTCAATTTTAAAAATATTTTCTTTTTTTCAAGTCTAAAGTAATGTCATTATGTCTTGATCTACGTTAAGATTCACTTTTCAAATTTTACCTCCCCCTCGCCATAAGTCATATCCATGTAAAAAATTGAATTTTCAACCAAGTGGTTAGCTGAGGTGGAAATTTTAATATTGTGCAAATAGAGACTATTCAAGTCTGAAAATTAGTAGGAAAGAGTAAAAATGAGATGTTAGCCTATAGGGCAGGGAAATTTTTAAAAACTGTCAATTGAAATTTTATAAGATGAAAAATTTACCAGCCCATCGCTTCATAGTATTTTAGGTCATTGTTATTACTTACAGTGACTGATAATCACATTTTGCAGAACATAATTATTACCTTGGCAATTTTACGACAATATCAACGATGAATTAAACGTTTCTCACTGAGCTGCAATTATTAGGTACAAAATGTGTACTCTCTCATTGCCTATACATATGAAATTGAAAAATCGATAAAAATCGACCCAAGTTTGATAGAAATAATAAGCTAAAAAAAACACATCTAACTGCACCACGCGGATCCCTACAACCTTCTGGAAAAAATTATAACATATGGCTACAACACAAACTTAGAAATCATTACAACTACCTGAGAAATCATCTAATACCATTCCACCACCAAAAATTTTAACAACTCACCGATGATACAGCTCCGCTGGTGATAAAGTTGACAATGAAACTCGCGACGAAACCAAATTTTAAAAAATGTGTAAATCACCCTCCACAAAAAATTGATAAGTTATTGAAAAAACGGTCGAATACACGCGAGCACAACACAACACAGCACAGCACACCACGAAACAATAATTTATGAATCAATTAAAAAATTTACGTTACAAGAAAATGTAAAAGAAAACCCCACTACCTAACACAAAAAATAAAATTTGAAAACTGAAAACAACACGAAAAACGAACTGAAATTCCGATCCATGGTGTTGGGAATATCTTCCAAATGGCCTGAAATCAGATGAAAAGTAAACCCAACGATTAAAATAAATGTATAACTGTTGACCATTGGGAAATTTAGAGAAAAATTCCATCACTGAAAAAAATATTCTGAAACATACCAATTAAATCGTGGTCGATAGTGCGAAAAAACTTGGATGTCCACAGGTTACACAACAGTTAACCTGAAATGAGACAAAAAAGAGGGATGTGATTGGAAAAATAATTCTCAATTCATTTTTGTTCAAAATTTTCAAAAAATAATCCCCAGGAAATTACGTTTGGTTGGAAACATTTGGAAAATCCTAGAACCGATTTATTTCAATTTGAAAAATACATACCTAGAAAAAAATGCAGACTTCCTAACCATTTGCGGAATCAGAAAAAAAACGAAAAAATTTTTGAATCTTATAAGCCAACATGTTGAATTCCTCAATTTCCCCATGCTATTAATATACCTACTAGCTTCATTTTTATTTTACAGAAATAAATTATCAAACTCTCTTACTAGAAAGAGTGGAAGTTCCTCATACAGTGCGACGTTGATGAATCCCAAATCATATCAATCCGGCTCGAAACAATTGATAGGTGTATTTCACATAAAACAGAAATAATTAATATCAGATTAATGATACAATACAAAAAAATAAAATAAAGTAGCATTACTCATAGAATAATTTCCTAAATTTACACTGTGGAAAAATTATAATAAATGTCGAGTTGAAATTGCGTGTATTAGATAACATGAAAACATATCCTACACAAATCACAGATTTCGTGAAAAATTCGAAAAAATGTTGCCAAGCTGAAGCAGGACACACAATTCCTGTTACTTATGCATTACCGTCACCACAGTAGGATGAGGCCAAAAAAAAATTAATATAATAATTCGAGTTACCTATATCATGAATATTCATACTAAAAATTATAGAAAATCGATGAATTTATCACACATAATGATTATTAGCACTCATACATGTCATGTCGTGATCACAAAATATACTAAGTACATATTTTTCTCATTTTTAATGCAAATGAGTAACTAACACACGAATATCTAAAAAAAAAAAAAAAAACTAGTGACATATAATTAATAAGTCAATATTCTAGCATATCATGTGGAGCTGAAATTGAAAAAAAATCAAAATTGAATTTCCAAGGTATAGAAATCTGATTTGTTATAATTCCAGAGGTAATACATTGTAGGTAGCATACATAAATTTCTTGAAAGCTAGTGGCAATATGTTAGTCAATAAGTACATTGGCATCACATGTTGAAATTTTTTTTTTAAAAAGACTGAAATCGTAAAATGTAAATATCTAATTATGTATAAAAAAATGTAAGAGTAGATTATTGCACCACTCAAGACAATGTACCAAATCAACTTGGAAAAAACGAGCTTTGAAGGGGGGGGGGGGCACCTTTTGTAAAATTGCAGGTGAATATTTCCATCAGCTTAGATAAGTAACTAAGCACGTTGGTACACAAATACATTATTATGAAATAAATAAATCACTTCTATTGGTTAGGTGTATTGCTTTGCTGAAAAAAATCTGTTGCAAAGAGTACCTAAAGGAAAAAGAAAATGATACGGTATCCGTTCCCAAGTTTATATCACATAAATACACTAGAAATTGTGGGGCACTGCGTATAATTACTCCATTCCTTGATAGTTGGAAATTATTCAGGGAGCTGGTATGAGTTGGAAATCCTTTGGAAGAAATGAAATGAAATCGAAGGATGGCAATAAAATTCGCCAAAATTTACAAATTGGCAATTTGAAACATAGAATGATACCACTCAGCATCTTTCAGCATAATGTAGATATCTATTATATTCAAAGATGATATGAGAAAATCATCAAGTTGAAAGAAAGAAGGAAAAGATTTGCCAGTACTGTAGTCTCACAAAAGGAGATTGCTGGTCATCCTCAGGGAGCATTGTCTTTCCAAAGTGAGCACTTGACAATCCTTCAAGCAGGTGGCTGAGAGGTAATGCCTCTCACATGACTAGGATGTGCCGACCTCCACACGCACCGACGCGGTTATGACCTCAAGGGCTTACCACACGTCAGGCGAGGTAACGTCAGTGCCTTTGAATATAAAACTGAAGTGTTCATAATCAAACTCAAAGCACACCCAAGACACGCCGGACTTCCACAGACAGCACTACCTACCATTCAAATGCCAAGACTCAGATTTGAATCGACGCGCCTGTGATTGAAAATGTGTACTCCGATACATTGAGAAAATCCATTTCGAAAAAGTTGCGATCAGTGTGGAGAGAGCGGATCATTTCAAAAAAAAATATTTTGATTGAAACGGGTTCCGTATTGACATAGCAAAAGGGAATCAAACTAGCGATAAACAATACCAACTTCAACTTGTGTAAGAAGGTAAGAACATACGAGCTTTTTATAAGCTGATCGACAGAATTTACCAAAAATTTTCTTCGCAAGTATATTGACCAATTATCTAGGTAATCGTCATTTTCATTGACTAATAACAACCACTAAGGGAAGAGGGAGATGACTTGAAAAATTCATCTATACAAGGAGAACCCAATTTAAAAAATTGCAACGATCCTTTTGAATTATTGAAAAAACGTTCAATATAGGTAACAACATTTCTTATCTTATGTACAGGTAAGTACTTTCCAGACACATCAATAACATAAATTTGAGCTTGATCTTATGCAGAGTATGAATGCTGAAAATGAAAAATCATCGTTTTGGGAGAAATAAATTTCAATTTTACTCATGAAAGCACAAAACAGTTGCCAATGAAACAATTTTGAAACAATATGCTGCAGTTATGTTCGAAAAATCGTACCTATGCTGGATGTAAATAAAAACTATAAAATTGTACCTATATAAAAATAAAATCTGCTTCGGTAACATCTGGTAGGTAACTTAATTGGTGCCTAATAATAAACAAGGACTCTAAAAAAGCATCACAATTCGATTACACATCGCCAGGAAAAATTGGTTTCAATTTTAGCTAAAAATACATTTTTCAAAAAAGAAACATCATAATTCGATTACACATCGCCAGGATAAATTCGTTCCAATTTTAGCTGAAAATACATTTTTGGAAAAGAAATCGAGAATCTCAGTCCTTACAATTGATCTAAAAATATTTTTACTGTCACAAATTCGTATACAAATATACATTTCAAATATGTTAATTACATATTTATCTACTTACATAATCGTGTTTTTTATTTCAACACTATTTTAACGTAGGTAGGTAATAATAAACATTTGAACTCACCATCGCGTTCGCCATTCTGCCACACTTGGACGTTATGAGGTTTACATTCGATATTCTTGACATTTCACTGTAAAAAAAAAAGAAATAGGTACCAAATTAGTCGCAAATACAGATAAGCTTATATAATTAGCAGTTACATATGTTGAGCAATCAAATATAAAGAATTTCCTATAAAGATGGCAAAAAAATTCCAAAAAGTGTCCATTTATTCGGAAATGACTTTTCTGGCTTTTTCAACTTTTGCTGGCTTCAGATTAATTTTTCTAATTTTTCAGAGGGGGGGGGGGGGGGGAGACGTCATTAAGGACAAAAACAACTGATAAAATTTCAAAAAATGTCTAACACTGTCATATCATAGAACCAGAAGTAGGCCAATATATTATTCAAATGTTTCAAAATTGAAATAATGATCAAGGGAAGGAAGAGATGGATATACATATGTACTGATGAGACCAGCTTTTCAGCAGTTCTCAACGTTTGAGATCCAATGGAGACCGTGTCAGGCTGATGCGGGGGGGGGATTAGTCAAGGCCTGCTCAGGCGGTCACGAATTAATTAATTTGTTCAGTTATTCTGCAACAATTTTCTAATAACTTTCTTATATCTATTAAAGGGACGAAATTCCAAATCTTTGATCTTTAATCTAGGTATTGGAGCGAAATTCTGCGAAAAAATAACTTTAGTAATCTTTTTTGAGCTAAAAAGTAACCATTTTTCACCATCGATTTTAAAAACCTATCCGCTCCCCACCAGATTTTAAAAATTGAAATCATCAAATGTTTGATTTTCACAAGAAATGCACTTTTTTTTTGTTCACAGAGAACAAAAAATGTATATAAACGAATGAAACATTTGTCAAACTTTCTTCTAGCTTAATAACTGGAAAAAATTGAAAAAAAATAATTTTTTTCAATCAAAATCAAAACTGAACAAATTTACAGAAAATTGAAGTTCAAACCGTTGAAAAAAATTTATATTCGACACAATTTCTAAAAAAATTTAGAATTAAAGAAATTTGAAAAAAAATTAAATTTAGAACAGGACTTGAATCGTCAAAATTCAAAATTTTTAAGCTTAAAGTTTGATAAAATATAGCTAAGATCTGAAATTCGAGAACGCTGAAAGCCAACCAAAAGCTAACTGTATGAATCAAAAAGCTAAAAGCTGAAGCCAAAAGTCTTATGTTTGAAATTTTCAGCCAAAAACGAAAATTTTTTTACGGATTTTCATCCCTGATTGAAATTCAATTTTTTTCAAGACGATTTTTCTATCAAATAAGGGTTAGTACAAGGCCAGCGAGAGGAAATGCGAGCCCGGTACAAAGCTTTTTGTGGGCCCCTTTTTTCAGACCATTTCTCATGGTATCTTCATTATTCGGGTAAAGGTGAACGTGGATCTGAACTTCTGAAGTGACATTTTGAAACAAAGGAGAGAGGTATTTAAAATTTTTTTTGGGTCAAAATCGAATAGAAATTTTGAAAATATGGAACGTACCTACCATAGACTAAACAAAGCAAGGGCGTTGATTTTTTGTTTAGTTATTTTTCTTGTTATTTTGCAAGTTTTTTTTTGAAAGCGTTTGGGGGCCCTACTGCGGTCCCTGGATATTAAAAAAAATTGCGGGCCCGGTGCAAATACCCCCTTTGCACCACCTCTACGGGCCTGGATGAGTAGTTTTGGAAATTTATCAGAATTTTTTCAAAAAAAGCAACCTAGCGAAACAAAAAGTAACCTTTACGTATTCTGAGGTGCAAATAGTAAGAAATAGTAACCAAGCATTAAGAAAGTAACGAATTACTTAAAAAGCTACCTCGCTCCGATGCCTGTTAATCTGGTCAACAAAACCATGACGATTCCGATAATAATCAACAAAAAACCATCCACTTTTCTAAGCTGGATCATTCTTGAAATATTCAGGCATCATGGCAAAATTTTTGAAGAAAAAAGTAACTTTCAGTAACTTTTTTGAGCGAAAAGTGACCAAAATTTCCCAAAAATTCAATTTTTTGGGGGGGACAAATTTTTATTTACAATTTTCTGGGGGGGGGGCAAATTTCTTTGTAGTTTTCTGCAAACATTTCAAAGATAAATCAACTGAAAAGACGCGAATGACTTCATTTATTAAATTCCTTCGTCTAAACAACAAACAAACTAGCAAAAATCAATTTTTTCATTTTTTTTCTTGAAGAATTTTGAAAAATAGCCATTTCTACGTGAGAATTTGAATTTTGGCAGGAAGTGCGAAGAAAAAGTGACTTTTGAGGGGAAAAAGTAACCAAAGTGACGTTTTAGACGTGAAAAGTAACCAAAAGTGACTAGAGTCGAAAAAGTCACAAACACCCTAAAAAAATGACCCGCTATGACGCCTGAATATTGCAAACCCGTTAGAATACGTGCTTTAGGCGGTGTATGTATTCAACAACTTTTTCAATCACCTAAGTAAGTACTTTGGTTTATATCGAGGTAGTGAAACTTGAAATATGGGCGCTGAAAAAAGACCTTTCTTCGGAACATTCACACCCAAATGATTTGTTGAGCATTTCAAACGTTTGAAAAGTTGCCTTCTTTTTATTTCAGTAAAAATCAAGATTTTTCATCATGTCTTCACTGTTTGCATTTTGCCCCATGGCATTTTGCATCCTATTTCACCCATGGAGCAAGATCCAATTTTTTTTAATTTCAAAAAATTCTGTAGGGTTGAGGTATGCACTAGACAGGAATTTTTTCAGCGAAATGAAAGAAAAATGTTTGAATACTTCAATTTTTTGCAAAAATCGGATGACTTGGCATATTTGAATAGATTTGACAGGGTGATGCATTATGCCCCAAGTTCCTTACATCGAATTCAAAAACAGCTCCTCAAGATTAGCCTACATCATGCGAGAGCAAAAACTTTAAAAATGGCGTCTTTGATATTCAGTAAACATAATCCAAAGAATATTTCTACTTCGCGATTTCTCGCTCTCTCGTTGAATCTTGCCGAAGGCTGGTTGATAATCATTTCGTATATTTTTTTCTCGGACCGAACATGATCGAGAATGTATCAAGCTACCGGCACGTTACTGTCAAACTTTTCTCGTCGATATCTTGTTCCTGTTATGGCGATACACCTAGGTGAACATTCGACCGGAGATTTACAGCCATTGAATCGATCACGCGGTATCATTTTCCCTTCACTTCGATCAGTACACACAAACAGCGGCTTGTACCTATAGCGTTGAAATACTTAGTTCGGAGTCGAGTAAGTATAGCATTAGTCTAAGAGCACGCCATTTTAATACGCGACCAGTTCGCTACTACATCGTATATAGGCAACGTAGGACCATGGACGATTGGAAAAGGACGAAGAATGAAAATAAAAATATATATACTCGTAAAAGTACGCTTGTTCTTCAAGTACCTACACATCAGGAGAACACATAACGAACGTAGTTGTTGTATGCAATATGCAATATGCATATCCGAATAGCACAGGGTACAACGTATGTACCATGCAGTAGAAGATAGTAGTATATGCAGAAATACCCGCAAAGTGGAGCGGTGGAGTGTGGCATGCCGCAAAATATACCTACGAAATGGTAACGCGTTTGTTTTTTTTCTCTCTGTGTTTTAAATTTTGCCTCGGGCTTACGTCTGAAAATACTAATAAATTTTACTCCGGCTTTAAAGGTATTCTCTCTCGGTCTACGTTGCAAACACCAGTACTTCAATTAATTTACTCTGTAAGGAGAAACAATATATTACTTGATATCGGAGAAACGATGTAGTCGTGTTAAAATGACAGTAAGACAAGCCTCTGGTGTAACGATACCTATAAGATAGGTGCTGGAAGTTAATATTGCTGAAAGATCGGTGTATTGGAAAAACTGGTTACCGTGTACCAATACGAGTATGTATTGCGAGCAGTGATATCTAAAATATTCGCATAGATGCGGTAGCTGTAGCTATACCAGATATGTACATAAACTACATATCCTCGAAACATATGCATATTCAATATGCATACGATAGTTAACACGATTTGTAAGATTGATATTCGCAGCCCTTACCACGTTGATGACATTTCTCTTTTTTTTTTTAAAGAAATTCTTGGAGGATGAGTGGATTACGATTCTTTGCGACTGAAACGTAATTTTTGGTCAGTTTTCGAAGCTATCGGTATAGGCATTAAGCACATATTGGATGAAGAAATGTGAAAATTTGAATAACAATAGATATGCCCAGTGGCGTCGGAAAGTGGGGTAAAAGGGGTACATTGTACCCCCCCCCCCCCCAAAAAAAAAATCCTGACGGGTACCCCCCAAATCACATCAAATAGGCATTTTCGAAGCATTAAAACGTGGAAAAAATGCTTTTTTGGGCTTGTAAAAACTCAATTTTCTCAAAGCTTCACCCTCGCTTCGCTCGGACATGAACAAAATAACAATTATATGGATTATTTGAGGCGACAGGACGAAAAAATGCTTCTTTTTTCCCCCCTCCACAGAAAATCCTCCTGATATTCAAGTCTTGGTTCTCATTTTGTACTCTACCAAAAAAAAGCTTCCGACGCCACTGGATATGCCACAGACCAATTTTCAACAAGCTACATCTACGGAGAGGTTCAGGGTGCAAATAACGCCTGTTGGCTCAGCAGCGATGCAATACATACTGAATCTATGTAGGAATGTTTACCTCAATTTTAGGCGGCAGGAGTAAACAGTTTTCAATTTTTCCAATTATTTTGATGAGTGGAAATTTTTTATTTGTGCTATTACACAGGTCAATATAATTATAGAAAATGCTGCCTGTAATTTAATGGGTGATTTTGATAGGATTTTTCGTGCTGATCACGAGAAAGATACTTACAGAAAAAATTTCAGCATGCCAAGATTTTTCAACATTTAAATTTTTTGTTGGAAATTTGTTTTACACTTTTTGATAACTTTTGACACTTGAAGTGGATTTTCTGGCCAAAGGAAAGGTCCACAAAAAATGAATAGAACATCATTGTGGAGAGTAAAATTTTATTTCTGTACAGTCCTATTAGTTTTTTTTCCTACGAAGCTTAGTTTTTGAGATATTTCAGTAAAAAATTTCATAGTGCAACGTTTATCATTTATTAAAAATATCTCGAAAGCTAAGATTTCTGAAAAAAAAAAAAAAAAAAAAAAACTCTGAAGACTCTACAGAAAGAAAATTTTAAGTTCTACAGAATATATCCTATTCATTTTTTTTTTCGTAGAATCCTTCCTGCGCTCATGAAATCGATTTGAAGGTGGGCTATTCCATACCAACTCGAGTCTTCCAATTTCGCTCAATTTTTTTACGAGTTCCCCTTGATGTTCTATTCACATAACCACGATTATTTCCCTTCTAACCCTCAAGGGAGCTGGAGGGTGATCCTCGTAATTTTTATGCAATTGCGATTTTTTACCAAACCCCAATTTGAAGGCTCATATCTCGAGATCGGTTGTACTCGGAGAAAAACTGTTTGTGGGATTTAAAAGAGAATTGATAAGAGATTCAAAAACGATAATCACATTTTGAAAAGCTCGAAGTTGAACATTGGTGGTGAAAGCTCAACTTTCATGATAAGTACAAAAGATGAAAGCTACCATTTAAAAATCTGAACAAATGAAAGTAAGTAGCCCTTTATACCCTTTTTTCACCCAACAAGTTTTCAAAATGGGATCTTTGCACCCTTGAGGGATACAGGGGTCCACAATTTTGACCAAAATTCAAAAAAATCGAAAAAGTAAAATAACACGTCGATTTCTACGTACTAATTCGAAAAATGAAAAATAACGTGTGACCAGACGTTCGTTAGGTTTTTGAGGACATTGAGTTCGAATATTTACTTATTTTTTGAATTTGGTCCTTCAGTGCCCCCAATTTCGAGGAAAGTATGTTAGGAAATGAAAATAGCGTGTGATATATCGATTCTCACTAATTTGAGGGCGCAGAATTCCAATATTGACTTACTTTTTGATTCGACCTCCATCCCCATAATTTTTTGAAATACAGTATTAAATTCCGTGTTGATAACTCAAGACTGGGGGAGGAGGACGGATCAAAAAGTAAGTCGATAATTGAATTCTACCCAGATAATCGATTTAAATTATCAAAAGTCATCGAAAAGGCCAAAACAAATAAAAATTCAAATTATGAAAATTCCAGACGTGATGGAGAAAAACTGAAATCATATTCGTACCCAGCATTAAAAAGCAGATCAGAATCGCCTATCAGGGTTGGTTAAGAAGAAAAAATGTTTAAAAATGTAGGCCTGTGATATTTTCGAAACAATTTTGCCCCTGCAATCCACAGGTTAGGCAAACGTTTCTATATGCACTCGATAAGTGTTGCATAGTTACCGAATGAAAGAGCGTACTTATTCTGGAACATCTGGTACGTGTAGCAATTTTATTTCGTCGTTTTTTCTCACACTCATTTACAGGAAAGTAAAAAAAAAATTATTTTTCAAGCAAATTCTAATTTTTCAGTAGATCGAAATACTATTTGAAAAAAAACTTCAATTTTTGAACCAGGCAAAAAATTATTAAACTGAAACTAGTTCAGTACTCCAACATGTAATTCCCATTTCCACGATTGAAAATAATTGTAGATGCAACCTTTTTAGTCTGTTTAATGTTTTTTTATACATTCACCAGGCACCTTCTGAAAGTACTTTTTTTAAATCAGAAATCGTTTTGAAATGGTCTTGGGCTGCTCAGTCGTTTCATGGTGTCTAATGGATCTGAAAAATGAAAATTCTTGGTATTTTCTGGATTTTTATTACCATTTTTGTGCAATTTTTCTTGCTTCGAATTTGTCCAAAAAAGAATTCCTTTTTTATTCTTTCATTAAAAAAATCCAAGAAAAGAGGAAAACGTTGAAAATTCCTGCTTTTTGCAGTAAAACCAAATTCTTGCTTTTTTCTGGGTTTTTTTGCCACTAGGGAGAAATTCTTATTATTTTCAAGTTTTTCTTGGTTTTCTTGCGCGAAGACACCAAGTCGATTCATCTAACAAATAGAAATTAAATTTTCATAAAATGAGCAAATTCCCGACGAAACTCGTCAATACGACAAAAAACTCTTTAATATTGATCCATTTATTAAATACCAGGCATCATAGCGAAATTTCGAAGAAAAAAAGTGACGTTTAGTGACTTTTTTTGAGCAAGAAGTGACCAAAAAGTGACCAAAAAGTGACCAAAAAGTAATCAAAAGTAACCAAAAATTCGATTTTTTAGGAGGATTTTTTTACAGTTTTTTTTTGGGGGGGGGATTTTTTGTAGTTTTCTGCAAACATTTCAAAGATGAATCAACTGAAACGGTGTGAATAATTTCATTCCAGATATCATAGCAAAATTCTATCAAAATTAAGTAACTTTTAGTAACTTTTCTCGAACAAGAAGTAACCAAGAAGTAATCAAAAAATGAGCAAAATTGTAACCAAAAATTCAATTTTTTAGATGGGGGGTAATTTTTTTTGAAGTGTCCTGCAATTATTTTAAAGATAAACTGAAACGACGTGAATAAATTTATTAAATTTATTCGTCAAAACTATAAACAAATAATAATTTCAATACGGTTATAACACACAGTGTTGCCGAATTCTAATGTCGAAAAGTTCCCAGAAATGTTCCGGAATTCGTAAAAAGTTCTGGTTTTTTATTTCACCACCACTATAGCTAAAAAAAAAAGAGGGCTGAGAATTCAAAAAAAATGTGGGAGGGGGTCAAAATTCAATGAAAAAATTACGTAATCTAAAAATCTAATTTTTTTTAGTAGCACTTTAGGAGGCAGATATACATAATTAATCTAATTATACAGATTTGAGCAAAGAAAAATTGAAAAATGACGAGATTTTTGAAACAAACAATTAATGTATGACCTATATAGGTATATTAGGTATCTGCTCTCTAAATTTAAATCAGTCAATTTTCGTAAAACTGTGCCTTTTTGAATCAGTGAAATGAATTTATTTGAAAATCTGTGATATTTTAATTGTTTCATTGATTTATTTCAGTCAAAATTACTGATTTATTCTGTCAAATGGGGAATTGGCTCAAAAACCAATTACTTTACTGATTTAAAAAAACAGAATTTTTTCAAATTTATAAATATAATTATTGAAATACTGCCCCAGCGAAGCGAGGGCAATTTTTTTTGAAAAATTTTTGAAAAATATCAATTTTTACGTGAAAATTTGAATTTTTGCTTGAAAATGCGAAATAAGTGACTTTGGGAGGAAAAAAGTGACTTTTAGTGACCAAAGTCGAAAAAAGTGACAAACGCCCAAAAAAGTGACCTGCTATGATGCCTGTAAAATACACTTAAATCAACGTGCATCGGTGCCCATACACCTTGAAAATTCACAAAAAATAAAACCATTAGCACGTAGCATAAATTACGACCGGTATTACCATCGAAGTCTAGCCACAGAACTCAAAACCGCCACCCACTTTTGGACAAGCGGCAAATAAAACTCGAGGGAAGCACATTTATACGTCGATGCCAAAAACCTATAAAACCTTTGGTACCACACAAATGCTATAAACTACATCCTTTGGAAAAAGAGGAGGGAAGAATCATAAAATCGCGCCGCATATTATGCCACCTACATAAAATGGCGTTTCAAACGATGAGCAAGGAAAAAATTCACGGTACGTCAAAACGAAGAATTTCTTATCCTATGCAAATCTGTCATAAGAGCAGATTCGGCGACGTCGTCAAACGCGCGTATTTTGAGAAACCTTCCGCACTCTCGGTAATAAACTCGAGACGCGTGTAAATCATGGAAAGGAACGCTTCAGATTCACACTTCGATCGACTGGTTAAACGCGTGCAAGAAATATTGCGACGTCTGTGTTTCAAATGGTAAGGTACACAGACATGGTATACGGATCGTAGTGGGTACGAGTATTATGCGGAGAATTACACACTACATCGGCGTGCTTGTATATTTGCCTATGTATCTGTAGGTCTATACGTTGTTTGTTGATGTGCGTGAGGTTGCAGAATGTGGCATCGGGCAAAATATCGCCCGCAGAAGACGAAGACATGAGAGGACAACGAAAGGACTGCAGCATACTGGAGCTATAAACAGAAGAAGAAATTCGTAGTATGCGAATTGGAATCTGCGTGCGCGTTTTACACATTTTCAACTTATTGTTTCAGCGCATGTTGAAATTCTCGATCTCGACTCGACTGCGCGCAATTGTTTGCTCTAAGGTGACAAAATACTTAGGAACGTTCAACAGTGTTCAGGCATTTGATTGTTAGAAGACGAGAAAGATTCCAGATAAGCTTGGAATCTCGTTTTTTCCCCGTCCTTTGGTATCGCCATATAGATTCAAATTCACACTATTTCCAGCGCCTTAATATCTATGGCGATGCATTTATTCGTGATGCTATTTACGTCACGTCGCATCGAGAAAAATTGCTTCCATAGGTGCCGTTCTGTATTCTTTTTATCACGATTTTGGACTGTTTTTTGAAATGATTGCAGAAGACCCTTGAGTTTGTAGAAACACGTTTTTAAAAACTAATTCGAAAATGGATGGCTGAAAGAAGCGAAGAGAATTCATTTTTTCAATGGGGGGGGGGGGTGAAAAATGATTTCAACGGGCCGACCATGAAATCCTTGCAGATTTCAATCAACGTTCAAAGTTTGTAGAGAATTTTGGACCGGTTTGAGGCGACCAAAACAAATCGTAACAAATTGACAATTTCTCCAGGTTTTTGTGCTTTTGAAAAATTATAATTTTCGCCGAAAAAAAACTATATTTTGAGATTCTGCACCTTATCCATACGATTAGCTTTTCAATTCGAAACTTTTTAGTTCTTCAAGAAAATTAAATCACTTTATTTTTACTCATCTTCAATTTGAAAAAAAAAGTAAAGCAAAATTTTCGAATCTGTCAAAATTTCACACCACAAAATTAAAATGAAAAAAAAGTATCAAAAATTAAACAAAATATGATTTTCTTGGACCCAAGTAAAGCGTGGAAAAAATTCAATTTTCATGCAATTTTTTTCTTACTTTTTTGAGTGAAACTCAATTTTTTTGGCTTTTCACAAATTTTTGGGCGAAATTCTCAACTTTTACTTTCTGATCTAGGTACTTTGAAAATGTTGATTTTTTTCGACTCGGTAGACACCTCGTCCTCTTTAATATTCTCACATGTATGTAATTGAAGGTATCTAATAGAAAATTATGTTTTTTCAAACTGAAGCTAAGTAAACAAAAAATTAATGACCGATTTTGGAAGCAAACTTTCCTATCTACATACAACAACATGTGATTACAAAATCAGGTATTTCGAAGCGGACTTCATTTTCACATATAACTGGCCAAAATCGTTTTTATTTGCTGAAAAACAACTGATCTGCGAGTTTTTAAGAGATTGATAGAGGACTGAAACATTTCTCGGATTGAAAACCCATAATTTTCGAAAAAATTTCTAAATATGTACTAATTATTTTTATGCTAAAGAAGACGTGCTGAAAGCGAGGATATAAGTAAATTTTGTATGGATAAGTTTGCAATTGAATATGTAATACCAGATGAATAAAAAATTAGAAAATTAAGGCATTGCAGATTTTTTCAAAACGCCCAGACGAAAATACCTACTACGTTAAATGCGAATCTTGGAGCAACAAGAAAAACGTGAAAGGAGTGAAATCAAGAAATGAAAGATTCATAAAAGTACATAAATACAACGCTACAAAGATATTTAGGGTATTCAGTATATTTCAGAAATGATTTTCCTTGTCTTTTCCAGATTTTCCAGACCATATTTTCGAATATGGAGGGGGAGTGATGTATTTTTTTTACGTTATGTACTTACAACCCGAAATTGGGTAACCGCCCGTTTTCCCGAATCGAGATTCCCGAACGGACATTTTCCCGAATGGATTATTTCACGAATATATTTTTCACGAATACTTTTTCCCGAATGCAATTTTCCCGAATGCTATTCTTTCCCGAATGCTATTTTTCCGAATGCTATTAGAAAACGAATATGTTACAATATTTTTTAAAAATTTTTTTTTGCCTTTCTGTTCAGTCATCAACATTGGAAATTTTTTCAAGATTTATTTACAAAACTACTTAAAGAGCATTTCCTGTTAAGATGGTGAAATCGACCCTTGAACCGATCGGGACAAAAATCTCCCAAAATGTTGGTATTGATGTAAAACCACCCCAAAAAAATTTTCAACCCCCTACCCCCACCCACAACCGAATTATGGGGCCATTAATGCTCGAAATTCAATAATTTCTATCTCCGGAAGGGGTGGTTCAGAAATTTTGAAATTTTCACAGATTATAGACATTATATAGTAGTATATGTGAAATTTTTAATCTGATTTTTCTACTTGCGAGCGGGCACTCGCATTTCCCGGCCGCTACTCGTGGCGGTGAACTATTCGCGTACGCGCCATTTCGAGGGTTGAACGAGAACTCATTCTAAGTAACTGATATTAAAATTCCTTAAGTTTTCAACATGATAAAATTGAAAGGTTTCATTTCAATGTAAGCACATTCGAAAAATCAACCATTCGGGGAATCGACCATTCGTGAAATCGACCATTCGTGAAATCGGCCATTCGTGGAATCGGCCATTCGTGATTTCTATTCGGGAAAATTGCATTCGGGAAAAAGTATTCGTGAAATAATCCATTCGGGAAAATGTCCGTTCGGGAATCTCGATTCGGGAAAAAGACCTGTAACCCCGAAATTGTGCAGAAGAATGATATGAAATGTTTGGCAACTAACGATTTTTTTTTTCAAAAATCGCTTCTTTTTACAAGATTTTTAAATGCTTCTTTTTTGGAGAAAAACGACTCAAATTCAATTCTGGAAATTTTTGACCCCCTCCTCCCCACATACACACACACAAACACACACAAAATTGAGAACCTAAATTGATAACAGAAAAAAATTCAGATAAAAAGGAAAAAACTTCATTTTAAAGCAAATTTGAAAAATGAAACAAATTATGCCAAGGTGCCTACCAAATTTTGAATGAAAAATTCGGATTTTCCCAGGCTGAAAATTTAGAAATTTCTTCACAAATCATTGCTTCCCTCCACCAAAAAAAACACGTATTACAAATTTATAATTCCATGCAAGCCCTTGCAATCCTTTCGGCTTGACCCAGTAAATGAATTGCAAAAAAAAGACCTTCAGAAGTTGAAAATTTATCACTTTTTCCTCAGTGAAATTTTCCAAAACGTGACCAATAATTCGAATTTTCTTCCATTTCCTTTCCGTTTTTTTCAAGATCTTGATCAAGGGCATCCTGGAATTCCTTTCTCATCATAGCTTATTAAAAAGTACGTTTCCAAAAAAAATTTGGACTTCAAATGAATTTCGTAAAAAAAAGAGTGTAGTAAATTACTCTCTCATTTCTAAATCAATGAAATTTATCAAAAATCACTGAAAACCTGTCAAAATTGCAGCACAGCAATAAATCAGTGAAAGAAAATCACTGGAAATCAGTGAAAATTCAGTGATATTTATGAAATTTACTGAAAAATCTGTGAAATTCTTTGAATAATCAGTTAAACCCCGCTAAAAATCAGTGAATTTCACTGATTTTTCCTGTGTTGCAATTCTGACTCTTCATCAGTGATTTTTTTCTTGAAAATTCATAATTTAATGGACAGAGACATGTATTTAAATAGGTGTACACTTTTTTTGTACGTCAAGGTCAACATGAAAATGACGAATTAAAAAATCAGCTCAGAGATGTAATATTTTGACCAGAACGAAGCGAAGGTGAAATTAAAAAATATATAATAAAATAGGCAAAGAAAGATGATTTTTACTTACTAATCCTTTTTTTAAATTCCAAAGAAAATTCCAAAATTTCCTGACTTTTCCAGATTTTCCAGAAAATGAACATCCTGATTTTATCATTTTATGTAAAAAAGTAAAAAAAAAAATTAACCTATTCGCATTTGAATAAAAAATTCATTAAGATAATGCTATAAAGAGCTATGAACTGGAAAGGAGGGGAGTAGGGGGTAAAACCGCCTGAATTTTTTCTTAGGTACATCAAGGGAGACCAAAGATCACCCGGAAAGTTTCGAGTTTCGTGAGTAAATCGGAGCAATGCTTATTTTGTTTATACATATATATAACCAGAGCTACTCGAACTGTAACAGAAAGAAAAATTCAATGATTGAAATTGAAAGCTCAAAGAATTCTGCACCAATCAGGAACACTTTTTACAATTTTTATCATTTTTATTTCTTCAATTGAAAGATTTTTCAATAAAAAATTAGATGGTGCAACAAAGTACAGAATTAACTGAAACCCCATATTCTCATCTTTATACGCATTTTTCAATTCATAACTAAAATTTTTAAAATAAATTTTGAGTGTGAGAAAGTTGAAAATTTTTCAGTAATTTTTTTCAATATTATCTTTGATAAAAGTGACTTTTCCAACGCTATGCGCCACCATCAGTTCGAATTTCGAACCAACACCAAGTCTCGAATCTTTCCAAAGACAGAAAAAAAATCGAAGATACAACCGCAATCACAGCGAATACTCAGCAGCAACAACAGGAAAATATGAAAATAACGTACACGAACGGAAACGTTTTATGAATGCTCAACGCTTCAACAAATTCCACAAACTCATTCATGAATATACCTAAGGTGAATTATGGGCGAAGAATGCGAATGCCAGTTAAACACGACTCAATGAATTATTAACTAATTTCACTTTTAATTACGAGATATACTGTAAGTACCTACGCGTATTGTTTAGCATAATTCGCGATTCAGGGCACGTTTAGGCGAGTTACGCGCGCCATACGTAATGCATATAAGTGTATCGAATTGACAATTTGCGTCGACATTGTCGCCTTCAGTTCGTAATAGGCAGCAGATCGCAGTCTTAACTCTTGAAGTTTAGCCACAAAGAAACCAGGTAGCTTGCTTCGATAAAAATAGTACCGTTGAAATTCGGCCTTTCGCGACGGACGATTTTAATTAGGTAACCCCAAAGTATCACGAGACAGATGCTTTTTTCGTCGACGTACGACCCAAAGATATGTATCATCTTCTACACATAATCCATCGATTCAACTAGTCGATAAAATCTCCTCGACAACAGGCAAGGCGCGCGAATCATTTTCGACGACGAGCAGGCGGGCGTATGATTAATCAAAGCCCAGAGCTAGAGTTCTGACCAGTAACCTGGGGCGCAGAAATCATGGAATTCTTTAATTTTTCTTTCTGTATCATAAATTTTTGCCCTGTGATTGATCAACATTTTGATGCAGATGGAGCAGTGATGGAAAACTGAAACTGAAACTATGAGAACTAAAAACGTAAAAACTGAAAACTGGAACTGGAACTGAGATGAATTTTAGTTCCATATATCAGAGTTCCGCAAGTTGAAATTTTTATTTACCGCTTTGAAGTCAACCCGAAAAATTTTGCAAAACTGAAATTTTTTATTTGAACGAAAATGGAAACTTCTTTTATATTTTTTTTTAATTTGACTTGAAAAAGTCAAAATTTACACACAAAAAAATAATAATAGAAAATGTTAAAAACATTAGTAAATTTTATTTTTAAAAATAATAACGCGGCCCCATTCAAAAAGTTAGCAAAATTTAATCTAAAAAATAATAATATTTTATCAAGATATTTAGTAAAATTCATCATTCAATAATAAACTTTACCAAGTATTTGGTAAAATTTATTATTGAATTACAAATTTTACTAAATATCTTGATAAATATTATTATTTTTAGATTAAATTTTGCCAACTTTTTGAATGGAGCCGCGTTAATATTTTTTAAAATAAAATTTATTAATATATTTTTTTTTAGTGTACTGAACCACATTCCAGTAAAAATTTCCATTAAAAAATCCCAAATCTTAAAAAAATTGTAAAATTAAAAATTTACATCAAAAATCAAAAAGTAAAAATTATCATCAATTCGAAAATTTTACCCAATTAAAAAATCCTTACTTACATTATTTCCCAATCACAATGGAATTCCATCAGATAAAAATGTCAAAATATGCTAACTTTTCTCTTTCAAACACATTTACGTTTTCTACTTGAACCACAAACCTAATCTCTCTCTCTCTCTAGATGCCTGTAGCTTCGTTTTCTGAATGATGATACCGGAAAAATTCTCGATCAAAATTGATCAAAACTATTAAAAAATTTGTAGAATTGAAAATTCTTATTGAAAACCCTCGTGAAACATGGGAAAATGTAAACATATTCTTTAAAAAACTAAAAAAACACAGCATTTGAAAAATTGAAACAAAATTTTATACGTGAAACTAAAAAGGTCCCACTTCTGCGAAATGGAGTTATATGACCAGTAGGCCATACTAGACAAAATTCCCCATCGAATGAGACCTCTCTGAGCATCCTAGGTGCAAAACTTTCGGAGATATGGCCGTTTGAACTTTAAGTTTCAAAAAACATAATTTCGAGAAAAACGCGTTTTAAGTTTTTGAAAGTTTTTGAGTGAAAAAAAAAGTTGAAAATGTGAATATCTCGAGAGATTTCAACTTCAGATGCTCGAAGAGGTCTCAATAAACTGGAAATTTTTCAAACTTTTAATAAACTTGTTCAGATACAATTTTTTGGCCGTACATCGATGTACAACTTTATATCGAAGTAGAGCTTTTCAGTTTGAAAAAATTATGAATTTCTCTGAGTGATTTTCACTTCAGATGCTCGTAGAGGTCTCAATCGAATCGAGATGCGGTTTGCGGCATTCGAAAGAGGAGGGTTGCATCTATCAGAAACGCTAAAAATTCCAAAAACGGTATTTTCGATCATTTTTCAGAAAAACCACTGTATCTCGAAACCTAGGAACTCAAAAGTGGGACCTTTTTAGATTCACGTACACAAATATTGAATAATTACCTATTTCTACTAAACATTATTTTAAACACTAAAAAATCCACAAAATTGAAAATTTTGATTGAAAAGGATAAAAAATCTGTAATTATACATGGATTGAAAACTGCAACCACAAAAAATTGGTCAAGTCCTTTTCGATTGAACATTTTTCGGCCAGAAACGATTGCAAATAATTAAAAAATTAGCAAGATTGAAAATTTTTCAGAAAAATAATGTTAAATAGCTTCAATTTAGTATTTTTGCAAATATGAAAGAAATCCTAAAAATTCGCACGAAATATTCCAGTCAAAAATATGAAAACTTGGGTAGGTAGCTACGTACTTAACCCCAGTAATAAGATTAGGAAAAAATTTATTGTATCACCATCAGTTGATGAGTTCTGTCAAAAACCCGAAAAATTCAAAATTTTCAGAAATGATGGCAAATCTTCTAGAGCCGGATCAGGGGGGGGGGGGGGGGGGTAACGGAAGCTCGTTCTCTCATTTGATCCACCTATAATAGTAAATTAAAATTTTTTGTTGAAAAATGTAGAAGTTGAGCTGAAAAATTTTCAAAATAGATGACTTGATGATTCTTTATTTTCTGAGAAATTTTTGGTTTGAGCTTGAAATAGGGAAAAGTTGAGTAAATAAATAAGTTCAATTTTTTCAGTCGAAAATTTTGGATTTTTTGTCCCTCAAAATTTAAAAAACTGAAATCTGGGACTGAAAACTGGAACTAAAAAATTTTTGGAACTGAAACTGAAATTTCAGTTTTCCATCATTAAGATGGAGGAAAAAAAAATTTCCAAAGATTTACTCGCACTTTAGCTACCACTAATCTTCGAAACGAACGAGAATAAATAGTCGACGTTCCCATGTCCATTGTGTCACTCTGATTATCTGACATAGGAGACAAGAAACTTTCAACGTTAAGATAGATGGTTTATTGTCATGTCGCATCTCGGCGATGGACGGACATCGACACGATGCTGGGATATAGTAAATTTATCGCATAGCTGCGCAAATCTTCCGAGCATTCGAGTATGTAAAAAAAAAAAAAAATGCAATGATACGAGTACTTAGACTCCTTATTTCGGGTTTACCTGGATAATTTACTTTGGAAGATTATCTCGCACGCCTAGGATGCAATATTTGTTTATTCGTCTGTTTCTCTCGGGTCCCAGTTAATTATATTATTATTTTTATATCTGTAAGCCGGCTCTGGGCGCATCCGAAAATAAGATATGTTCTTGTCGTCGTCTCATATAAGATACTCTACACGCTTCCAATCAACATGCCGAAATCCTACACACCGACTCATCCGCCTACCGTAAAATCGGTGTGTACGTTTACAGTTTACACAGATACCGATCGCACTCTCGCTTCTTCTCCCAAACACACCAACACTTTATTTCCAATTAAATTTAAATTACTCGCTACTTTAAAAAAATAAAAAATAAATACGAAGAAATTTTCGGAATCTTTTTCGTATTCGGACGCTTCATCAGATATACACAGTAAATTACGGCGTAATCGATATGCGACTATCGTGGCCGGGTACAATGTGTTTATGTGATATGCATATGTACAAATAAACGCATCGGTAAACCGTAAACCTATAAGAACATATATGTAAAATAAACTTTAACAAGAAGCAACTATAGTTATCAGGAGTGGAATTGAGCTAGACTTTCAGATAGGCAACCAATACGACACCCGATATTGACACGACGATAATGTATAGTCCGCCACATATTGTTAACAGAACTTGTTAACAGCTTCCAAGCTGGTTTTACATAAATTCCGATAAAAATACAACGTCGTTACGAGCTCGCAAACGAGAATTAAACGTGATTTTAGAGTGTACTCGCCAGTTTAACGAGATTTCGTTAAAATGATCGTAAGACTTGATCAATTCTATTGTGTGATTCGAGGAGGAAAATTTTTCATAATTTTTCCTTTGAAAATGCGATAGATCGAATTGTAAGCCATGGAAGTAATTAAAATTTAGGCGTAGCCAAAATGAGAAAAAATACTCGGAATTTGGAGCATGAACATGAAATTCGTTTAAGAGGGGGGGAGAGGTTATAGGGGATGAAAAAATCGATTGTTTAGAGAGTCCATATAGTAATCTCCGTCATGCATATAGGAAAATGTCAAAACTAACGATTACCTCAATTTCAGTCAACCTATCGTCCAAAAAATGGGAAATTTCAGAAAAAATACGATTTCTCTACAAAACTCACCTCCCCCCCCCCAAAAAAAAAAAAAAATTCAAACTCATTTTATAGGCGGACAAATTTTTTCTGTTTCAAAATATTTCATTGTTTAAGATGGAAGAGAAGAGTTTTTACTTTTTACCATGATTTCGAAAAAAAAAGTTAATTCACTGAGCCTAAGCGAAGCGAAGGCGAAAATTTTTGAAAAAAAGGGAATCCAGAATCTAAAAATTTCTTCATTAGGTAAAATTTGTGCTTTTTTCCGTGTTTTGTTTAGACTTTAAAAAAAAAACAATATTTATGGATAGCCTGGGAGAGATATGTAAAAAAAGGAGATTTATTCCAACTAATTCCTACATGAAATTTTTTTGCGGGATTCTGTAGTGAAAGAGGTCCTTCTCAACATACTATAAAGTCTACCTCCAAATCACGCTTGCGTTGCGCGTGCGGGCGTGAAATATGTACCGCCGGGCCGTTTTTTGCCATTATCTCACGAAATGTTGTGTTTTTCGACAAAGTAGTTATTACAAAAAATATTCCTCGTCAAATTTGCAATCGAAATGGTCATTATGATTTTTTTCATAAAACTCGTTTTTACCCCATAAAACTATGATTTTTGTGAGGTAATATTTCACGCGCCGCCACAATCGATCATTTAGGCTGCTGCAACCGTACTGTATAGTCGGGGAGCCAAATCTACCGAAAATGGGCCGAAATAATTGAAAAATCTGGGACCTCTCCCAACAGTTGGTGTATGAACCCTTAAATTTCGAAAACTACCAGTCTGCCGATCCGCAGCTGCTGCTTTTAAGCAGCAACAAATACTCGAAAGTTCACAATTTTTATGTACTTTTGGCTGAAAACATTTATGGTCGAAATAGGTGTCAAATTACAGGATATTTTTCTCTGAATCCGAATATGTAGGTCTGCCGACTTCTAAGTGCTGCCGAAGGGTTGGCCGACTGGGTTAAAAGGGAGAAAACTAGAAAAATTCACAAATTTTTGGTAAAATTCTAATAAAAGTGACATATTTGGCTTGAAAGGGGGTTATAAATGGTTCTAAGCATTACTCAAGAATACAGATGACTTTTCAACTTCAAAATTTCACAAAATTTTTGCATTTTAGGGGGGCGAGGCGTAGGGGAGTATCAACAAACTCATGAATATGAACATGTGATATGGGTGCATCATCAAAATATACGTTTTCTGGGTTGTTGAACTCGATTCTGACAAATGAATCAGGGATAGAATCACAAATCCTCATTTAAGAAATCAAAATTTCGCGAATTACATATTTTTATGCCATGGGTGGACACTAACGCACGATTCATCGCAACGATAGGTACATAAAAAAACAACTGCTGAGAACACTTAAAACAAAAATAACCTGCTTTTTAGTCCAAATCACACTTAAACAAATGCGGTTCTACCTATGATTCATAAAAACAGCTATCACGCCCTCGCCTCCAACAAAAAAATATTGTCATAATCGAGTTCTACAGCCCGAAAAACGTATATTTTGATGATGCACCCATATCACATGTTCATATTCATGAGTTTGTTGATACTCCCCTACGCCTCGCCCCCCTAAAATGCAAAAATTTTGTGAAATTTTGAAGTTGAAAAGTCATCTGTATTCTTGAGTAATGCTTAGAACCATTTATAACCCCCTTTCAAGCCAAATATGTCACTTTTATTAGAATTTTACCAAAAATTTGTGAATTTTTCTAGTTTTCTCCCTTTTAACCCAGTCGGCCAACCCTTCGGCAGCACTTAGAAGTCGGCAGACCTACATATTCGGATTCAGAGAAAAATATCCTGTAATTTGACACCTATTTCGACCATAAATGTTTTCAGCCAAAAGTACATAAAAATTGTGAACTTTCGAGTATTTGTTGCTGCTTAAAAGCAGCAGCTGCGGATCGGCAGACTGGTAGTTTTCGAAATTTAAGGGTTCATACACCAACTGTTGGGAGAGGTCCCAGATTTTTCAATTATTTCGGCCCATTTTCGGTAGATTTGGCTCCCCGACTATACAGTACGGTTGCAGCAGCCTAAATGATCGATTGTGGCGGCGCGTGAAATATTACCTCACAAAAATCATAGTTTTATGGGGTAAAAACGAGTTTTATGAAAAAAATCATAATGACCATTTCGATTGCAAATTTGACGAGGAATATTTTTTGTAATAACTACTTTGTCGAAAAACACAACATTTCGTGAGATAATGGCAAAAAACGGCCCGGCGGTACATATTTCACGCCCGCACGCGCAACGCAAGCGTGATTTGGAGGTAGACTTTATAGTATGTTGAGAAGGACCTCTTTCACTACAGAATCCCGCAAAAAAATTTCATGTAGGAATTAGTTGGAATAAAAAACATATCCCTCCCAGACTAGGACCCGTTCCTGATTTCCTTCCAAAAAATCAAAACATTTTTGAAAATTGCAATCGAGATCGTTACCTCCTTTGATGAGTGTGAAAGACAATTTTTTCACTTGAAAATATTAATTGCCTAGGCTAGGAAAGGAAGAAGTTTCATACCATTATTTTGAAAATAAAATTGTGTGAATTTACTGAGCCCGAGCGAAGCGAGGGCGAAATTTTTTGGAGAAAAGAGCATTCAAAAGCTGAACTTTTTTCAGGCACCCATATCATCTTTCATTATCTCACACAAAGTTGCCACTAGCGACATTTCAAATATTAGTGATTTATTTTAGCTTTTGGTGGGCGAGTCTCAAAATTTGAAATGGGAAGGACTTTTTACTCAATATAAGGACTTCAGAAGGACCGGAAGGACTTGTTAGACACCCTGGCTATACAAGTTGTATTCCCCACCCCGTGGGTGGTTATTTTGAAATTTTTGAAAGTCAAACCTGATAAAAAACACGATAGGGAAATGTCCAAAAATTTTATTTTCAATCAATTTCATGAAAACTTTAAAAAATTTTAAATCATCCAAAATTCCAATTCATCGATTGAATAGAAACTTCATTTTTTCTGACACCCTATTTCGGTACCTCCAGTGCTATGATTCCTCATGACCTAATCCAAAGTTTATCCAGAACAGCATACTCAAGCTTTGCTACCATTTAGATGCAGCACTAAACATTTTATTCAACTTGGGAAAAGGGGTTTTGGTATTAGATTATTTTTTGAAGGAAAACTCCAAAGTAAACTTTTTTGGTGAGGTTCTATTTATTTATTTTTCTTCAATTTATACGATTTTTAAAAGTTTCTCGATGTTTTTCTAGAAGGACTTCTTGCACGTAACTCTACAGAAAAAAAACAATGCTGGTTACAGTGTAGGCAAATTCGAGGAATTATCGGAAATTTTCTTGACTCAAAAAAAGCGAAAAAAACCACTAAAAATTGACAAATAAATTTTCCTATTTTAATACCCAACTCATATCTCATCACCTTATATTACATTATTTTCTCGCCGGACTCTTTCAAATTCGTTCTTGATCACTTCAGTCTCCAAGAACCATAATCTTTCAATCCCTTTTCCTCCTCCCCTCGCTTGTGTTTTTATAAAAATGGATCACTTATACCTTTTTTAAAGAAACATTCATCTAGGTATTGGTATCCTTTATGAAAGCTATGTAGGGTGTTTTATGTAACATTTTTTCCGAAATTTGACTGTGCCGCCCTCCCATTTTGTCCCCCCTGATGAAAAAAGACTCCCATAAAAATTTTACCCGAAAAAAATAAATTATTTTGAGTGGTGGCGCAAAGGAGCTGAAAATTTGCCATAAAACCTAAAGTAAAAAGTGATCTAAAATTCAACATTATTTATTCAGCGTGTCATTTTTTCACGTTTAAATCAAAAATGAAACAAAAAACTGTTTAAAAACAAGTAAGATGAAATATGTTTTCAATAAAATGACTCGAAATTCATTTTATGTCATTAAAAAAAAACTTTAAACATTGCGCGAGTGATCACCTATTTGGCACGGTTGGCCACGGCGATTCATGCAAACATCGGGCGAATCATATTCTAACTTCACCTTTCTTGCGCCACCACTTAATATTATTTTTTTAGACTAATTTTTTGTATTCCCTGTTTTCTAGGCCTGATGAACATTTTTAGAGGGCGGCACGTCAAAAATATTGAAAAAAAATTTTCCCCATATAAAAATGAAACACCCTAAGCTATAGGTAAAGCATTCGAAATTTCGAACAGATGTTAAAATGCCCAAGATAAATATTACTTACGAATAAAATTTACTTACGAACATACGAATCATAGAAAGAAAACGCTCGAGGGAGAATCAAGTTAACAGCAACTCACCTGTAAGCAGAAAAACAAACATTTTAAATTAATATACGATTAATAAAGTAAGCATGTACTATACGCCCTGAGGCGGATAATCTGAACACCAAAAACCTAAAAAAGAATAAATACGATAAAAAGTTCTAAAAGACGTATTTTTGGCTACACAAATTTCAGAAAATATCAAAAAAATTGTCCTCACCAAGTTCATTTTTCGATGGCAAAATTTTTTTACGAATTAAATACAATACAAAAATTTATTTGAGAAGCAACTGCAGAAAATTTTCATTTTTTCAAACTGGAATTCCTTTACATTCCTATCACTCACTTTGCATAATAAAACCTGAATTTGAAGTTAACTAAAAGATACGATAGAAATCTTTCTCTCGTTTCATTACCTAACTCTCATCGAATTATTATCCAAGAATTTCTAATTTCCTCAATTCTCTGAAATAACCGACCACTAATATTATTATAGTCTCCAGTAGATACCCTCATTTTTTTCTAAACCCTCCTTGAAAGCTTCTTCATACATAGGTAATTGCATCATACAAAGTGAATGAAACTGTATTTTTATTGATCAATATTTTGCCAGAGTTTACAAATACCAGTGAACAAATTTTTTTGAAAAATGAAAATCTCACAAAAATATAAATTCGATTTTTCATTAAAATTTCAGATAACGTGGTTTAAGGGCTTTCAAAAAGTTTTTCCCTTTAAAAGAAATTTTATTTTTTAATGAAATTTCTCAATTGACTTTTTCATAAAATGTCAGCTTGGTAACCTTATGTGTTTTTCACATTCATTCAATAAATAATAAATATCATCTAATATTATAAGTGTTTACAGGTTGATTTCAGCAAATGTTTTCAAGCGATGACCATACTTATAATTTGAGATTTATAGATGTGTATATTTTTGAATAGATAACCAGCTCATATACTCGCTGTTGCTAGTGAGAATTCAGCGAGACGCTTTATTTGTACAATAGAAGGTATAATACAAATAATTTAGGTGGTACTCCATTCTCGTCTATTATTTCAGCTTCACAGATTCCTTTCTTATTTTACATGCTTTTATGAAAACTTTTGAGAAAACTTCGGTTGCACTCTCCGAATGAATAATAATATCATAATATTTCATTTACTTTTTCTTCTACATAAATATACGTAGTGTAAATTTAGTCTACGAAAGTTACAATATCAACAGTTTTTAAAGCGATACATAGCATTTCTATGAAATTGCAACATGAGGCAAAGTTCTCCAATAGACAACGAACAACTCAGCATACCTCCACAGGTAACTGCTGGGTACTTTTTTTATCGGCGTGTTTTTCACTCGGTTAGGTGAAAATAAAACAGCTTTTTCGCGAACGCAACCGTGCGAGGAAAAACTTTCTGCAACAAAACCCGACGTCGACGAGGTTACGGGGTTCCATCAACGTTTGGAAGAGATCATCGTGGGGGAAAATGGAAAGCTTAGGTAAAAATTCTACCAAAAGTTATTCGCGTAGGAAATCTTTTTCTTCACAAGATGGCAACGTTATCGTCAAAGTATTCGTCACTTCGCATGACTTTCTACGTAAGTAGTATTTTTTGGATTTCTTGTCATTTTTATACAATTTCATTGCTTCAAATTTTCTCCAGAAAGACCCCCTTGGCGTGTACTCGTTTTAAAGGGAATTTCAAAAAAAAGTTTGTAAATTTCATTCCGATAAGATATTACTTATTAGTGACCCGCCAAACGCAAAGGTACCAGAAGTCGGGAAAAGACTTTTTGAGCTGGAGGCAAAAATGTGAGTTGAGATCAAAAAATTGAAAAATCGTTTTTTCGCGAAATTTGGTGGATTGACATGTGTACTACACTACCCCGAAGTCACAGATCGAAAATCGGCCAGAAAGTAGTAGAATAACGCCTTCAAAGATGAGGAGTTTTTGAAAAAAATCAAATTTTTAAAAATTTTCTCGTAACTTTTTCAGCTTTGAAAAAAATTTTTATAGCTACATAATTTGAGGAAAATTTCTTCAAAAATATTATTTAAAATGTTCATTTTTAACCAAAAATAACTTTGTTCTTTGTTGTCTTCATTTTTTGTATTTCGAGTCATATTAAAAAATCAAAATGTAGCGATTTTCTTACTTTTTTCTTTGAACACGTTTTTCTCAAAATCAACTTTTTCAGTACTCAAAGCTCAAATAGGTGTAAAATGTAGAGGTTTAGAGGTTCGGAGCTGATTTTGGTCTCATTGTAAAGGGGATGGTCTCTAGTTTTCAAAATGGATGAAAACTCGATTTTGAAAAATCCGACTTCTGGTACCTTTGCGCTTAGCAGGTCACAGATAAAAAATAATAAAAATTGACGAGAAAAATAAAAAAATTCAAGGTGTGTAATAAATTCTCAAAATCAACAGGCAGGATTTTAGTAGAACCTTTCAAACGAATTTTGCAGAACTTTTCCCCAGAGCGTTGAAAAAACATACCTTCCTTCCAACTTTCCAACATTTTAATGGTTTTCTAATTGCCTCCTTCTACTCCTCTGCCACCTTCTACTCCTCCTCCTCAAAGGTTGTATTCCAAGTTGTCTACAGAGTGCCCATAATACTTCAGAGATGATTTTCCCTGACTTTTTCAGGTTTTCCAGACCAATTTTTTTGAAGTTTTCCAGACCTTTTAAATACATATATCGTATTCAGGAACCAAGGGGGGGGGGGGTAATTTTTCGCGTGATGTACTTACATCCCGAAATTTTGCATAAGAATGATGTGAAATGCATACGGGTTCTAACGATTTATTTTTTCAAAATCACTAGGTACCTTTTACGAGATTTTTAGATGTTCCTCTTCGAGCCAAAAAGAGATTCAAATTCAATTCTGAAAATTTTTGAACCTACCCAACTCCTCTTCATCACAAAAATTTGAAAATTTGAATTTATTACAGGAAATTTTTTAAATAAACAGGAAAAATTAAGTAGGTATTTAGGTACCGTATTTCAAAGAAAAATTATAAAGTTTTGAAAAATAAAACAAATTATGCCCGGGCGTCTCTCAAATCAAGCGAATAAAAATTCGGATTTTTCCGGGCTGAAAATTCAAAAATTTCTTCACATTTTATTGTCCTCTCTCTCCCTCCCTCCCACCAAAAAAACCGCATGCCTCAAATTTATAAATCCGCGCAATCCCCTGCAATCTTTTTAAATTGTATCAATAAATAGAAAAATCAATGTGGGTGTAAAATATAAATCATTTTGTTGAGACATATAAACGTATTGAGCCCGAGCGAAGCGAGGGCAAACATTTTTGCGAAAAAAGATTTTCAAAATATGAAAATTCTTCATTTTTTCCTCATTGTTTGAAAAATTTATAATAAAATAAGCAAAAAAATACTTTTCTAAATGATTTATCATTTTTTATTGGATTTTCAAAAAATTCCAGAGAAAATTTCAAAATTCTGCGACTTTTCCCAGGTTTTTCAGAAAATGGACACCCTGTACGAATTCAGCCCCAGCGAAATCAGTGTCGTGAGTATTAGAAAACATCACCTTCTCAACTCGAGACGACAATCAACCCACTCTCGAGGCCTCCACTCATTGAAAATAAGAATCGCAATCGTAGGCTCGTTCCACAAGCCTTGTTTATTACGTTTCAGCGATACAGCTTCGAGTTCTCGCGACTAATTTGCATTTCATTTGGTATTCCAAATTCTCGGACAATTAAAAATTTTCAGTCGGTGTGGTCGAAAGCTGGGCTGCTTTAAAATAAATAGAAAAAAATCAGTTACAGGGGAAGCAATTAGCGAGCTATGTTAACGAATAAAAGTTTATAATACACGCTATTCTGCTATACATATGTATCATACTCTTGTACAATATACTTTGAAAAATGCCGAACGAGGGAAGTTGTTCTACCATTTTAATGGCAGCTGCTGGAAAACCATCGACGTATTATCTAGAGTAATTAGCGCCTTATTTGGGTCGGATTGTCGTCGTATAATTTTTCCATTAATAACTCTCTCTCACTCTAATGTACTTCTACTTATGTACCCATAATATTTACGAAATTAGGTATGTATTAATTAAGTGTCGCCCCTCCTCCCGTTTGACCCTCGAACCCAGGCGACCATTTCTGGCAAGTGCTGCGCTAAGGCAGCGCAAACTAAATTCTTGTTAAATTTGACGAATTGACCATCGTCAACGACGCATGAGAGGCGGTAATTGGATTTTCTTGGCGAAGTGTACAGGAAAGGGGCTGAAATCTACCCTAGAATCGTATAATAACCTACCCACGCGAATGCATACAGGTATATCGATAATTAGCGGTACATGGACTCGCGTGGAAGACATTCTTAAAAAAGCGAAAAGTCAAGGGACGCGGGCAAATGGCGGCAGCGTATAAGAAATTACCGCCGGGTAATGAATAAATATACAGGTATATGAGAATATTCGCGTTAGCTCATTTTTTTTCCTTTTTATCGGCATAAAATATCAAGAATTATACATTGTTACCATAACAGTGTACCTACACATAAGTATAATGTGCCGGCCTGGTCCACCACGTTCGTATACCTAGGTACAGATATCACAGTGTCTGTGTCGTAGTGCTGCGGTACAGTACCGCACCGCAGCACGCAGAGGTGCGTATCGCGTACTGGTTTTTATTGGTATAAAAATATAGCTCGCTATTAACTACATCTACATATTACACCGGAGCTAACCAGGAAGAGAATGAACTTGTTATTAGCAAGGGGCACTGTATAAAAAGGCGGGGGAGGCAGGCTGTGTAAAGTGCTTAAATCGGGGGCATTAACATAATGTTAACTGCTTGTCTGTTTACTAGCCGGAAACCCGATTGGTCAGTTTGAACGTGTAAAGGCGGTACCATGTGCATGGCCAAGAGTCTGGTACTCTAGCAGAGGTGTTGTTGAATCGCCCAGCGCGTATATATCGCGTAAAGCGTACACCACGCGCGGAAAAATGAGCTTTTCACGATTAGACGACTAATTTTCATAATTCATTGTTTCAATTTTCTTTTTCCAGTTTTCCCTTATTTTTGTACATTTTTATTTTTTTTTGGAATGGCAAGTTAATCGAGTAAAGGACATCATGAGAGCTTGGAGAGTTCAAAGTACCTAATTCTAAACCCAAGGGAAAGCAGGACTGGGGGGGAAGGAGGAAAAAAAGTTTTCTATAATATCACGGGTTCTAAACAGGTATCATGGCGAAATTTCGAAGAAAAAAGTGACTTAGTGACTTTTTTGAGCAAAAAGTGATCAAAAAGTGACTAAAAAATGAGCAAAAAGTAACCAAAAGTAACCGAAAATTCGATTTTTTCGATGGAATTTTTTTACAGTTAAAAGAGGGCTGAGAATTCAAGAAAAAAATGAGGGGAGGGGGTCAAAATTCAATGAAAAAATTAGGTAAGTAATCTAAAAATCTAATTTTTTTAGTGGCACTTTAGGAGGCAGATATACATAATTAATTTAATTAATACAGATTTGAGCGAAGAAAAATTGAAAAATGACGAAACTTTTGGAACAAACAATTAATATTTGACCTATATCTACTCTCTAAATATAAATCAGTCAACTTTTATAAAACTGTGCCTTTTTGAATCTGTGAAATGAATTTATTTGATAATCTGTGATATTTCAATTGTTTGATTGATTTATTTTAGTCAAAATTATTTATTTATTCTGTCAAATGGGGAATTGATTAAAAAATCAATTACTTTACTGATTTAAAAAAACAGAATTTTTTCAAATTCATAATTATAAATTATAATTATTGAAATACTGCCCGAACGAAGCAAGGGCAATTTTTTTTGAAAAATCATTATCAACTTTTAATTTTTTTCTTGAAGAATTTTGAAAAATAGCAATTTTTACGTAAAAATTTGAATTTTTGGTTGAAAATGCGAAAAAAAGTGACTTTGGGATGAAAAAAGTGACTTTTAGTGACAAAAGTCGAAAACAGTGACAAACATCCTAAAAAAGTGACCTGCTATGATGCCTGGTCTTTTGAATCCAATCCATATAAGTACGAATAAAAATGGCATTCCATTTCGAATTTTTGTCAGGTGTTTGTCGTGAGACCCTTTTTTCCAAAAATATGGTATCTTCGGGATCAAAAAAATTAAAATTCTTGATATTTTCTAGATTTTTCTTGACATTTTCATGCAATTTTTCTCACTTTAAATTTGCTCAAAAAAAACATTTTTCATCCTTCCATTAAAAAATTCTAGGAAAGAGGAAAATGTTGAAAATTCTTGCTTTTTGCAGTAAAATTATTAAAATTCTTGCTATTTTTCATTTTTTCTTGTTTTTCTTCCCAGTTGAGTAGACATCATGAAAAATGAAGAACTAGAATAAAAATAGGTTTACCTATAAATATTTAATGACAATTGATTAAAATTTTTATTGTCAAAGTTAAAAGTTAAAATCAATCAAACGAAGGAGCATGGAAGATTGGAGAGTGTACATCATTCCGGATAGTTATTTTATTCTTTTTTTTTTTTCAAAACGCAATCATAAGAGTAGCAAAAAACCTCAATTCAAACTTCAAAGTTCAAAATGACCGAGTAAAACTTCCACTCTTTCAACACAAGCTTTTCACCTTTCTCAATCTTTCTTCAAATACCTACCTATGGTTCAAATACCTACCTATGGCTATGTTCAAAAAAATTTGACTGGAAAATGTTCTGAAAAATTTTTACCCAAAATGGTCTTAATGTGGAAGTTTTAAATAAAAAACACCATTCATAAGCTCAGAATACTTTGACAGAATCATTTTTTTTTCTTTTTTTAAATATTAAAACAATCATTAAAAACTGAAAAAACGGGTTTTTCGAAATAATTTCAACCGGGATCCAATTGTTTTATTCCTCCTCCCCCCCCCCCACCGTAAGAATCAAGACGTCCAAAACAGTTCCAATTGTAGGACGTTCGGCGAGATATTTCCTCCTTCTCCTTTCCTCTTTCCCCACCGATAAATTCACTTTCGAAAAAAAATAATTTCGACGTTTTGCAGATATACTTAAATTTTTTCAAAAAAAAAATTCACCAACACAGTAAAAAATAAACCAGAAACTCAGTAGTGTTGAAAAAAAGGGGAACAAGGATACTCGTACATTGCCCCCCCCCCCCTCCCATCGGTGGCCGAGGTATCAAATTTAGACCCCCTTCCAATCACATCATATAAGGATTTTCAAAGCATTAAATAAAAATCCAATTTTTTCAAAGCTTCGCTCGAGCATTACCAAAATCACAATTATGCGAATTGAGGTGACAGTGTGAGAGAACCCCCCCCCCCCAAAAAAAAATCCTCCTGGTATTCCAAGTCTCTATACCCACTTTGTATTCTCTTAAAAAGAGCTTCCGACACCTTTGGAAGTACTAATGAATACATTTAAAGCTGCCTTGAAAATTAAAAAAGATGAAAGTGTGGAAGTCATCCACACATTATTTTCCAAAAACGATTTTTTTCATGAAATACTATTATTCAAAGACAAAAGTGCACTCCAATTTCTACCAGGATTAGGCCCTTGACAAAATGATGGTAGGACGGTGATATAATTATTTGCTTCAAAATATTTTAATTGCTCGAGGAATAGAGAGAGGAGAGGTTCATATGCACATTCGAAAATCTATTTTTTTTGTTTTCGCACTTTCCGAACAAATATGTCAATTCCTTGAGCCTGAGTGGAACGAGAATGAGAATATTAGCAAAACAAGATGTTCAAAAGCTGAAAATTCATAATTTTTCAACATTTATTTTCAACAGGAAGACGAAATCGCTCAGCCTCTACCTCCTACAAATGCCTCAAGCATTGAATTTCGAGCAAAATGAAAACCAAGATTTTAAAATTTGAGATTTTCAAAGGCAAAATAATCTACTTATTTTTTATAATTCGTAGCTATGAAAATTTCAAAGCTTCGAATTAAAAACTTCAAAATTTTCCGACTTACCAGGTTTTTTTAAAAAAGACAACCATGCAGATAAAAATGAGTTTTCAATAAATTTGTTCGAGCTTTGAGAAAAAGTGAAAATCATTGTCTCTGATGTATCATCTACCTTCTTCGAGTTTATTTTGGGTTGAATAAATTGCGCAAAAGTTAGAAAAATAAGATAAATGTTGAAAAATCAAGGAGAAGAAATCACGAAATTTTAGAATATTTTTATCGGTTACCTAACAACGATTTGAAAAATACTTACAGACATAGATATTTGTATATATTTGATCTAAAAATCACACCAACATTTTTCAAAGTGGGAAAAACTCGTAAAATTTTCACAAAATTTTGTCAAAATATCATAGATATTAAAAAAAATTAGTAAAATAACTTACCTAGGCAATTCGGTAAATATAATTGAGAAATGGGAATTTATTTTTTTATTTAGGAGAGGGGGTCGGATCAAAAACTAAGTCGATATTTGAATTCTGCGTTCTCAAATTAGTGAGGATCGATATATCACACGATATAGGTATTTCCATTTCTTAATATAGTTACCTTTCCCCATAATTGGAGGGCTAGGGGAGCATGGAAAGGCCAAATCCAAAAAAAAAAAAAATATTCGAACTCAGTCGCCTCGAAAAACAAACAAACGACAGGTCACACGTTATTTTTCATTTTTTTGAATTTTGACTTTATCAAGGAGGCTGATAGGGAGGTTCGGAGGAATTGGGTGAAAAAACTGAGTACCTATTCAAATTCAGCGCCTTCGAATTAGTAGAAATAGATATGTTACTTTACTTTTTCGATTTTTTTGAATTTCAGTCAAAATTATGGACCCCTGTACCCCTTCCCCCCGCGGGTGTAGAAATCCATCTTGAAAATTTGTTGGTTGAAAAATAGGTAAAAAGAGCTACTTACTATAATTTTTTCAGATTTTTAAATTGTAGTTTTCATCAGTTGTACTTATCATGAAAGTTGAGCTTTCACCACCACCAAAGTTCAATTTCGTGCTTTTCAAAATGCGATTATCGTTTTTGAATCTCTTTTTAATTCTCTTTAAACCCCCGCAAGCAGTTTTCCCCCAAGTACAACCGATCTCGAGATATGAACCTACAAATTTGGGCAATTTGGCAAAAAGAAAATCGCGATTGCACAAAAATTACGAGACCCCCCTCCCCCGCTCCCTTGAGAGTTGGACGGGAAATTATCGTGATTATGTAAATAGACCATCAAGGGAACTCGTAAAAAAAAATTGATCGAAATCGGAAGACCTGACTTCATTTTTGATTCGAGTTTGTATGGAATAGCCCATCGTCTTTTTCCTAGTCAACCACACCAAATTGAATTTGACCAAAATGACTTTTGCCAAGTGCTTCCCAAATTGAAAGAAATTCATATGTAAGCTCAAATGGGTTCCCACCCAATTTCCCTAATGTCCAAGTTCGGGAAATTATACGGAAATCTTATACCAAGTGTTTCATAACTAACACACCTCCTTCAATACAGACGTAGGCAACTCATCCTGACTACAAGTATGCACGTAAGGCAAGCTATCAATAGCAAAAGAAAAAATGAACTTGTTCAAAAATACGACGCAAATTTTCAATTGGCTACAAAATATGGTATCTTCGGCACCAAAAAAAAATGAAAATTCTGGCTATTTTCCGGATTTTTCTTGACATTTTCATGCAATTTTTCTCACTTTAAATTTGCTCAAAAAGAACCCATTTTTCATAGGTACTTCCATTAAAAAATTCTAGGAAAGAGGAAAATGTTGAAAATTCTTGCTTTTTGTAGTAAAATTGCAAGGAGTATGGGTTACATTTTTTTTTCAAATATCAGCTTTCATCAAATTTGTTTTCAAATTATGAGTAAATGGGTAATGAAATTTTGCTTCTGCGATTCAAAGAGTACGCAAAGGTACTCGATTGGGTTATTCATAAATACTGGAATTGGATTCAAGGAGATACCGATACCACCAAATATGATCATTAATGAGGGAAATACTTCGTCAAATTTTCACCATAAGGGATCCGTATGCTATACCACGGAGGTATTTTCGCACACAGACAACTCCGAAGAATGCAACTTCTCACAATAGAATATGGTCTCATCTTAAATTAATTACTACACGTTTGTTGAGCAGAAGACGAAGAGGAAAAAAACTTTCGAACCGAGAAGATCAAGCCTGCACTAGATACACATACCTACATATGCGAGAATACGCGAATCGTGACTCAATCACATCGTATCTACGAGCCAATTAACCAAAACGAAATGAAAGGAAGGGAAAGGCTAAAGAGGGAAAAAACGATACGCGACCATCGGAATGACTAGGCCAGCACACAGGGGACAGATGTAACGCGATAAACCAATTGGAAACGTTATCGGTTTTCGTGAACCGGAGACCACACACATCGCCGATGAGCTTTTTCTGCGCATATTTCACTCGCACAGGCAAAAGTTGAAACGGTCGAGCTTTATGCAAGTCTGAAATTCGCAGCAGTTTGCCCAATGCCTCAAATGTACCAATAAGTACGAATGGTGGCATATAGGTGTACGAAAAAAAGTGCCTATAATGCATCTAGCTAGCCTATGTATGGTTTATCGGGACATTATGGCCTTCTACAATCTACAATGAATGAGCGTGTACCCGCGACCCGCGGCCTTTCGCTACGGGACGTCTTCTAATCGTTGACAGCTCTCATCACGTAACCGTCGAGTCGCCGTACGATTTTTCATTATCTCGAAATACGTACCGCTGGTCCATCTTTTGTTTCATTAAATGGTCTATATGTGTGTTATGATTGGTAATTGTTTTCTTTTGTTGTTCGATATGCAGCGCAGTTTCGATTTTATACACGTACAGTACGTTTACGAATATAGGTACTCGCAGACGTCGCGTAGGTATTGTAAAAAGAGCTTGATGCGCGCTGCGTCGCACTCATTGACACCGTCGAACTCTTTCTCACCGTCGCATCGCCCCAGCACATCTTTCGTCTTCGAGACGAAAAATTAAACCTTATTACTAATTAATCCTCTCGCGCTGTAATGTCTCGGCGGGAATAATTCGTTGCTAGTTTCGTCGCTCGAGGTTTCTATAGGTAAATATACATTTATATATATTCAGCTAGATAGGTACATCTTTGAGCATAGAAAAGTCGCGGACGTATTTGTAAAGAAAAAAATCACACGCGTCACCTTCTATGTAGGTATACGAGTACAACTCGAGCCTGACATGATCCTTCCATTTTTTTAAAAAAAAATCAAGTATATTTATTAGCTCATTCCACTTCAAATCACCCAGGTTTTGATCTTACAGGTATTCCGATTCTGCTCAATTTTTTTTAGGGTTCCATAGATGATTTAATGAAGGAATCGTCGTCATTTCGATCCTTGTCCTTGGGAAGGGGAGGGGGGTCCTTGTAATTTTTGTACAATTGGAATTTTCTGCGAATAGGCTCAACTTTGAAGCTAAATATCTCGAGATTGGTTTGGTCTCAGATGAATCTGTTTACAGAATTTTGTAGAAAATTGAAAGAAGATTCAAAATAAATGTTTAAAATTTCAGGAGCTCAAGGTTGGAACTTTCGAGAAAAAAAATTGATTTTTTGTGATGAGCACCAAAGTTCAAAAAAATTAATGCACTTTTTCCTTGATAGTAAAGACCTTAGATCTTGGAATGTTCAAATGTACCGTGCATTTACTTTGGAGAAGAAGCAATAGAGACAAAACTTCATACATTTTTATTAAAATGTCAATGCACCTGAATATTTCTGTCGATTTTATCATTTTTTCAACATTTTTAAATACTTTTCTCAGTTTTTTTTTCATTTTTTCATAAAACATACCCTACTTTATAATTTTCCATCAAAACATTGTATCAATGCACCGATTTTTTTCCAACATTTTGAAATACTTTTTTCAATTTCTTTCACATACTTTGAAATATTTTCTTTTTTAAAAAAAAAAAAAAACATATTCTACTTCACAACTTTTTATCAAAATATCAATGCAATAAATTTTTTTCAATTTTTCATGTCAAAATCGGAAAAAATTACAATGAGGATAACTTTTTAAATTTTCAAGATGGCATCTCAACACCTCTAGGGAGTACAGGGATCCTCAATTTGGTCAAAATTTAAAAAAAATGGAAAAAGTGAAGTGATATCGATTCTTACTTACCAATTTGAGAAAACTGAGTTTGAATATCGGCTTACTTTTTTGACTCGACCCCTCTAAAAAAAAACACCCACTCCTTTAACATGGTTAAAATCGAAAAAAAAATTGAAATTGACGTACGACGAATCAAAATTTGTTGAGTTCGAATATTCATTCATTTTTGGATATACGACCCCCCAGCGCCCTCCTAACCTAGACCTCACAGAAATAGAAAAAAGTAGGGGGAAAAAATTGAAACAGCGTGTGGCATTTTGATTCCTCCTAATTCGAGGGTGCTAAGCTCGATTATGCATACGTCAAGATATGTGCATAAATCAAGTTTTAGGTACATTCCGTCATACGACCTCGATTACGAGCAATTTCAACGTATTTCGAAACATTTGAGCGAAATTTTGAATAATTTCACGATGTATTAAGCCTATTAAAGAATACAAGAATAATAAAACTTCGAATGTAACCCCTTTTCCCCTCTGATATTCAACTTAATGTCTTAATGTTTTCGTAATCGCGAGCAAATACATTTTTAAACATTATACTTTGTATTACTTCGGACTTAAGCAAAACATAAAATTCGGATGACCTCACAGCTTTATGTTACAATATCAACTCTCTAAATCTGGATCAGTAAAATTCGGTGAAATTCTGTGTTTTTTTAAAAAAAACACTGAAATAATTTTCACTGAAAAATGAAAATCAGTCGAAAATCATTAAATGCTCAGTCAATTTTCAATTGGACAGAAAAAATCAGTGATTTTTTTTTAATGAAAAATAGGCGAAAAATCACAAGATTTTTGATGAAATTAATTTCACAGATTGAAAAAAGCAGGATTTCACAAAATTTGATTGATTCAGATTTAGACAGATTGTCAAGGATATTTTAGTGTAGGCAAATTAGCATAATTTTGGAGGAAAAAATCATTCTTGTCCAGCAAAGATTTTATGGTGGAAAACTGTCGTGTGTGGTCTCCTAAGTAATCTCCTTGCTAAATTTTTTTATGGAGGATCACCCCCCCCCCCCCGAAAAAACACTTTATTGATACTTACAGCGATTTGGACCTATAAAAGTTTTACCTCACTGTTAGGTACTTTCTTTCAAGGTTTACTCTATTTTGAAAAATCGATAAATCGAATTTCGATTCTTTCCACAATCGATTAATCGAAAAAACTTTAGCAAAAATGATCGATTATTTTTTGGGGCGTGTTCACAAATGTTCTTCGTTCTTGCAGTGCTTGTTGCTTGGTCAAGCAAAAGTAACGAAATTGAAATAATTTTTTTATTGGAAAGACTGAACAAAATCATTGTTTTTATCAAGTCAAATGAAATGAAGACCTCAATTCCAAAAGGTTCTTAGTCCAAAAAAACGAAAAATAAGTTAGTGATGGCATCGAGTAGCATACTCTCTCATTCTGAGTCAGTGAAAAGTCACTGATAAATAGTCAGAATTGCAGCACAAGAAAAATCAGCGAAATCCACTGATTTTTAGTGAATTTTTGCTGATTTTTCTAAGATTTTCACTGCTTTTTTAGTAAATTTCATAAATTTCACTGACTTTTCGGTGAATTTTTACTGATTTTCCAGTGATTTTTCTTACTGATTTGTTTTCAGTGAAAAAATTTTCACTGATTTTCTCCTGTGCTGCAAGTCCGACTGTTTCTCACCCATTTTCGATAATTTTCACTAATTTATAATTGAAGATGTGCTTTCCAAAGTGGTCTAACTGTAAGAACATACATTTTTTTTAAAAGTTACTTAGTCAATTTTGAAGGGTCATAGCTCGTAAAGATCAAATTTTTGGAGATCGAGACTTTCGCCACATTTTTAGTATACCACTGTACAATACATTTAGTGTGGTAGCAGAAGAAATGCTTCAAAGGCATACAGTACAAACGTATTTTTCGTTTTATGAAACAAATTTCCATTGTTTTGACTTAGGCCACTTTGAAAAGCATATCTTCAATTGAGAGAGTAGATCGTTCCTCACAAGTGTAGGACATCACACAGCCAAAAAAAAAACTAAAAAACACCCCCATTCGATATCCGGTACATTTTAAAACTCACTTTTTTCCCCCAATAAAGAGTGCTTTGTCCATGGCTTCGTCCATGAATTTCAACTTCAAGTTTTTCAAAAAAAAATTTGATCAAGCAATTGGGAGAAATTTTAAAAAGTATAAAATTGGAAAAAAGTTTTAAAAAATAAAAATTGGAATTATTTTGAAAAAATTGAAGTTTAAAAAAATTTTACTATTAGAAAAAAAATTTGAAATTCGATACAATTTTTTTTTAAAAAACTTTATAATTGAAAAAATTCTAATTTAAAAGAATTTTTCTGTGTTGGACACTTTTTTTTACAAACGATCGAAAAAAGTAATAATTAGAAATGATTATGTCATAGGTCCGAAATTTTACCATAAAAATTTGAAAAAATCATCACTGTTTCAAAATGTGCTTAGGAAGAATAACAACACTACATTACGTTTAGGTCTTGATTTTTTTATAAATATTTTGAAAAAAAATCTTTCCTATTCCAAAAAGTTCCTTGTCCAAACTTTTTTTTTGTTGTTTTCTTTTTGATGGGTTCAATTTCAATCAGCCTCTCACGCCTATGGAGTCGGAGTAAGAGGAATTTTTAAAATGGGATCATCTAGAAGAACCCCACTACTACAAGTTAAGATAGGATTCATAGTCGTTTTCCAAAATTTATAGGCCTACAAAACTTTTTTTCAATTTTCCAAAAAAAAAAAAACATGTTTGGACTAAGCACCTTTTGGAATTGAGGTCTTCAAATGAAATCATAATTTGAAAAAAAAAACAAGCACATTTGAAGTAAATTAGGATAAACGCTCCCTGGAGTTGGGAAAAATTGATTAATCGGTCGATTATTTCATATCATCGATTAATCGATTTTCCGATTAATCGATTATTGATCGCCCAACATCAGTACTGCGTATTTTGCAGATTAAATTTACTCGATCATTGGAACACTCCCCCTCTCCGCTCAATCTACCTTTCTAGGCAATTAAATCGAATCGAAAACCAACACAAAAATCAATAACCAAAGGAAGAACGCTCGACTAGGTGCCATTAATTATCAATTTAGGAAGCAACCACCTGCTCGGCGACATGTTATAAGGTACAGACACCTCGAACATACCAATATCCCTTGAAAATGGCGAATTTCTCCAAAACAGGAGATACATTCTTTCAAATTAATAATCAGTCGATATACCTCAGTTTACGATATATCATTGATATCATGTCGGAGGCACGAGATGAGAAGGGAGGTTTAAGGCCACCCCGGTCGTTACTACTGCTGGAACAGGTATACGTGATGCATTATAAATTTCAAGAAGACTACACGATGAGAGATCCAAGAGCGTTATTAAAATATTCGCTTTTAACGGAATTTCAAATCCGTTGGTTTTTATAGATTTCGTCGGTCTATAAGGTAAAAATTTGTATATGCGAGTTTTTTTCCCCGCCACACAGCAAACTAAACCTCGCCTTATCCTTACAAACTGCATCATCTACGAGTCGAGTACACAAGCATCCAAATAAAGAGTAAAAAAATCAAATCAAATCTAAAAATATATACCAACAATAATAAAATGGAGAAGAAGAAAAAAAAAAGGCAATAAATATTTTATCTACGCGATTATTTTTTATACAGTTTTTTTCTCTTTTTCGGCCTGCTAAGTATTATAGGTACAAGTCGTAGCCTAGATACTGATTACCGATGCTGGGTACTACAAATCGTAATTTTTTTTCATTTAGGTAAACAAACTCGCGGAGATTTTCGACTAACGTACGGTGGCGAAGGGGATGCTGCCCATCTCCCAAAACGTGCTAGACGCGTTTGCACACAATAGCAAGTAGCGCGGCTCAATGACATTTTAACAACGTATATTTAAGGAAACTACACCATTTCTCGGCGCTGCGCCGCTGCTGATTTATACAATAAATAAATTTATGAAACTGGTCATTTTTATAGTTGTTTTATATAAAAGTATATATTTTAAACACGTCATAAGCGGTTTCTTTCATGTCTGCTGTACGCCGTACAACCGGTCGAGATCATAGTCGTATACATGTTTGGAGCGTAAAAAAAAGATGGATACGAGTGAGTATAGCGAATACTTCGTATGTGTATGTATATTAAACGCACCACGACTGAGACTGCCGACGATATTTGGTCAAAAAAAGAAAAAGAAAAACACGATACAAAAGTCGTTAAAATGTCGTAAAATTCAGCTAAAAAATTTCCATTATTGTAGTAAAAAAATATAAAATTGAGAGTTCAATTTCAAAGTTAATATAAAATGGTTCACAAATATTCAAAACAGGTAAGCAATTATACGAAGGTACATATTATAAGGAAATTGGGAAAAGACGAAAGAAAATGTTCACCTTCATGAGAGATGCTGAATAGAGAGAAACTCCTAATTCATATTTTAGGTATAAATGAACACGAAATTGAAAAATATTGAAAAAAAAACAGAGGTCTCTCACTTCGCAGTCTGCACAGAGCAACCCCGCATTGTCCACATGAAAACATTTTTTTTCGACACCCTAAATAAATTCCAAAAAATAATCAATTACATGTTGAAAATCCCCCACTGAAATACATATTTTCCTTACTTCAACCTACTTACATATAACAGCGAATCAATTGGATAAATTGAAACTTACAAGGGCGATATCTCAAATCGGAAGTAAAATTTTGAGCCGAAATTTAAAAAAATCGAAAGTCTATCATAAAAAAACCTCAAATCCTAAATTTCAGCTCCTCAAGTTCATTTCTCAAATTTTGGCAGATTTTTTATATTTCAAAATAAATTACCTCATCACCCTGCAAAATATGGAAATTTCATCTAACCAACGAAAAAATCTGAAATTTGGTTTATACCCCATTTTCGACCCCCCGAATTGATTGGAAGCGGTTTCAAAACGTTTCGGAACCTCCAGAAAATTTTGAAATTTATCAGCACTGGAAAAAACCCTATAAAAATGGCCCATATGAACTGCAGCACCTATAATCGTGGATTACCCATAGTGGTGACTGAAGTTGAAAATAGGACATCTAGGTACCAACTTTCAGCTCTTCGCCTCGATGCGAACACGGTTGGAGTATTTTCAAATATGAAATATTTTTCCAAGAAAATTTTCTTCTAAAAAATATGGATTTCAACTCAAAGCTATAACGAATTTTGAAAAATTGTGCTTATAATCGATCAAAGAAATCACCAACATGGATAATACACGATTATAGGTGCTAAAGTTCTTATGAGCCAGTTTTATGTAATTACGTATTACCCGTAAGTAATGGTGACGTATTCGATCAATTTAGGCACAATTTTCCAAAATTCGTAACTTCAAGTTGAAATCCATAATTTTTGGCAGAAAATTTTTCCTGGAAAAAATATGAATTTCAACTCCAAGTTACGAAATTTGAAATGTTGTGCTTAAATCGATCAAATTGTTCCCCAATACGGGTAATCCACTCTCTCATTACGAATCAGTGAAAATTCACTGATAAACAGTCAGAATTGCAGCACGAAAATATCAATGAAATTCACTGATTATTCAAAGAATTTCACAGATTTTTCAGTAAATTTCAATTTTTATGAATATCACTGAGTTTTTAGTGAATTTTCACTGATTTCCAGTAATTTTTTTTCACCGACTTGCTTTCAGTGAAAAAATTCACTGATTTATTACTGTGCTGCAATTCTGACTGTTTTTCAGTGATTTCTGATAAATTTCACTGATTCAGAAATGAGAGAGCACGATTACAGGAGCTAAAGCTCAAATGGACTATTTTCATTCCAAAATTTTCTGGAGATTCAGAAACGTCTTGAAACCGCTTCCAATCGATTCGGGAGGTCAAAAATAGTGTATACACCAAATTTCAGTTTTTTTCGTCTATTAGATCAAATTTTCATATTTTGCAGGGCGATAAGGTAGGTAATTTTGAAAAATTTCAAAAATTTGCCAAAATTCGAGGAATGAACTTTAGCATTTGAAATTTCGGATATGGGATTCTATTATGATGTATTTTTAATTAATTTTTGTTTCTGATTAAAATTTTACATGGTGTTGGGGGGATATCTCCCTTGTTGGAAAACACTCAAAATGTCCACCTTCAATTTAAACGGATGTGGTATTTTCTGAAAGAGCTGGTTCTAAAATTTACAGACATCATGCTGCCCAACTTGATTATTCGATTTCATATCGACTTTTTGAAACCGAATTTAATTTTTCTCATTTCTAACCACGTTGAAGTCTCTGATTAGATAATAATTTTTTTCCATCATTTTAGATTTGTGAAAATGAACACAAATACTTACACGACTGGTTCTCCCCCTTTTTTGAGTAGATATATTTTCATTGGTTCAGTAGGTGAATAATTCAAAAATAAAATAATTCCTCGAGTCACAATTCTAAGATGCACACTTCGAACGTTTTCCCCCAATTAATTCCACTCTCAGTTTGGGAGTTACTACAGCAATGTATCTACCACCCTTTTCTCAGCTCTTCAAGGTCAGAAAATCAAAATCTTACTAGGGGCTTTAGAATGGCTAAAAATTGTGAAATTAATTTTCAGACGATCAATATCGCTCAAGGACCCAATTTTCATAAATTTTACCGGAAAATTACTTCAATTCATATGGGCGTTACGTTTCAATGGAAAAATGTAAATTTCAAAAATGGCCAAAAATCAAAGAATTAATTTGAGAACAAAAATTCAGGTTGAAAGAAATTTTGGAACATGCTGTTTTCAAAATTTCAGTATCATTCGAATTGTAGGCGGACTTCTCGAGTTTTTTCCAAGTGAGTTGAAATCGGTAATCGAAATAAAATTGAAAAAAATTATCAAATTTTGACCACCGAAAACTCAATTGATGAGCATTTTTTAACAGAAATTATCGTTTAAGTACATATCACATTAATACTTGATTAGGTACCAGAAAAAAGGACTGATGAACCGTGTTCGGTATTTTCAAAAAAATTTCAATATGATGATGGAAAATAAATATCTTAAAAACTGAACAAATCCTCTTTCGATGATTTTTGAACCACTTCAAAATTTAAGGTACCGACTGCAAACGTATGTTGATACGAACGAGATATATCCCAATTTGAAAATTGAACAAGTAAACAGTTTCATCATTAGGCACATTCAAAATAAAAGACGATGGAAAGAATAATGTTCAAGAAGTTTCACACTAATGTTGAATTTATTTTAATTTCATGATTTCTGGCCTATTATCACGTTCGAAGGGTCTACGTAAAACGAAATTGGGAAAATTTGTCCAGTTTTCAGAACACAATTCATTTCCACGATTAAAATAATCATCTGTATTTTTTTTTATTTCAATGTGTTCGTCAGTAGTCTTCTCAATATTGGCAAGTTATGCAGAAATCGTGAGTTGGAAATTTGTTAAATTTTCGAAGTACCACTAGATGTCATGAGTCATGAATGCAAAAATATTCAAATTTTTTGAAAAAGAATTAGCTCCTTGAATTTTAAAAATAGGCAGAATGCTCACCTCATATCACCATACCACAAAGTCAAAATTTTATTCTTGAGGTCGCGTCGCTTGAAAATTTCACTATAATGTCTTCCTACAGAGAGCTCATACTACTTGAGATAAAACGCGAAAATTCACCAGTTTACATCTCAACTCTTCCTAACAGTACGAACGATATGCTAAATAACCATCAAACAATTCGAATAAGTTGCATAATAGAATTCATTGAAGGCATAATTTCGCCAAGAAAATTGACTTTGAAACTATCCTAACAGAGCAAATTACCACTTTCGTAATGGCTTTCGATAAATTATAATAATTAATATATTACCTTTGGTAATGAAAAAAAAAAACTCGAGACTTCCTTTTCCCACAAATTAATCGGCCTAGCTCCCACAATAAACGGAAATTGCTCACCTTTCGAAAAGAACGAAAAGGATTAGTTACATATTTTCCATAATACCTGAGACACCAGAACAAAATCATTGCCTCGAATATTGCACATACCTTTTTCGATCCATCTCGGGTCCTTCCGTGTAATGTACACGATGAGAAGAAGAAAGCAAGGCGAAAACAAAAACGTAAAAAAAGGGTTCGAGAAATAGGTTAATTAAACCGCTACAATATATGTTATTACCGGATAAATTAACCCTTTTAAAATTGATATTTTTCTGAAGAAACCGCTTCGACTATTATTAAAAGTGGTGAGAGGCGAGTATACCTATTACCTAATAAATCGAATTATCGATAGAATAATGAAAACACTTTATTTTATGCACCTATCTATATGGACTTCGTTGAAGAAAAAATTGGTTCTAGGAAATTGGACGGGATTGTATGTTTAATAAATGCTCTCAATTATCGACGATGCTGTTGAAAGAATAGTTTTGATCATTAAATTCCGAATAATTAGATCGAATGAATGACTAAAATTTTAAGCCATTCGTGAAGTCGCATATCCCAGATGTCCTCCTCATTTCGACTATATGTATCCGAATGGAAAGTGTTGTGTGCAGATAGATTCATTTTTAATTTTTTAATTTCTCGTTAGAAATACTTTTTTGTATTCAAATTTTTGATGAATGTAATTTCTTCAAAATTTGAATAAATTACAATTATTGGAGATAAAGAAGTGAAAAAGCAATCCCTCGTTTAATAAATTCAATTCAAATAATAATTAAGGGGGGAGGGTGCTTCAGATACAGCAACCTTTTTATTTTAAGAATATGCCATTAGAAATAAAATTCGAATAGAAAAATACGAGTCACTGACTTGACACATTTTCTTACAAATACCTAATTGAAAATTTCAAAAAGGTGCACTTTGAGCCCCTCCTGCTCCCCTCCCCTTGCCCCTCGGGGGCTCAAATTTTTTTTGTGAAGTTTCCCACTCAAAGTAAACCACCCCACCAAATTTGGTCGAAATCCAAGATATGGTTTTTTTTTTCGATCCACCCTAATGCACGTGTTGATTCCCACTGTTTATTAAAAGTTTCTTTCAACTCTGAATTTTTGGCTCAAAATGTTTTCCACTTGTTTTCAAATTTAGACTCCAATTCTTTTGAATTATTTTTAGCTCTTGATATTTTTTCTCAAGTATTTTCAACACCAACATTTTTTTTAGCCTGAAATTTTTTCAGATTTTTCATGTTTAAGTATCTTTTTATGAATTTTGTCTCAGAATTATTATCAATCTTGAAATTATTCTTAGATTTTTTTTTTCAACTCCAACATTCTTTCTCCAATTTTTTTTCTGCTTTTATTCTTGTCTTTTTTTCTCGACGTTTTTTTCCAAAAATTTTCCAACTCAGAAATTATTTTCATGGAATTTAAAAAAAGTTTTTCAAAATTCAAAGTTGGTACATAAAAATTTTGGAAAAGTTAATTGCAAATTTCTCACCATTAAAGATAAATTAATGTATTTCAAAGATGGAAAAGAAAAGATGATCCCACTGATAAAATCGATCATTTGTCTCGGAGGAGACGGCACATTATTATACGTATACGCCAGTTTATTATTTCAAGTAAGTTCTGCATTTAAACAGGTCATAAATTGGTTGTTGAATATAACGTTAGGTAGCGGTACGTTTATGATATCCGTATTTTCAAACGAAGTATACCTAGTTATATCGTTTTGGTTGCGTCGTATGTCATAATAGAAAAATTACCCGAAATAAAAATTTTGGTCGAAATTTTCAGCGAATTATTAAACGATTTAATTAGGTAATTTGTTGTTTTTGTTTTTACTTTACAGCAATCAGTCCCTCTTATCATGGTATTCCATGCGATGTGAAATGTTCACGTTTTAGGTTTATTATTTTTCCACTTGGTGTTTTATTTTTTTATAATATTTGTTGTATGTTGATGAATGTCTTTTTAGTAGGAACGAGCTTACAAAACGAGAATTGATTGATTGGTTGAAATTTAAAAAATATCAGTAATGTCCAATTTTTTTAAAATTAAAAATTCGGAGTATTTTTCGAATCGGAATTATTTTTTTTTTATTCTTTGTAATGTAGAAGTTTAAACAAATTTTTCAATTATTAAAAAAAAATTGAAGAATTTTCGATTTTTTTGATTTTTTTTTGTTTTTTTTTTGATTTGTTTAAAACTCAAATTTGAAAATTATGTACTTAATAAATTTTTTCAAAAAATGAATACAAATGTTTCCAGAATGAAAATTGATGGCGAATATAATTATACGTTTTATTACTTCAACCAAGGTTGTGAGAAAAACAAAGAACCAAGAACCAAAAAGAACTACCTAACAGTAAAAAGAACACAAAATTGAAAGAACCTGAACGAGAATAAGAACGATAAAAAAGAGTTTTGAAGAACGAGAACGACTTTCGAAGAACCAGAACCAGAACCAGAACGGGAACCAAAATTTCATCGTTCTCGCAGCCCTGGTTGAAATGACAATTTTGAATTCAAGTGAAAAAAAATGAAAATTCTCCGAAAAAATGTGAAATGGGAAACGGTTTGAGAAAATAATTCGGAGTTGGAAAAAATTGGAAGAAAAAATTTAAGAGTTGAAAAATGTCAACAAAAAATTTCCTATCTGGTAGAACCAGTTAGATTTTTCTGGAATCCATAGTTTTCGAAATATTTCCGAGTAAATTTTTTATTGAGAAATTTTCACTCCAAAACTTCAACTTGGAACGTGCTTTCCAACATCACATTTTAAATTCTTACAATAAAATCGTCAATTTTGTATGAAAAAAAAAAGGTCACTAATAGCTCATTTGAAAAATAATTTTATATAGATTCAGAATTCAGTAAATAAGTACTTTTGTGATTAAGTGGTCACTTTCTCTAAAAAAAAAAAAAAAAAAAACACCTAAAATAAATAATAAACTTTCAGCAAACGCAAAAGGAAAAAATATGAAAAAACTGAAAACTGAAACTCAAAAATTTTGAAAACTGATAACTGATATTTTGAAAACTGAAAACTGAAACTGATATCATTTCAGTTTCCCATTTACTGTTTTTTTATCTTAATTTTATTAATTAGTTGGAAATTATATCGAGAAAAAAATGTTTCAAGTAGGAAGACCAGAGTTGAAAAGGTTTTTGGTGTTGATTCGGTATAAAATAGTAATATTTTATTTACTTTTTTTTTCAACTCCCAACATTTCAAAATTTTGAAACAATTTTTTTTGATAAATGAAATATTTTGTCAATGTGTTTTATAGATATGAAAGAATATCAGGAATGTCAATTGCATGGATTTTTGGAATTTTTCGATTTTTTGACTTTTTTTCAACTCTTAACATCATTTCTAAAATTTTGAAACAATTTTTTTTTTTTAAATGAAATGAGTAAGCTAATTTTTTTCATGGGCCAAATTCAGACAATTAGGTACCTAGGTAATACTTCCGTTGATTTTTCTTTCACACCTGTCCCGAAAGTTTGTGATGATTGCATCACTGTTTATTTTTACGTAAAATCACAATTTTATACTTATTTGTATTTTATCATAATTTTTATCGATGTTACGTATTACAAATGTCTACAAGATTTTTTTTCATTATTCAACTGCTTATGCAAAATAGTCGGTTAATAGATACACAGACACACACCAAGTCGTTAACTAGAAATCTGGTGCTTCTGTAATAATTTTATTGGCCAAACTTTTCAAAACTAATTAGGTAGTAATTATCAACCATTCAAAAACCTGAAACTGCGGGTTAATTATTGTAATTTTTTAGCCACTAGAAAGTACCCTCGAAATATGTATTCGGCTAAGTACGTATTCGTTGTCGCCACTTTATTATGCTACCCTTTGCTCATTTTTAATGGAAATAGTAATTTATGAATTTTTCATCAAAACCATCATTATATTATAGTAAAAAGGGGCGGTAAAATTTCGTCACTGTTATCGCGATTGAAATTATCGATTTCGACGATTTTGGTTTATTTATTCATTTCATTTTTTTTCTCGCACTTACGATGAGTTTTCACGTTAATTAGAACCCTCTGTGATTTCGATTTCAATAATAATCATAAGGTAATAAACAATTATGACATAATTATGACGAATGTGTTTCTCAAATTGTTTCACTAGTTAAATAGTCTCGTCGCCTCTTTAGTACGAACCATTTTCAGAGAAGCTGAGAGACGATACTGCTTTGACTGGTTTTTCGTCAAACACGTATGTATTTGCAGAGGAAGGGGAGTTAATTCATTGGTAAAGACATTTTTTATCAGAAGTTATCATTCTGAGTTGACTTTGAAATATGAATCACGCAGAGGGGTACACAAAACAAAAGTGGGGATCAGCAGGGTCGGTATGAGAAGGGGGTGCAAAGGGTGCATTTGCGCCGGACCCGCATTTTTTGAAGATCAAGTGAGTAAGGGGCCCCAAATTTCCATTTTCCATTTTATTTGGAGGAGGTATGCTGAAAAATAACAAAATTTATTTTTTTATCTTTGCTAAAATTGCAATTTTTCAACATCTTTCGAGGGAAAAAGAGCCCAAAAATTCACTCTTGCCGGCTCTGGGGATCGGACTTCAAAATTGTCTGAGGTAAAAATTTGGCTTTTCAAGACACACTGCTTCAGCAGACCCTTTCCACCAGTTGCATTTGAAATTTTGAAAGAGTAATTTTATAGAAATTGTTTCAATAAAACGATCTTACTGAAAAAACTTTCATTCTAAATGGTAAAATACCAGCACAGCAGCCATTTTTCGGGTTCAACTAAACACAAAAAAATAAAGAAAAAGAAAAAGAAAAGAAAAGAAACTAATCAAATAAATGAATTGCAGGTTTACATCTGAAAAAATTCTGTTTTGAAGATTTTTTGCCTCACATCAAAATTAATTGAGCTACGGGCTACAGATTACAAAAAACGTGTTTTTTAAAATACTTCAAATTTTAAAAAATCAATAAAAGTAAAAAAATTGAATAAAACTAGGGTTATATATTTACTTATTAGTTATTTGTATTAACAAAGAAGATATCATACCTAACTCAAAGTAAAATTTTGAGCTGAAACAAAAATGAATCAAAAGTATTTCATAAAAGAACTCTATATCTAAAATTTTAGCGGCTCAAGTTCAATTCTTGAATTCATGCAAATGTTTGAAATTTCAAAATCACCTTATCACACTGCAAAATATAAAAATTTGATCTATTCAACAAAAAAAGTTGAAATTTGGTATAATACACTATATTTGACCTCCTCAATCGATTGGAAGCGGTTTCGAGACACTTCGGAATCTCCAGAAAATTTTTGAATTCTCCAGTACTGTATAGAGCCCATAAAAATTGTCCTATTATTACCTATAATGCTGAACAATTTGATTGAATAAAGTACAATTTTCCAAAATCCGTAACTTCGAGTTGAAATCCATATTTTTTTCAGGAAATTTTTTTCCAAAAATATGGATTCAAACTCCAAGTTTCGAATTTTGGAAGGTTGTGCTTGAATAGATCAAGTAGGTTACCAATATATAACTATACGTGATTATAGGAGCTGAAGTTCATATAAACCTATTTTATAAGCTTTTCTCTAAGTGCTGGAAAATTCCAAAATTTTCTGGAAGGTTCGAAACGTCTCAAAACCACTTCCAATCGATTGAGGAGGCCGAAAAAAGGGCATATACCAAATTTCAACTTTTTTCGTTGATTAGATCAAAGTTTCATATTTTGCAAAGCGATGATGAAGTTTTTAAAATTTCAAAAAATCGACAAAATTCGAAAAATGAACTTAAGTACGTCTAGTCTACGTATCTAAAATTTTGGACTTGGGGTTCTTATGATGTACCTAACTACCTACCTTCGATTTATTTTTGTTTCAGCTCAAAATTTTACTTTGAGTTAAAAAAAACTTCCCTTCCAATCAAATGATTCTTTTCACAAATTATTTGAAAACAGGAAAATTTCAAGAGCAATTAAAGAGGAAAAAATTACCGACGCGACGGGAGGACGAAGATCGAGAGCATTTCTCTAAATCCATCAACTGTTAAGCTACTTCTCCCCACCTCAATTTCGTAAAAAAAAAAAAGAAAAAAACTATAAATTGGTCTTCCTTTGATTAATTTAGGTATGGCTCTTCGTCTTCCCTTCCCCTAAACAAGAAATACAACATTCTTCGATTTTTAAAAAAATCAGAAGTACTTGTTTTTAGTACAAACCACAATTTGTATGAAGGGTCGTTTTCCAAAACGCACAAAGTCAAAAAATGAAATTTTGAAAAACAACAGTAAAACAATGTGTAAGGTATTGTTTTACTGTTGTTTCTTTTCGAAATTTCACTTTTTGACTTAATGCGTTTTGGAAAACGACTCTACAATTGTACCAATAGCGATTTTGCTCGAATTACTTTGACTTAAGGACATTACTTCATTAAACTTTATTGACTTCATAGGCAGAGATAGGGAGGAGGTGGGGCTCAAGCCCCCCAAATGTTGAATTGGCCGCCCAAATCATTTTCGTGTATATGTTTCACTCAAAAAAAATCGCAAACGCCCAACTTTCAAGGGATAAACTAGGTACATATCAATATGTGAAGAATTTCCTGCTTTTTTGAATTTACTAAAATGGTCTTTTTGATGAAGAAAATAATTCGGTGCTTACTATAATCGATCAAAAACGATGCACAATTATCGATTGTTGAAACGGAAATTTGTTCAAAAATTCTGTAAATCTTATTTTACCACGTACCAAAAAAATACGAAATTTCATTTTAAAAAACTTCAAAAACCACGAAATTTAGACCAAAGAAGTGGGATTTTTTCAAACAACAAACTATTAAAACACTAATTATTTTTTTTCTGAAAATCATGAATTATTCAAATTTTAGTCCTCGCTTCGCTCGGGCATAAATTTTTTTGAAAAAAACTACCTATCCCATCTCATTCTACATACTTTCAAGTATCAGAATCCGTGAAAAAGTCAAAATTCATTTTTTCTTCCCTAAGCCCTGTTCTCTCGGAGCGGGTCACATATAGAAAAAAGGTTGAGTAAAAATCTCGTATTGATAAGGATAGAAAAATGTTCGAGAGGATCGAAAATTAACATTTTTTTAAAAACTGGGGCTCAAGCCCTACCTTCCAGTTGCGGTTCATCTCCGCCTATGATTGACTTAAGAAATTTTTCATTTCTTTTTCCAAAAATATGTTGACAATGATATCCTATAACACACATTTTCTCAACTTCTTTGTCCAAGTAAAACCGAGTAGCTAATAGCTAGAGTGACGTACAGTACATATTCCTACAGGTCAGAATTTTAGCTTTACTTTGGCTTGGATGATACTTTTTCCCCATTTCATTCAACATTTTTAAACGTCCATCAACCACCACCATCACCCCCCCCCCCCTCGAACCCATTCGCAGAAACCCTGAATATCAAATAATTCAGTGGTACGTAGGTATAAGTACGTCAAAAGTTTTTAGTAAACTGTTGAAGGGTATAGCCGGGTAAGAGGTGAATTTGGCTCTGGCTTCGATTATCGATCTAATTTCTCCAAATGGTACCCCTTGATGTAAAAAAAATCTGGTAAAATTGTTGACCCCCCACCCCCTCCCCACCCCTTTCGGAGGTATGACCATTTTATTGCAATATTTTCAAGAATTTTTAATTTCAACGGAAGTGAAGGAAATTTTCTGTTATTTGGCACAAAGTTACATCTCGTAGAGGTGTATTTACGATAACTTTTCCAACAATTTTGGTGCACTCCTTCACGTTGTTTTGGCTATTTGAAGTTTTCAATCGTAAAAAACACCATATAAGCGAAGAGCGACCACTTTTTAAAAATATCCCAAAAACGCGTTTTTCAACGTAGATTCATCTCACGTATTCACTTTTGCCGATTTCGATGCCGCAAGGGCCGAAAATTGCGAAAAACCGTACAGAACTGTTGTTATTTTAGCAGATTTTTCAAATTTTGAGCGTTTTACAGGGAAAAATGACCAAAAATAGAAAACTAACGTGGGATTCGTGTTTAGCGGGTCAAAATACCCCGATAAGCACCCATTTCGCGATCGTTTTGCTGAAAGTCTCAAAATTCACCTTTTTCATTGATTTTTCATGACGAAAATGGCGAATTTCGAAAATTCAAGTAAAATGATCGCGAAAAGGGTGTATATCGGGGAATTTTGACCCGCTGAACACGAATCCGACATTAGTTTCTTCATTTGGTCATTTCTTTTCATATGACACGCTCAAAATTTGAAAAATCTGCTAAAATAACAACATTTTTGTACGGTTTTTCGCAATTTTCGGCCCTTGCGGCATCGAAATCGCCAAGAGTGAATACGTGAGGTAAATCTACGTTAAAAACGCGTTTTTGGGATATTTTTAAAAAGTGGTCGCTCTTCGCTTATATGGTGTTTTTTACGATTGAAAACTTCAAATAGCCAAAAAAACGTGAAGGAGTGCACCAAAATTGTTGAAAAAATTATCGTAAATACACCTCTACGAGATGTAACTTTGTGCCAAATAACAGAAAATTTCCTTCACTTCCGTTGAAATTAAAAATTCTTGAAAATATTGCAATAAAATGGCCATACCTCCGAAAAGGGGTAGGGATGGGGGGGGGGGGGGGGTCTAAAATGTTTCCAGATTTTTTTTACATCAAGGGGTACCATTTGGAGAAATTAGATCGAAAATCGAAGCCAGAGCCAAATTCACCTCTTACCAGGCTATACCATTTTTTTTTTTGAGGAAAAAATTATTTCATGTCAAGGAAAAAGGTACAAGGGCACAAGGGCACAAAATTTGGATAAAATGATAATGGAAATCCAAAGAAAATGCGATCATGAAATGCTAAGAAAGAATTTCTGCAACTGATCTCTGATCGAGTAGATGAAAATGAAAGAAAACACTTCGTTTTCATCTCATAAATTATTAAAATTTAAAATATCATCATCTCCGAATTGCAAGTGCAGCAATGCAGCTACTCCTCCCCAGTACTCAAATTGGAAATTTCATCCCTTTACCTACAAGGAAATGCAGAAATGCATGTGCATACATTAATATAAGTGATATCTGAATATAAATGAACCGGGGTTGCGCGGACGCAATCCCGACTAGCAAAAATTACGCGTCCGAGTGATCCACATTTGGGATACTCGCAGGCCTCAGCTGATCCGCAGTGCAATGGAAGAGCCTCAACCTGGCGGAACCGCCTTAATGATCACGGTTAACCGCTACGCCAGGTAAGTATGCTTAAAGGTTCTCCGGTCAAGGCTTATATACACATCGCTCAATACTTTATCAGCGAGTATCGAACTAGTACGTTGCTATGACTGCACCACCAAAGTACCACTTTTCTCGCCAATTTCAATTCGCCTAACGTCTTTTGATCTCACAGCGCCAACGCTCGTTACGCTTTTCCACCCTGAGCCACAATATTTTCACCGTGCTTCGATCACGATACCTAATTTTTCAATAATCGAAATTATTTTAAAATTGTAATGATAATCGCGAGAAAAAAAATGCAAGAAAAAGTGCACCGAATGCACAAAATAAATCGCACTATCGAGTTAGAAACGACAGAAATTTTGTATCGTTTATGCGACGAAGAAAATTATATTGTTTACTTGCCATATGGCGTAATAAATTCTGACTCGACGACGGTATTTTTTTTAACAAATATGCCAGTACGAAGTACGTGGCGCGTGATTGTACATATGTAACATAAACGTACTTATAGACATATAGAAACACAACAGAAAACACTACAACTGCACAACTCACAACATAACCTTATTACTACGGAAACCACCGCACCCGCATCCCCCCCCCCCCCTTAACTCATGATATGGGAGAAAATTAGAAAGAATGCCTGTCGTTACCTAGCGATAAGCAAATAGATACTCATTTTATTTTCAACTATCAACTACACCAACCACCAACCCCCAACCCCAACCCCATAATTGTCCATCAAAAACGAAGTAATGATGTTTTCAACCAGCTATTTTACATTACTTTTAAAAAAAATAATAAATAAAAAAATAGTTACGAGTAACCTCATTATTATCCGGTTATAAAATCATATGAAATTTTATCGAACGATAAATAATTTTTTATCGCCATTTAATAATTCGCATTACTTTTACTTATCTACATAAACGTAAAACATACAATGGGTAGGTATCATAAAAATAAAATAAGATTTGTCATGGCATGGCGCTGACCATTGCTGACGGATTTTTTCCCTCAAAAATCACCACTTTTTACAATGTTTTCAGAAATCGCCTCTCTGGTTCAAAAATCCGATTCAAACTCAACTCTGAACATTTCCGGACACCTTTTTCAATCGCATCAATACTTGAAAACTTGTATTTATTACAAAAAAAAAATTATAAAAAATTTTGAAAAATGAAGCAGGTTGTCTGGAAAAGATGAAAAATGAATATTTTTTGAATTGAAAATGTTGAATTTTTCTCACAATTTACTTATTGCTTTACGTCCCTAAAAAAAACAGGTATTCAAATTGATATAAATTTCAAGCAAACACCTGCAAAGGCTCTGGTGTGGTAAGGGGGTCATTTTGGTTTCTGGTGCAACTTTGTCAAAATGTCTATACCATTCAATTTTTCTTGTTAGAAGATGATTTTAGAGCACAGGAGCGAATTTTTATCTCGCCTGGGGGGCTGGGGCTCCAAAATACATGATTTCCAAACTAAAAATTCTATCTCCACGAGTTTTCAACCGATTTTTTTCAAACTTGGCGCGTAAGTAGAGGTACTGGAGGGGAGTGTCCTGACATTTTTTCAGATTTTTCCGACTACTTTAATGACCTTGAATTGGGCTTTGAAAATTTCAAATCGCCCTGGGGGACACAATTTTGAGATGGACAGAAAAATAATTTTTTTCAAAGTTGTTCAATGTATTTCACACTTCTTGGAATTTTTTCAGATTTTTTCGAGTAGTGAAAGTTGGTCAAACATTCGAAAAACCGGCGTAATTCGTAATTTAGCCCATAGGGAAATAGCATAAAAAAAGTGCTTTAAAAAACATATAAATATTAATCGCAATTTTATCGCTTAAAAAGCTTCCATGTGATGTCCAGAGTCTATGATGAAGTCGAACCGTCCCAGCCCTTATTGCTTTTAGCGAGGGGGAGGGGGGAGAGGTGGACAAAGGTCCACCCCTCCCCCCTCAATTTTCTCCCTCATAAAAATGAGGGAGAAAATTGTTTTGCACCGATTTCGCTCAAATTCACGAAGAGGGTCACTCAAGTGTAGAAATACGCCCAAAAAAATTTCAGCCACTCTCGACCTCAGGGGACTGAGCCTTCGCTTTCCAAAGCTGGCCATTTTTGATTGAAATGACAAAAAAAACCTAGTTTTTCGATTATAAAACCGCCTCGAAATTTTAATTTTAAAAAATTTCAGTATTTTTTATACACATTTTGAGATGACAAATCTAAATAGCCGATTTACTTTTTCATTTAGGATGTTTAACCCATCCCCTCCCTTCGGACCTTACGAAAGTATACAGATCGTGGGGTTTTCAGCAAAAAATGAATCATGTCATTATACAGATAATCTTGAAGTGACATTTCGCGAGAAAGTGAAAATTTTTTACTTTAAAATGTTCCATATGATGTCCAGTGCGTGTGGTGGAAATGCACTCCCGTGCCATCTTCAGGGGATAGGGCATAGGGGTCCTGTTTCAAAAAATGTTTGTCTGCCCGTCTCAAAATTTTCTCCCCTCAGTACGATTTAAAAATTTCAAAGTCCAATTCAAGGTCATTAAAGTAGTCGGAAAAATCTGAAAAAATTTTAGGGCACTCCCCTCTAGTACCTCTACCTACGCGCCAAGTTTGAAAAAAAACGGTTGAAAACTCTCAGAGATAGAATTTTTATTCAATAGCAAAAAACAGCTAAAAACAGGGAAATTTCCTTCTCTAATTCACAAACCCGGACTACTCGCTTTCACCTCTTTTTTATTAAGCTGCTCGAGTTCTCGTATGTCTATTGCCCTAAAGTAGTCTGAACCCAAATAAATTTGAAAAAAAAAATTAAGCTTCTCGAATTCCAAATTTTTTGAGGCTACAGATTTCTATTGTTATTCTAGGAATTTGTTATTCAGATGAAATGATAGGTATTCAATCAAAATTAAATTATATTCAGCAAAATATGTTTAACCTGATTAGTAAATATTTCAGTTATTATTCTTCCTAATTAAAAAACGTTATCTTGGTATCTTTGAGCATAGCAAACCACACTACCGCAAGAGACTGACAGAGTAGAAAGAAATAGGTCATCTAAACGGATGCCAACACTTTCGAAAAAATTTGAAAAATCTCAGAGTATTCCTAATTTAAGATTTCAATAGGTACATTCTTTCTCGAAGCAATTTGTTTCGAAACCAGGGTGTCCACTATATCTCAGAAATGATTTTCCCTGACTTTTCCAGGTTTTCCAGACCAATTTTTCTAAATTTTCCAGGTATGTTATTCCTGAAGGATGGAGAAGGGGTGGCTTTTTCGCGCGATGAAATTGTGCAGAAGAATGATTTAAAATGCATAATCTCAAAAAGGTTTTTTTTCCAAAAATCGTTAGTGCTTATGAAACTTTTAGATGCTCCCTTTCCAGCCACAAAAACGACTTAAATTCAATTCTGAAATTTTTTGACGTCATCTCCCTCTCAACTTGGTACAAAAACTAGAGACCTTGAATTTATAACACAAAAAAATTCAAATAAAAAGGAAAAACTTTGGTGTCAACCAAATCGTGAGACTAAAAGTTCGGATATTTCCAGTCTGAAAATTCAAAAATTTCTTCACAATTCAATCCCCCCCCAAAAAAAAAAACACGTACCTCAAATTTATAAATTTTACGAAAGTCCCTAATACAGTCTGTTCGGCTTGGTCCAGTAAATAATAGATCGATGAGGAGTAAAATATCAATTATTTTGATGAGATAAACAAATGCGATGAGCCCGAACGAAGCGAGAGCGAAAATTTTTGTATAAAAAAAACCTTCAAAACTTGAAAATTCATCACTTCACACTCCCAGGAAAGTTTCCCAAAATGTGACCAAAAAAATGCAAATTCTCTTCCATTCCTTTCCCTTCTTTTTCAAAATCATGATCAGGGGCGTCATGGCACTCCTTTCTCATTACATTTTATCAAAAAGTAGGTACGTGCTCAAAAAAAAACTCGATGATTCAATAGACAAAAACGTGTGTTTCAATATCAATTTTCTTGTACAATTTGACGAATTTATAAAATAAAATTTTATATGAAGTTTGGTTACCCTTCAACACATTTTATTGAAGTTTATTTTGAAATTATTTTTGTGTAATATGAAATACATAGAAGTGTAGGTATTTGGTTTGGTTTTGATTTTTGTTGACGCCATAAATTATCATTTGAAAAAAAAAATTGATCTTCATTTACATCATCTTAAATTTTTTTGCGCTCATTTTGTAAATTTGTAATAATTTTTTATTTAAAAAAAAATCAATCTAAATAATTGTTTGTGAGTTGAATTCAATTTTTAGTACTTTGGTGAAAAAATTATTCAAAGTTTTTTCCTTTCACTTGTCGTATTTCTTATATTTATTTTTTCTTATCCGAAAGAAATTGTGATTTAAATTCAATATTGTAATCAATACGAGTTTTTGTTGAAATGTGTAGTTTTTATTTTAGTACCTTCCTGAAAGATGAAAACAAATTGGACACAAATTTTTCATCTTTCTGATGAATGAAGATATTACTAACTTCGTGTGGTGCTTAGCTGGGTGGGGTAATTGCAAAGGAAATTGTTAGAAGAGACATAGTGTCGAATTCTATAAATCTACCCGGCCCTGGCAAAAAAAACATGCCCAAGAAGTATCCACGTTGATGTATTTTTTGGAACGAAAAAGGCACTTATTCTCATTGATAAACCATTACGTAATGTTGTTTTTAAAAAAGAAAAACAAATCACAAACCCTTCCAGATCAAGAACGATTCAATAACTGAAAATTATACTATTCGTGGACAGATAACAATTTAATTTAAAATACAAAACTTTATTTGAATCAAATACCTAAAGGTATTCGATTTTATACAACATTACTAACTTGATTACTTTAATTCGTCAACTTTCAGCTTTTAACTTTAACCAAGCAGAAGAAAAAGAACACATAAGGTAACTCACAGTCAGATGTCAAAGATGATTGCAAATAATCAGAAACTGAATTTTTGTTGTAAAAAAAATTATTAAAAAAGTTTTTTCAAAATGTTGCTTAAATACCTACTTAATATTTCTAATAGAATTTGTCCCTCCCCCCCCCCAAAAAAAAAACATTGTATAGATTAGATTTCTCAGATAGTAACCAATTTCCTACAAAATAGCTGCTAATAATGAAGTTGAAACTTGAAAAAGATGCACGATTCATTGAAATTACATTCTTTACTAGAAAATTGAATGATTTTTTTCTATTTTAAATAAACCGAATGAGATCTACATATGAATTTGAAAAATGAATGGAATGAGAATATCATCAGCAAACATTTCATCAAAATTAAAAAGTAATGCAACCAGCACATTAAATCAAGATCCACATAATTAAAAATTCAAGTGCATTAATAATTTAAAAAAAAAAAAACAAGTTCAGATTTGAACAAATTTTAGTTTTTTTTTTCAAATAAAGTTTCATTTTTTTAATAATTTAATAGGTTATTTTAAAAATTTGTTCGAGTTGATGCAAACCATATTAATTTCAATTTATTAAATTTCATTTCGAAAGTCCAATTTTATTTTATTGATAATTTTTGATTGTCAAACCAACAAATCAATTGCCAAGTAATTATTTTTCATTTAAAAAAATTACCTACATAGGTAATTAAATACGATAAAAATTTAATTTGAAAAAATCGTTTCTAAGGATATTATTTGCTAAACAATGAACAATGAGGGGGATCATTTAGATTTTTCTTTCGATAACTGAAGAGGAGATGGCTAAGAAGTTGTGCCTAGATTTTAAAACTACATGAATCATTACTCAAATACCAACACTATAGCATTGGTACCATTACTCATTTCTTCCTTTTTTCTAGGAGCCCTTTGAAAAGCTCAGTTTTTTCGTGTTCTTTCAATACTCCATTAAAAATCTAGAAAAAAATAGAAAAGATTATGGTTGAAAGGGGGAGAGGGATGATGAAAAATCTCCTCCAATGGGTTTTCTGAGTTGAAATATTCACACCAGTATCTTTCAGTAAAACCTTGAAATTTTTTTTACTGAATACTAAAAAACACGAGAAAATAACTTTCTTCAAGGACTTTGAAAAATAGTTTAGAGATGAAAAATGGATGTCAAATGATATTTTTGGGTAAAGATATCCATGCTAAAATCACTAACAAGGGAATTTGAGCCCCCAAAAAAAATAAATCGAAAGTACATTATAAAAGAACTTCATATCCAAAATTTAAAATGCAGAAGTTCATTTCTCGAATTTTGGCAAATTGTTGAAATTTCGAAAATTACTTCATCGCTCTGGAAAATATGAAAATTGAATCTAATCAACGAAAAAAGCTGAAATTTGGTATATACCCTATTTTCGACCGTCCGAATCGATTGGAAGTGGTTTCGAGACATTTCGGAGCCTCCATAAAATTTTGGAATTTTCCAGCACTGTAGAAAAGCTCATAAAAGTGGTCCATATGAACTTCAGCATCTATAATCGGGGATAACCAATATTGGTGACCTATATGATTGATTACAGCAGGATTTTCCAAAAATCCCAACTTGGAGTTCAAATTCATAAATTTTTGGCAGAAAAATTAATTTTTTCCAGTTAAATTGTCAGCCAAAAAATATGAATTTGAATTTCAAGTAGCGAATTTCGAAACATCCTTCTTTAATAAATCATATAGGTCACCAATATTGGTTATCCGCGATTATAGGTGCCGAAATTCATATGGACCATTTTTATGGGCTTTTCTCCAGCGCTGGAAAATTCCAAAAAATTTTGGAGGCTCCGAAACGTCTTGAAACCTCTTCTAATCGATTCGGGAAGTCGAAAATGGGGTGTATACCAATTTTCAACTTTTTTCGTTGATTAGATTTAATTTTCATATTTTGCAGGGCGATGAGGCACCTCTACCTAAGTACTTAGTTTTGAAATTTCAAAAATTTGCCAAAATTCAAGAAATGAACTTCAGCACTTCAGCATCTGAAATTTTGGATATGAGGTTCTTTAATGATGTACGTTCGATTTATTTTCGTTTGAACCCAAAATTTTACTCTGAGTTCGGATATCTCGTAAGTATTAAAAAAAAAAACCAATTGTTATCAATTTTTGAACATTGTTAGATTCTAAGGGCCATATTCATAAACGATACTTGACCATCCCTCGGTTAAGTAATGAATTTTAGAGCTATTTTTCTAGGAATATTGAAGCTTTGGATACAAATTTTTTACTCAAATCGAATAAATAGGATTTTCAAGTATCGATTTACCATTGAAAAATCATAAAATTTATATTTAATAATTCCAAAAATTGAATTGAAAATTCATCATACTTGGCTGAGAAATACTCGAGTATCGTTTATGAATACGGCCCTAAGGTTCAGTGAAGAGAAGTTAGGAGGAGTGAAATTTTCATCACATTGTTTTGAAGTTCAGACACAATTTCTTGTATACATTATCTTCAAATTTTGAAAAAAAATATGTAAAAAAGTATTTCTCCATACACAGCAGTTCACATAAATTCTTCAAGTTTATTTTTTCACCAAATGTTTTCCAAAATTTGAACAGTTCATATGTGTAGTGTAAAATTTAAAAAATGAACACTAGATTCGTGTTCAGCGGATCAAAATAGCCTCGTTTTAATACTTGTTTCGGAGTTACGTAATAGAATGAAATACACAAAATTCTGATTTTCGATAACTGATTAAAAAGATTTGGGCGTCTAATAAAACTCAAAAATTGAAAATAATGACCAAAAAATTGAAAAAATTACAAATAATCATGAATTCCGAATCTTGTACTAAACGATACAATAATTATACGTGTAAAAAATTAGAATTATAATTTTTTGGTGCATATTTGGTCATTGCATAGATGAAGATTCATTAAATTCATTGCACTGCAATTGATCATGAAATACGACAATCCACATTAAAACTGAGTTTTCGAATGATTTCACTACACACACACGCTGACCAGTGAACCTTTGCTAAGATCATGGATCATGGACCGATCGAGGACTTCCTGACTTCCTCTAGAACGTTCATACTTCAGAGAATTAGTGACGACATGAATTACCGGGACGGCGCGAACGCAGTCCCGACTAACAAAAATTACGCGCCCGAGATGCCCGCATTTGGGACACTCACAGGGTTCAGCTGACTCGTAGTGCAATGAGCCAACCTCCTCCTGAAGGAACCGCCTTAATGATCACGGTTAACCCTCGCGCCAAGTAAGTATGCTTTCGCTGCTAAACTTCTACACTATATAAAAATTACTACATACTTTACCTACGAGTACTAAACTATACCGTTCGATAAGCGCTGGCTCGTCAGCCGTTCAACGCTTCGCGAGTATTACGTTGAACTCTTGCTTCCCCATCATTAGCAAATGTTTAGATTTTTTCTTTCAAATTAAATCGTAAAAATTATAAAGCACAGGGAAGGTAATTGATACATTGAAATTATTTTCATTCTCAGAACAAAACAGAATTATTTTTAATTTTTGTTTAAAATAAGCAGGCCCAACAGCAAACCTGAATCGAGTTCAAAAAAATAAAAGTTCGTGGTATTTTTTCAATCTCTCCTCATATTTAGAAATTTGAAAAAGGTATAATTACTCAAATTCCTATTTTAACATGAAATAATTGACAATAAAACATTAGAAAATAAAATACGACGTAGAGTGAATCCTACGAAATACAAAAGGTGCATTATGATTGTAGCTATCGCAGGGGAATTAATAAGTAATTTTTAATAAAATGCACATCGTAATCAAAATTCTTTACAAATCAACTTCAGTATTTGTAATTTTTAGCAGCAAAAAATACACAAGATTTCCCTTCGAGGACTTGAAAAACTCAAATTTGAGACAATTTGAATTAGGATTCGGATTTTTTGAGAAAATTATGAAAGAACGTAAAAACCAGAGTTTGAAAAGTTTCGAAATTTTGAGAAAATTTGAATTTGAAAAAAATGAAATAATTTGAGAGAATTATGGAAATGTGAACTTGAAAATTTTTTAGGTAAAAAAAGTATCGAGGAAAATTATAAAAAGTCGAAACATAAAATTTGAAATCGAAAAATTTTTGAATTTAATCTATCCTAAGAGAAAAACGAAACATTTCAAGAGAATCGTGAAAATTTAGGTAATTGTTGGAGTAGAAAGAAATTAGAAAAATTAATCTTGAAAATTTTCGAGATAAAAAAATGAAAAATGGAAATTTTAAGAAAACTTCAGCCAAAAACCAAGTAAAGAAAATTATTATTTTGTAAACATTATCAACAGAAAAAAATCTCATTATCACAAATAAATACATAAAAGTGAACGATGCAGTCGTTCGGAACATTTTTGAGTTTGGTGCCTGATGCATTTGCCAGGTACCCAAATTTAAACTTCGATAAAGTATCAAATTTAATTTTGCATTATTTTCCAAAAAAAATTATTATTGGACAAATATTTTTCGTGAAAACGTTAATAATTAATCTTTTTACAATTCTTAAAAATTATTTTTTTTAAAATATCATTGCAATTTATTAATGTGTTATTTTGCATAAACAGATTGATAATTATTGAGGATTTTCTCAGAATTTTCACTCGAGGAGGTCATAAATTAATTTCTATTCCAATTTTTTAGTTCAACTTTTTATACAACCAATATTAAACCATAGATCAAGTCCTCGAAGTTCAAATTCTAAGTAAGACCATGCAGAGAAAATTGGAGCTCAAGGAGAAAAATGTACGAGCAATAACAAAAGTCTTTCGAACATCGATACGACATGGTTTAGCTTAATTTTTTTGTTCAAGGGCCCTCGCAGTGAAGAAAATTTTTTTTAGCCCTTAGTGGGCCTTTAAAAAAAACACAAACACGAGAGAACCCCTCTCCCATGCAAAATCTGAAGACAACTTAATGACCAGTCTTGCAACTTTTTCTGAATTTAATAAGTAATTTTTCAGTTGAGAAACAACTTCGATAATTTATTTTAAAAAATTATAAATGTACTTACAGCAAGAGATGAATTTTGCTGGTTCAAATTTCTATGAAAAATGGATTATTAAGTAAGTAAATCAACGAATAAATTCGAGTTCGAAGCTTCGAACTGAATAATCTAATGGTATATCGATATAGAAATGAAGATCGAACGATACATCGATATTTTAGGATATTTAAAAAACCTACGAAAGAAAAAAAATTCATTTTTGAACCGAAATTTAAAATTGGTACCCAAAGAAAAATGGTTATTTTGTTCTTTTATTAATTTTTAGACATTTTCGTTTTATATTATTTTTAAGCTTTTGACTTTCAAGTTCGAATCAAAATTCGACCTAAATTTAGAAAAATAGAAATCTCGTTCCTTTTTTATCGTTTTTCAAAAATTATTCTCAAGCTTTTGTCTTTCAAATTACATAAAATTCGAATTAAATTTGAGAAAATAAGAATCTCGTTCTCTTTTTTTCAATTTTTTCATTATTTTCAAACTTCTGATTTTTCAAATTCAAATTCGAATTAAATTTGGGAAATAGGAATCTCCACGATCTGTATACGTTTTCAAAGGAACTATGGTGGGGGGGGGGACATCCTGAATGAAAAAGTTGGTAAGTTAGTCGAATTCGTCATCTCAAAATGTGTATAAACAATACCAAAATTTTTTTTAATTAAAATTTAGAGGCGGTTTTAATGTTTTATAATCAAAAAACTCTTTTTTTGTCATTTCAGTCAAAAATCTTCAATCCTGAGGTCGAGGGGGCTGAATTTTTCAAGGTGTACTTCTACACCTAAATAATCCTCCACGTGAATTTAAGTGAAATCAGTGCAAAACAATTTTCTCGCCCACGAAGGGTCCACCTCCCGCAAAAAGTAATAAGGGCTGGAATAGTGCGATTTTATCACAGACTTTGAACATCACGTGAAAAGCTTTTCAAGTGATAAAATTGTAATTAACGTACATGTATTTTCAAAGCACTTTTTCAATTTCATTTTTCCTTGGCTAAATGGCGAATTACGCCAGTTTTTTTTGAATATTTCACCAACTTCCCCACCCCTCGAAAAAATCAGAAAACGTTCTGAGAAGTAAAAAATTATTTTTCTGTCCATCTCGAAATTGTGTCCTCCAGGGCGATTTGAAATTTTCAAAGTCAAATTCAAGGTCATGTGAAAAAATGTCAAAGTACCTACTACTTTTTTTTTAGTACCTCTACCTACGTGCCAAGTTTGAAAAAAAAAATCGGTTGAAAACTCGTGGAGATGGGATTTTTAGCTTGAAAATTATGCATTTTAGGGCTCCAGCCCCCCAGGGATGAGATAAAAATTCGTTCATGTGCTCTAAAATCATCTTCTACCAAGACAAATCGAATGGAATAAGAATTTTAATCAAGTTTCACCAAAGGCCAAATGACCCCCAGAGCCTTTAAGATTTATTCCCAAAGAAGAATGGTTATTTTGTTCTTTTTCAATTCATTTTTAGATAAGTTATAATTGTTTTTTATAATTTTTAAGCTTTTGACAATTTAAATTCAAATTCGAATTTGACTTAATTCATGGAATTAGAATCTCATTTTTTTTGTTTTTTTAATATTTGTCTTTTTAAATTAAAATTCACATTAAATTTGAGGACGTAGGAATCTCATTCTCTCTCTTTCTTATTTTTCCATTATATTTTAACTTTCGACTTTTCAAAATGAAATTAGATTTAAATTTTTAAAAATATGGATCTTATTATCCAACTTTTATTTCATCAATTTTTAACATTTGACTTTTCGAATTAAATTTAGGGGAATGAAGATCTTCTCATTCTCTTTTTTTTGTTTTTTAAATTATTTTTGATAAATTCAAGTCAGTTCTTGTCGGTTTTTTATTCTTTCTCAAGTTTTGAATTAAATTCATTTCATCATTCCGAAATTTTCAAATTGAATTCTAAAAAATGAATTGGTTTCTTGTGAAAAAAAAAAAAAAAAAATGCCAATTTATAAAAAGGGGTTTTTTTGAAAAATGTAGACGTATCGATACGATATAAGAAAATGAGACATATCAACATCACTATCCAAAATTGAGAACGACATGAAGACCCAGAGCAGAGGTTAGCTAAAAAGTTGAGCTCGAATTTTTTTAAATTAAATTTTATTATACTGGGGCTTCAAAACGACGTAATGAAAATTTTTCTCCTCAGCAAACCCTGAAAATTTTTTTAAATTGAAATTCATCATTTTTGAAAATGATTTTAATTATACAGGGTGACCGAAAAGTAGTTCCCAAAAAAAATGCTTAGCAAAAATTCCCTAATTAACTTATCCAAAAAATTTCAACTCTGGGAGCATCCTTGGTCCATTACTATTCGAGCACAGGCCTCTTCAAAAATTCTCAATCATTTTTGAAGTTTTTGTGAAGAATAATTCGATTTTCGCTTACAATGCTAATAATGCTATAGCTAAACCTAGTCGAACGAAATTTAAAAATTGCGTGGAATAAAATCTAGGAATTTCTGTGGATAGGTGACGAGTTCCTCAAAATCTTGAATTGAACCCTGTTAATCTGAAAACAGTGCGTTCAATTTTGAAATAAGGAGGATTGCATTTCAGCGCTTCACAAATTGGAGTCAGGTGATTCAATTCGGCATTATTGAATTAATGCTCTGGTTTAAGGGTAAAATTGCGCAATATTGAATTTTTTCGGGTTATAAATTATACAAAGATTAAAAGACGATCTATATTAGTAGAATATGACCAAAAAAAATTTACCCTATCAATAATAATTTTTTACCGAAATTTTAAATTTTTTTGGGGAAGTAATTTTCAGTCACCCTGTATTATAGGTAGTCTTTATTCAAAAATACTATTAGCATTCACTTTTCATCATCACCCTACTTTTCAAGAGCCCTTAAAAATATCACCGTTCGTGGGTTTTTTTCAAAATTCAATAAAAAATCGAAACAAACATTTTGAAAAAGTTTCCCTCGAAAATATGAAAGTATAAGCAGCTTCGCTCTTAAAAATCATTAGCGTCGATTTTTCACGATTTTTCCCAATTTTAAAAAAATACATTGCATTTTTCCTCATTCTGAAAAAATGGCCTGAACGAGGGATTGACGATGGAAAAACGTCACAAATATTTGCGCTGTCATTTCAGATAATTTTTTCAAACATTCTGATTTCGATTTTTCTAAAAAAAAAAACATGAAAAATAAAGTAACGATGAAAAATGAATCCCAATGATATTTTCGAGTCGAGACATCCGTACAATAAACATTTCTGAAAAAATTTCAATTTTTTTCGATTTTCGAAGGGAGGAAATAATTTTGGATCCAGGAGGGTGAAATTTTTACCGCGTTGTTTCAATATCTATACACAACTTTCTTCAGCTACTCTCTCCTCAACTTTCGAAAAAAAGAATAGAAAGATCACTGCTAGTAAGGACCAAGGATCCAAGGTACGAAACGGGATCGAAAAAAGGAAAAGAAACGTAGTTACCAGTGAAAATGACACTGGATTTCATATAATCAAGATAATTCAATCTTTTTCAAAAAACTAAAAATCATTACAGTGCATCGACCAAAGAATTTAAAAATTCATACAATGATCACATCAGAAAATTGTAGATAATGTAGAAGATATTATAGCAAAGTTTCTCGAAATATCAATCATCAGATAATGTAGAAACGAACGTACGAAGCATCAAATTCAAATCAAATACCTCATAGTTCATTAACGTACACGAAAATCTCCTCACGCATCCGACAGAAGTTCGTAGACGTATAATCTTCGTAACAACCAACGAAAGAAATGGTAATTTTTCACACCTATAATTTGTCAATGAAATATTAATTAACCAGGGCAGCGCGCACGCAGCCCCGACTATCAAAAATTACGCGTCCGAGGTGTCCGCATTAGGGACACTCGCAGAATTCAACCAAACCGCAGTGCAATGGTAAGGTCTCCTTCTGAGGGAACCGCCTTAATGATCACGGTTAACCCTTACGCCAGGTAAGTATGATTTGGTTCGCTACTCTCTAGCTTACATACAAAGTACCCACATACTTTACCTAAGAGAAGTAAACTATGCTATTTTCCATAGTAAACAAGCAGAGCAGCCGAACAAGGCCGAATTTTCACGAAGTGATCACAACAACAATCATTGATAATGAAATGATATCATATGAAACGAAAAAATATAAACATTTCTCGTACGAAAACTAGAAACGATCTCTGCTTCCTTAATTATTAATAATTATTCCTTCCTTTCTTTCAAATATTATCATGTAATCGTGTAGTGTACGTATTTTAGTTTCAAAACGAATCAGAACTGTTGGTACCGATGATTACAATTTTTCAACAACTTGCTTAGGTACAGTGATAAGTTAATTCTTCTTATCTTCGTTGTTTATTTTTAAATTCAATTTTAAATTAATACTCGTTTATATCTCGTAGCAGCTTTCCTCGTACAACATAATTCTTTCAATAAAACGTAAAAATGTCTGCTTCAAAAACAGCTATAACCTACGACGAAGAAATGACCAAACACTATTGCTTATGGGATCCAAATTATCCAGAATGCCCGGAACGGTTCAGCCACGTATTAAAAAGGTATCGTGATTTTTTCTATTCAATTCGATCGCTTTCTTCGATAATACCTTGGTAATAAAATTGGCAGATGTGAAGAGCTCGGTTTGGTATCACGTTGTCAAAGAATCCCATCTAGAGAAGCAACCGCCGACGAAATCTTAGCAAAACATTCCCTCGAATCGATCACTTTGCTGGAGGAAAGCCAGAGTAAAAACGTCGAAGAACTGGAGAAGATCAGTTCGCGATATGATTCTATTTATATCTGCCCGGTACCTCGAAACGATTTTGAAATCGAATCGAAACTCCGAAGTAATCTTCAATGTTGTTTTTTTCAAATTCTAGGAGACGTATAGATTAGCCAAGTTAGCTGTCGGTAGTACGATCGATTTGGTGAAGGAAATCTGCGACGGTACGGTTCAAAATGGAATGGCTATCGTTAGGTGAGTCTTGTCGATGAACGATTTTTGAAACCTGGAACATCGGTCTTGGCAGTGATGGAAAACTGGAACTGGAACTAGAACTGGAAATTGAAAAAAAAACTGGAACTGGAACTAGAACTGAAATGATGAGAACTGAAAACTGAAAACTGAAAACTGGAACTAGAACTAAAATGAATTTCAGTTTTGGCAGTTACAATTTTTATATTTAAAAATATGACTTGAAAAAGTCAAAATTTTGATACTGAAATTTACCAAACCACGTTCAATTAAATTTTTTTACAAAAAACCCCCAAACCTTGAAAATTTAGGTCGAAAAGTAAATAAAGAAGGATTGTGTGGTAAACTCGAAAATTTCATTCAATTAAAGACGTCCTCTCATACATGAAGTATTCAAATTGTTTGTTGAAAAATTCAGGGGTTAGTCACAACGTCACAAAGTCACAAAGTCACAAAGTCACAACATTTCGAAAAATATTACTAAAAATAAAAATGACGTTTTTTCTAGAATTCTTTTGTTTTGAGCTTGAAAGGGGGAAAAATTGTACTTTGAATCGAAAAGGAAAAACAACAAAGTTCAATGGCTCTGGTGCAATAAAGGGGTCATTTGGCCTCGGATGGAACTTTGTAAAAATTCTCACGCCATTCGATTTGCATTGGTAAAGGATGATTTTAGAGCGCATGAGCGAATTTTTACCTCACCCGGGAGGGGGGCTGGGGGCCCAAAATACGTGATTTTTAAGCTAAAAACTTTTTAAAATTCTTTCTCCGTGAGTTTTCAACCGATTTTTTTCAAACTTTGCACGTAGGTAGAAGTACTGGAGGGGAGTGCTCTGAAATTTTTTCAGATTTTTTCGATCACTTCAATGACCTTGAATCTGACTTTGAAAATTTCAAATCGCCCTGGGGAGCACAGCTTTGGTGCTGTCTCAAAAAATTTTTCAAATTGAAATTTCCTAATGTATTTCACACCCTGGAGAATTTTTTCAGATTTTTTCAAGTGGTGGAAAGTGGTCAAATATTCAAAAAACTGGTGTAATTCGACATTTTTTTTGCTTAAAATCATTATTTTACATCAATTTTTTCATTTTTTATAGTTTCCTGATAAAAATATTATTAATTTATTATTCACTCTCCGTGTCCCATTTCAACCTTTATTCATCAATTTTTTACGACTACGATGTTTTGAGCGAATTTAATAGGTCGAAATGGGACACGGCGAGTGAATAATAATATTTTTAACAGGAAACTATAAAAAATGAAAATTGATGAAAAACAATGATTTTTTTTAAGCAACAAAAATGAAAAATTACACTAATTTTTTGAATATTTGACCACTATCTACTACTTGAAAAAATCTGAAAAAATTCTCTGGAGTGTGAAATACATTGGGAAATTTTAATTTGAAAAATTTTTTGAGACAGCACCAAAGCTGTGTTCCCTAGGGCGATTTGAAACATTCAAAGTCAAATTCAAGGTCATTAAAGTGATCGAAAAGATCTGAAAAAATTTCAGAGCACTCCCCTCCAGTACTTCTACCTACGAGCAAAGTTTGAAAAAAAATCGGTTGAAAACTCGCGGAGAAAGAATTTTAAAAAGTTTTTAGCTTGAAAATCACGTATTTTGGGCACCCAGCCCCCCCCCATGGTCAGGTAAAAATTCGTTCATGCGCTCTAAAATCATCCTTTACCAATGCAAATCGAATGGCGTGAGAATTTTTACAAAGTTCCACCTGAGTCCAAATGACCTCCTTATTGCACCGGAGCCTTTAGCAGAAAATTTGGCATTTTTTTTGTCCTTCGAAATTTAAAAAAATGAAATTTTGGAACTGGTATTTGGAACTGAAAACTAGAACTAAAAAATGTTGAGAACTGAAACTGGAACTGGAACTAATATCATTTCAGTTTTCCATCACTGGATCTTGGTGATTGAATCGTATTTTTATAGGCCTCCGGGACACCATGCGATGAAATCCACTTACTGCGGATACTGCTTCTACAATAACGTAGCCCTGGCTGCCGATCATGCTTTGAAAAATGGCCTCGCATCCAAGATCTTGATCGTCGACTGGGACGTGCATCATGGTCAAGCGACCCAGCAAATGTTCTACGACGATAACAGGTTCGGTTGAGTTAAATCTCGGTTCAATTCTTCATTATCGAACGTACAAATGCTCATTTCAGAGTATTGTACTTTTCCATACATCGTTTCGAGTACGGTACGTTCTGGCCAAATTTACGAGAAAGTGACTACGATCACGTCGGCGAAGGAGTCGGCCTCGGGTACAACTTCAACGTGCCTCTGAACAAAACAGGGTTCGGTAATTCGGAATATTTGGCCATATTTCACGAGCTTCTATTACCAGTGGCCGTCGAAGTAAGTTCCCAGGTTCCTCTTCGAAGAGCTTTTTGTGGCTGTTGAAAGCTAATTTTAATTGATGTCTCACAGTATGATCCCGATTTAGTAATCATCTCTAGCGGATACGACGCAGCCATCGGATGTCCAGAGGTATATAATAATTGATTTTATTTATTCGTAGTTCGAACCGAACCTCGTGTTGGTATCTGGGGGTTACGATGCGGCCGTAGGAGATGAAAAGGTTTGTCGTAATCGATGATGATGCTGCTCGAATGATCTGGTTTAATGTGTACCTCTTGTTTGGCTCCGAATCGTTTCAGGGATTGATGAAAGTTGAACCGGCGTGCTATGCTCATTTTGTGAACTCGTTAAAAGCGTTGGCCAATGGAAAAGTAGCTGTTGTTCTGGAAGTAAGAATCTTAGATTATTTGGACAAATTGAATAAAAATGTATCGTAAATCGTATATTATTTATCTGCAGGGAGGATATTTCTTGAAATCCTTAGCCGAAGGAGCAGCTCTGACTCTGAGAGCTCTTCTAGGAGATCCGTGTCCAAATATTGACCCAACAACTAAACCGGATGACAAGTAACTCGTAATTCGTCAGTTCTCAATATTATCGCCTTCGATTCCATCCAATTTCTATTTTTTTCTTCAGCATCGTCGAAACAATCCGTAACGTAATCCATAGCCATCGACCTTTTTGGAAATGCTTCCAAATCTACGATTCGTTTTCACCTTCCAAACAACCGGTTCCTTTGAACTGCCACAATCCAACCATTAGATTCGAATACGACGAAGAACCGTTGGAAATTTTCCCCACCAGAGAATCTTACGCTTTCGTAACCGAAGATATGAAATCGTATTATAACGATTGGCTCGATGATTTAATCGAAAGTATGCGAATTGATAAAAATAATATGATTTTCATCGTGTAATTAAGATTGATTTTTTCAACGTTAGGTACGATTTTGCATACTCCGAAATATAAGTGTGTTTTTATTTCCGATCGAAACGAGTGTGGAGTTTTGTAAGTAAACGAAGAAATTCAGATTATGATATGAAATGAAGAAAAAAACGTCAATAATTGATTTTTATAGACTCGATCGCGTAATTCGAGATGGAAAATTTGTCCGGAAGGATGGCAGTTGGGATACCGAATTGTTTTTCAATACAATTAGAGTAATTTTTGATTTTTCCCCACAAATAATTAATTTTCGTTTTTAAAATTTTTATTGACTGATGATAGCGTTTTTATTACTGTTTAGTCAACAAATATCGAATGGGAAATCAAGGAAATGCCAAAGATGGACGTTCAAGACCAGAAACACAATTGTTTTGTATCTCGATCAATTCTCAAAGTACATTTTAAAATTCAGTAGTGAATAAGAAGTATTTAGTGAGAAAAAATTAAGCTAGAATTTAGAATTATTCTTGGTGAACTTGACACGTAAAACGTCGATAAAAAAATCGAAATAAAAGAAAAAAATTTAAAGTAATAATTTCACTGGCGGATCCTGCCCGTTGGCAATTATTGTGGCTCAGCTATTCACAAAAAAATCACAAAAATCTGATTGTATCGAAGTTCAGAATTGAAAAAAAAAATGAGTTTCAGAGATTCTATTTTATTTTGTTAAAAGAAAAATGACTTCAGTGATTTGGAACTAAGTTTGAAATTACTAAAAAGTCTACATTTTTTTAAATCAAACATTTTCAAGTTGAATAAAAAAAAAATAGGTATTGACCAAATAAATCGTCTCAACATTTTTGTGACATCGTGTAATGTTGAAATTTTTTTGGAACAGTTGAAGATTTTTTCATACAATTTTTCGATTTTAGGTTTTTTCATCATCATAATATTTTATTTAGAGACGCCCGACAACTAGATCTTTAGCGTTTTTAGGTTTTTTTATTGTAAAGAATAACCAAATTTCTGGAAAGAAGTATAATTTAAAAAAATTGTTCAATTTATAGGACTTATTTAATTTTTTAAAATTCAATTTGTTTAAAAAAATTCTAATATTCCTTTCCAATACAGGCCTACACTTCCTGGCGTTAAATATAGAAAAAAAAAAATTATTTGGAAAGGTACTTGCTTGTTTTCATTTTTTTTTTTTTAAATTACTCGGGTAATTTAAAACAAGTTCTAAATGATTTTTTTCAATTTTTAAAGTTTTTTCAATTTAAATGTGTAAATTTTCCAGAAAATCGTCTACTTTAAATGTTTAATTTTTGGAATTATCGTCCAATTTTTAAAAACATTGTTCAATTTTTTTAAAAAATCATACAATTATTAATTATAAAAAATAATTCAAATTTACATACGAGAAAATGTATTTTTTTTTAAATCATCGAATTTTTGTTAACTGATCAGTTTTTATAAAATTGAACCTTTTTAGGAAAAAATGAACAACTTTCTGAAAAAATCATAACATTTTTTGAAAAAATATCCAATTATTAGAACATTGTTTATTTTTTTAAAAAAGAGAAAAAAAATTGTACAATTTTCAATGTTTGAAAAATCATTAATTTTGGAAAAATCAAAATTAGTTATAGGTACGTATTCTATTTTTGAAAAAATTATTCGGTTTTCAATATTTGAAAAAATTATTCAATTTTCAAAAAATTTTTCCAATTTTTGAAAAAATATTCAATTTTTAAAAAATTGTAGTAGTCCAATTCTCAAAAAAATGTTCATATAGTTTCGAATGTTTGGAAAAGTCACTAATTTTAAAAAAACGGTTGAAGTATTGTTCAATTTTTGAATAGGGGGGGGGGACTGAAAATTATGATAGGAAGCAAATAAACTACTTTTGAAAACAAAAATCTAGCACAGCTTTTAAAGTCGTCTGGATCCGCCTGTGAATAATTTGAAAAAGTATTCCAAACACGAGGGAAAGAATTTCTGCAAAAATTACCAAGATTATTCGATTTAGAAATTCTAAACAAAATTAAATTGGTCAACGCAATAATTAATCAATATCTGCGATCTAATAAAACATAATATTTTATATTTTCAGGCAATTCGTCTTCTACAAACCCAAGTAACTAGGTGTGTTTTAATCGAAGCCGACGAAAATGCTAATCAATCAGAATTACCATCGTACATCGAGCTCTTCAACAACCTTTACGATAAATCGAACGCTAAAAAGTAAGTTAATTGTCTAAATACGCGATCCAAGTTGATTTGTATATATCGAACACTCGACGAATTTTTTTGAACCATCAATTACCCCGCAGAATACTCGTAACAGATTTCCATTTCGGAGAGGGTCAAGATTACAACGTGGCTCAGAATTTGCTCAACATTAGGATCAGCAATGGCCAGCTTGATACGAAAAATGACAAAAATATTATTAGTTTGAATTGGCAAAATGTTAGTAATGAACGGAAATTGGTTAATTAATTAGATTTAACTATAGAATCATTCGAAATTAATCCTAAATTACTGATTTTAAAAGGTAAACGTGGGAAATTCGAATTATCTGCATTTCTATTTCAAAACAGTGTTACCAATATGTTACCAATTCGGTCCAGATTTAGTAGTAGTTTTCATAAACTTCGATAATATTTCAAGTAGGTACATGAAATTAATATCTTCGTCGGATTAACGAACACCGAATTATTATATATGAAATTCAATTAATTGTATTCATTTTCTAGAAAATCGCGTCACTCCTGAATTAACCAGCATTCTAATTCATTGGCTAAGTTCATTCGCTCTTGGAAAATTAATTGTGATCAGCAATAAAATACAAAGCGAATTTGCCAAGTTGGCTTTTACACAAGTGAGCAAAATATTGGCAGGTGAACGGCTATCGAAGTTGAACAATTTCAGCGACGCTAATAACGATGGTTTAGATTTATTGAAGAACCTGAATGATCAATTAGAAGAACAGTGGGAGTGTATCAATAAATTCGTAAAGTTTCCGTTATAGGGGAATAAACTCATGCTGTGCTCTATTAACTGAAAATAAACTCAAATTATTTTACGAACTACTTCAATTATTTGAAAATTGAACGCTGGACTAACGTATAGAACCTCTGTATAACACATTCGATAATTTTCAAGACGAAAGCTTTTGATTTACCCATTGGTTTTTAGTTACTTTGTTCTTCTGAAGAATCAATTTCGATCAACGACGTAGTACAATGTACAAAGAATTTTAACGTTCGTATTTGGCTGATTCAGTGACCTGACGATTGGTTCGGAACCAACGAAACCATGTACGAGTGAAATTTACCTAAACCGTTAGAAATGATCATTGGAAAATTCCGATTACAAAATAATTACAGCAAACGAAGTTGAATAGATAGAAATGATATCCATTTGGTAAGTACTCACCTCATTCGAATATTGCGAAAATGGTCACGTACATCTGCAGCACTATTGGAGTGATTTAAATTTCTATAGTTTTCGTCAACGATCACCGAACATCGAAACTCCGGTTACATACGGTTACATACGAAGGTACCTATGAGAAAAAAGATTTAGTTTAAAATTGAACGCCATAATCGATACACGAGAATGTAAAACGCGCATCGGAAATTATTCATCGACATATCATCTAACGTTTATAAGCGAGCCGATTATTTCAGAGGTAGGTAGGTATATAAATACAATTTTCTTTTGAAAATCGGTACCTACGCCGGACAAAAAAACACGACGCCAGCTAGGTTGACTAGTTTTAGTTCAACAACAGATATCCAAAAGACATCGATACTAATTCAATATGATTGTATCGTGAGGAAGATGAACTGTTACGTAATTATCATCATTTTTATGCACAAACAGCATCGCCATATTAATTAAAATTTATAGGAACAATGAAAACTTACAGACGCCTACTCAAGCCGCCATCATTGATTTAAAATCTTACGAAACTCACGATCGCGATATGGATATCATAAAACAATGAATTTCAAACGATTCTTGCACATTACGAAACCAAAATGTCGCACAAGAAATAAACACGAAGAAACACAGTAATTAGAATTTCGATTAACCATAATTAATTCGTCGCGAAATTAAACCCATCCTAACGAATTCAAAGCTTCAAACACCGAACACAAACTGCGTATAAACGTGCTACAAACGCCGGAAGAATTTCATTCCAGGCAGGAATGAAGTCATCGGAATTTTCACGAAAAATTCAACGATGAAAACACATTCCAGCGTTTTTTAAGGCCCTTTCTGAGAATTCCAGGCAAAAAACAGGGACTCGGATCAGCTGGATTCAAAAAATTACCGAATTTTTTTGTAAAATTACGGTAATTACGACGTTATTTCGAAAATCTGAGAATCAAAAAGTAGGTAAGAAAAATTTTACCTACTAAATTTGTTTATTGGGTTGTTACTTTTTCATCGCGAGGCAGCATAAATTCCTAATTATTTAAATTTTTTCAAGTTGGTAAATTGGTAACACTGATCGGATGAGGTGATAAAAAAATCCAAAATCATTTTTTTACTAAAAATTTCTTCGTTTTTGCAATTTTTCGCGAATTTTTTCCCGAATAAATTACCGATCTACTGTCGTTCGATTTTCAAAGTCAAACTTCAATCGTATTTGGTTTAGTAGGTAAGTAGTACTGCCATATAACAATGCTAGTAGCGATTAAGCAATCTAGAACATGTCCCCGTTATACTTCGCTCATTCATGGATTTAATATTTTACAGAATCTACTTCCAATATTTTCCTGTTGAATTCCATACTTTCATTATGAGTGATAAGGAAAGCGATAATAAGAATGACGCCGAAAGTCGCGTAGTAGTGGAGCAATCGAACGCAGTCGAAGCCGGAGCTGAACTCAATGTTTCTAGTTCCGGCGTTGAAACTTCATGTACGGCTTCGTCATCTCCTCAACCAGGTCCGTCTACGCCCACCATAACGTTTAGCGACTTGAAAAAAGTACAACTGATCTCCGACGAAGATATCCAGGTACACAATCTAAATTACCAATCGTTACAAAATGCCACGAGCTCACGTATCTATACCTATCGTCCTTTTACAGTATTTTTTAGAAGATAATGCCTACGCAGTTGTTCCTGTACCTGACTGCCCTCATATGTCGGTCATGCAACCGGTACCTATTGCCGGAGTTAATATTAAAGCTCCATGTGCCAAGTGTGGTTCCACGCAAGAGAACTGGATATGTTTAACTTGTTATACGGTCAGTTGATACAGATCTGTTATAAGTAACCATTGAATAATGCATTTTATTACTTGTATATTCTCAATTTTCAGGTATATTGTAGTCGTTACGTGAATAAGCATATGTTGGAGCATACACAAACCGCGTTCCATCCGATTGCTTTAAGTTTCAGTGATATTTCTGTGTGGTGTTACAGTTGTGATGATTATGTTGAAAACGATGTAAGGATTTCAAATTAAATGACATTAGGCCTTATCATAAATTGACATAGACATCGTTTTAATTACGTTTTCGTGTTACAGGTTTTACACGAAGTCAAAAGTATCGTTCATCAAGCAAAATTCGGCATCACTATGGACGGATTGCCTATCAAAAGTATTTAAGCATCTAACCGCGATTATTTCTTTTTTGTGCTCGTAATTTGTATTTCGTTTCATATTCGATGTATTATTTAAATACGGTTGTTGCTAACTTATCAATTATTGTTTTTTCTCTCATTTTGGCAAAATCGAACAATTTTTTTGTTGTACGTTGATGGAAAATTTATCTACGTCATTAAACCATTTTTTTCTTCACCCATTCAATAATTACAATTCCAAAAAAGAACATTTATTGCGTTTTATACATTTTAAACAAGCAAAACTCGACCATAAAAAGAACATATAAAAATGATAAAAGCATTTTAAAAAAAGATATCCATACACCAACAAACAGATCATACTCTCGCAGTTCAAGGATTACAATTACAACCGCCTGGTCCTTAACTTTTTCAAGCGTCTTACGATAATGACTAGACAATGTCTAAAGAACTAGAAATTACTGAATAATTTACTAAAACTGGGATTGTCTTGGGGAGAGAAATGACCAACAAATGGGTCTTTTTGATCATTATGTATAAATTTAACAGATCTGAGTAAAACTACATTCAAGCCTACTTTGGTCGCGAGCTCAGAAAATTGAGGGAATGCTTCAGTGGAAACGTGTAACAAATAGTAATATTCGATTACGTATTTAACTTTCAGTCTTTTAAGAACATGATGACTAGTAAAATTGGTTGTCAGAGATGTTGGGAATAAGTAGTATACAAGGTCGTCGTGAGGTGGATTTCGTTCAACCGATTGAATAACAGCTTCGAGTAGTTTCATCGATGTGTCGAAATTGGAAGATGATGTCGGATATAGTAATACGTTTGATCGACTGGATCTACGCAAAAAAAAATTGTCAATTTGAATGATAATAATTCCAGTAGGCAGATGCTCGTAAATTACCTCCAAGTCTTTCCATCGTAAATCGTAGCTGTAAGGAGGGTTTGTGGTAAAGTATACGTGTAGCTTGGTATAACATGAATACGAGCTGTATCTTTGATCGCATGTCTGATATGCGTTATGTGATTGATCGATGGTAAAATTCCAGCTTGATGGAGGAACCCGAAAAAAAATACTACTACCATATTGCAAGCACACCTGTAAAAAAAAAAATCATTCAGCAAACCAATTAATATAGTTCAGCATTAATTATATCGGGTTTTGTCAGTAAATAGAATACGTACCACACAACGAACATCATTTTAAAAAATTTAATACCAAATAAACTCTTGAACGAATACTCTTTATCTTCGGTTTTATTATTCATCTTCATCCCTTTAAGAAAAATTAAAGGTAACGTAAGTGGAATGAGAAACCTCGGTTCTTGATGAGGTGCCAACGAAAGTACAGTCAAAGGAATAATAATTGACCCGAACATCAATCCGGTAATGGAATCGAATTTCGGTAAATTGGAAATTTTTCGGCTCAATATTCTGTAAAATACAAACAGAGTAAGAGAGGCACGTTTATAAATACAGAAAGAAACTCAAATAATTCGCGTACTTGAAGAAAATCGAAATTATCATGTACAAGACGCTGACTCCCAATACATTATAAAGCAATGGAATGTTCACGAGGAGATGTAAGTATCTAGGATGTAATCCATGTTTAGCCAAGTTTTCAGTATGGAAATTATATCTGAGAAAATTCAACGGTGTGATTTCTAAACATTCGATGAACCTATTCAAGCACGTTCCTAATCCATGATTGGTCAACATATCCAATGCTTTGGCTGAAAACCCCACCAATATTGAAATTAATTCGTTACCAACGACGAATACCGAACTTTTGAAAAAACTAATCCACTGGTACCTTTTTTGTAATACATCGTATCTCCTAGAACCAGAGCAACTGCCAAAGGCACACCTACAGAGAGCAACCATCCTAATCTTAATTGTACGGTATAAAATGAGATTTTCCTCAAAGGAGCTCCTCTATAGAGCCAGAAGAATATCGGACCGATGGCGAAGGCCATGAACGTAGGTCTGTTGAACATTCCAAAAATAGTCAAAACGCTGATTTGCCAAAATCCGCTGTGATTATGATGAGAGATTCTTTTCAGTTGACGTAAAATTAATACTTTATCTCGCGGATTTATCGAGGTGTCTTCCAGAGACGCCTTTAATTTATCTTCTATCGGATACACCTGTGAAATAAACGATACTTTGAAACAATCGAAAAGGGCTTGGTAAAGTTTCTAATTAGTTTAACATAGTTTCGCTCAAAGGAATAAGTTTTCAACTACTGGAGAAGCGTTGGCTAATTGATTTATCATCGTTGGTTTGTTCGGAACGACGGTAATACGTCGATTATCGTTTAACGACGGTGGCGATTTTCGAGTAACTGAAGAGATGAAATATTACGTTATTTCGTCAACGTTATTCTACGAACAATGAAGTACTATAGGTATTTCTATTAAAGTAACGATTAAGATGATACGTACTCTCTCTGATTCAATAATATTTTTCACGATCACATATAAAAGTAAAGAGAACAGTACCATTTCGACAGTATTCGAAAATGTTCTCGTAGCGAAAACCAACATAACACAGGATGATGCTAAAAGAACCAAACGTCCGCTTACATCGGTTTTGTACATTCGACAAATTCTGTAACACAACAAACGACAGATTTTTCAGTCTGCATTGATCCATAGCTGTATTAAAAATTGGTAAAATGAAATACCTCGCTAGAGAAAAGTCCACTAAGAAAGACAAAACACACATCACTATTCTTGGCGGAATTACCAATAAATATGGTGAAACTGGTCCATGTAATTTGAAAAATTGAAGAAACACTTTCATAATGTAACACGGTACTCCATAAAGTAAGTATGGAATGAAGGCATTTCTGATGGGGAATTCGTCGTCGAATTCCCAAATTTTCGATCTTTTAATTTTATATACGTCTCCTAAATTAAAATATACGATTAGGACAACGAATTAAGTGCCTTACTGAAAGACAATTGAATAAGTACCAAGCACAACTTCCAACGACTGGAAATATTCGTCTGGGTGAATGTATCCAGTTTGAGGGGCTACAGCTAATAAGATTCGAGTACAAACTAATCCGGCGTAAATGACTAGCTCAGCTTTGCGAGTATTCTCCTCCATTGTTCGAGTATGAGTATTCTTATTAATTACTATCTATTAGAAATTCTCTTCGGACCGCTTGTACTCATCAATAATGACGCATATGAACGACGGTATCAGCAGTTCATTTCCCGTTTTACATGGCTGAAAAAATACAGAAACTGAGAGTAAAAAGGAACTATAAAATTTTCAAATTAGTAATGGGGCAATAGTAATTTATCTAATGGCACTAGGCATTTATTCGAAGCACCACCGGAGCCATTATATTGTAAATCAACTTACTGTTGAGATTGAGGAAATCATTTTATTGACAAAAATCAAACCAATATTCGAAAGAATTAAAGGAAAAACAAAAAATATCTGAAAGAAAATTGTAATTTTCTAAGAAAAATTTTTCTCAGAAATTTTTTTTTTTCGGAGATTTTCATTTTGTTATCTTTTGCTCAACCAATGTTGTACAATAAAAAAACGTAAAAAATCACTTAAAATATTTTTTATTTTATTTTTTTATTTTTTTTATTTTAATTTTTATTGATTGAGGTTTAGAAAAATTATGTTCTAATTTAAAATAATTCAAATGAATAATAGAATAAACTATAAAATAAACTAATTAAAACTTTTATTTCTATAAAAAAATTAAATTAAACCAAAAAAATAATAAAATAAAAAAATTCTAACTACCTATTTGATTTACCTACTTATGATTATGTTTATCGCAATCGAGAATTTTTACGCTGCTATTTCGGCCAACCATGCTTCCGTCATGAATTCCCGTTAAATTTTCACATTCTCTGTTTGTAGGTTGCACAACGTCTGCGCCCTGTGCTTAGTTATGTTATAATTATTTAAATATTTATTAAAAAAATTAAAAAAAATTAAAAACACCAAAAAAATTGTAAAATCTATACCTTAAATTTAAAAAAAAAATTACGAGTAGTGCGTTAACGTTATTGAATCGTGTGTTAACATCGTTCGGAAGCTTGACCATCGTGCAACGTTTCTCTGGTAATCTACGCCTAATTTTATTTCTTTCACGTTTAAGCTAATCTTACGAAGCAAGCAAAATGAATGCCGGACCTGGCGGACCGAATTACCCAATGGCTTCGTTATATGTCGGCGACCTACATCCAGATGTCACCGAATCTATGCTATTCGAAAAGTTTTCCACAGCTGGACCAGTGCTTTCCATTCGCGTGTGTCGCGACATGATAACACGTCGATCGCTGGGTTACGCTTATGTTAATTTTCAACAGCCAGCCGATGGTGAGAAATACATTACAAACGTGTCTTCATCTTCACTAATTAGATTACTCATGGTTCCATTCACGGTTTACAGCCGAAAGAGCTCTAGATACTATGAATTTCGATACACTGAAGACTAGACCTATCAGAATAATGTGGTCTCAGCGTGATCCATCTTTGAGAAAATCTGGCGTTGGAAACGTATTCATTAAAAACCTCGATAAAAGTATCGATAACAAGGCTATGTACGATACGTTTTCGGCCTTTGGAAATATTCTCAGTTGTAAAGTACGTATATAAATTGATGAACGAGATTCGTCACTTATGACGTCATACTTGAATGATTTCTTCAATTCGTAGGTCGGCCAAGATGAAAATGGTGTCTCTAAGGGGTATGGATTTGTCCATTTTGAAACCGAGGAAGCCGCTAATAAAGCTATTGAACGTGTCAATGGCATGTTATTGAATGGAAAAAAGGTAATGTTTGTATTCGTTGAAAATTACTACGTGCTATTTTGTGTTATTAATTTATTATTTGGATTTTTCAGGTATTCGTTGGCAGATTTGTAACCCGTAAAGAACGCGAGAAAGAACTCGGCGAAAAAGCCAAATTATTTACCAACGTCTACGTTAAAAACCTCCCAGAAGACTTCAGCGACGATAAATTATACGAATTGTTCGAACAATATGGCCATATAACGAGTCACAAAGTACGTTTTGTCAAGACTGATGTTTTTTGTTTGGTGATACTGTTTTAATAGCGTTTGACGTCAAGCTCCGAATAATGTGAAAACTCAAAATGTTGGGAATTTCACCATAGCGTTTGTAATGTTTTATCAATTTGGAAAAATGACGAGTTCGTATTCGGTAAATAAATGATGACGTCATCAGTAAATATTTCGAAACAGAACGAAATGAATTCGATTACATTTCTGAACGATGAAATGCAACGATAAAGAATTGTTTTGTAATCGAATATTTATCGGGAGTCGTGATATTCTATTTAAATACTGATGGTAGATAATTTCTAATCGTGCTAGCGGGAGATTAGGAAGAAAAAAGTACCAACAGATTAATAACAAAATTCGATATATTGTTGATAAAATACGATTACAATTTTTAGGTAATGTTCACCCATGATGGCAAATCAAGAGGATTCGGTTTTGTTGCATTTGAAGACCCGGAAGCAGCGGAAAAAGCCGTCGAAGAATTGAACGAAAAAGAACTCAACGATGGAAAGGTATAATATTTGTATTACATCACGACTCTGGTTATGGTAGACTCGATACTATTCAATTTCTTATTCGACAGCCTTTATACGTCGGACGAGCCCAAAAGAAAGCCGAAAGACAGCAAGAATTACGTCGTAAATTCGAACAGTTGAAAATTGAACGACTAAATCGTTACCAAGGAGTAAACTTATACGTTAAAAATCTAGACGACAGTATCGATGACGAACGTCTCCGCAAAGAATTCCAACCTTTCGGTGCAATAACCAGCGCAAAGGTAAATAACTCGTCGAAATTACTATCGAAAAGTTCTCGCCTAATGAATTGAATCCCTAGGTGATGCTGGAAGACGGACGCAGCAAAGGTTTCGGTTTCGTGTGCTTCTCGTCGCCAGAAGAAGCGACCAAAGCGGTGACCGAGATGAACGGTCGTATCGTCGGTATAAAACCATTATACGTTGCATTAGCTCAACGCAAGGAAGATCGTAAAGCTCATCTGACGTCGCAGCACATGCAACGTATAGCGAACGTGCGCATGCAACAAATGGGTCAAATATTCCCGACCGGTAGCGCTAGCGGATATTTCTTACCGACATTGCAACCGCAACCTCAACGATTCTACGGACCTACACAGATGGCGCAGATGAGACCACAACCTAGATGGCCAGCGCAACCTCAAGTCAGGGCTAACGTTCAAGCAGCTGGTAGTAAGTTAACGTTTGTTGTTGGTGATTTATTGTTGGCAAGGAATGAGAGTCAAGCTGACTCCAAATTGATTCTAAATCCCCCAATTGCTCCGAAATCGGAAATCAATGTCCAAGATTGACTCTGGAATCAAGCTGGAGTCGAAAGTCAAATTGGCAGCTTGACTCTGGAGTAACACTGGAATCAGAAGACAACTTTCCATATTATTTCCGGGGGTCAGATCGGATTCAAGAATCGCTTTTTGGCCTACTCCCATTCCTTGCTTGTTGAGGAAACGTATCGAGAGGAATTCGACCATAATTTACCAGCTGTTCGAAAAATCTCGATAAACTTGGCAAATTCATTTATAAAAATTTAATTTAAATTCATAATTAGGATGGATGAACGTTTCCTTGGCAGATCAAAAGCACTTGTGCAATTTCACCGATCATAAATTTTATCCCAATCTACCTTATCGCTAATTTTCACCCATCTTTTTCGCAGATTACAACATGCAAGCGCAATTCCGAACGCAAACCAGAGTACCGACAACGGTCGCGCCGCAAACGCTCCGTACAGCCGTTACGACCAGAACGCTCAACACGCAACCGATGCCGTCGCGTTTGCCAAATATGGGCCAAGCTGTGATGGCTGGCTCCGCCGGACCGACGGCCACCACCGCCTCACTCAGCACCAGACCGCAGCCTTACAAATACACGTCGTCTGTACGCAATCCACCTCAAGCTGTATCTGCTGTACAACAAAACGTCCAACAGCCCGCCGTCCACGTTCAAGGACAAGAACCTCTTACCGCCACTATGTTGGCATCGGCCGATATCGGCGAACAGAAACAAATGCTCGGCGAACGTTTATTCCCGCTTATTCAGGTTTGTTTTCCCGAATTCGACTTACGTCAGCGTCCACGTGACAGCTGTTTCTCGCCTCGTCACGATTTTTTACGTGTTTTTTCGTTTCTGTTGCGCAGAGTATGTACAGCGATTTGGCTGGAAAGATCACTGGAATGTTGCTAGAAATAGATAATTCCGATCTGTTGCACATGCTGGAACACCACGAAAGCTTGAAGGCCAAGGTAAGAATTACACCATGGAAGCTCATTGTGAAATATAGCCTACTGAAGTTTATATTTTTATCGTTTATTTTTTTAGGTGGAAGAAGCAGTAGCAGTACTACAAGCGCATCAAGCCAAACAAGCCGCCACACAAATGAAACCTACTCAAATTGCGGCCACCGAATAATACATTGTTCGAGATTTATTAACCGTTTAGAACCACTCTTAATTTTTTTTCTTTCTGTTTCGTTTGCCAGTTTATCTTTTTGTAATTTCCTTATACTATTCAGATTATTATTCATGTACCTATTCTATGTTTTCTTATTCTTTTTTTCCGTTTTGTTTGGAACCCGTGAATTTTTTATGCTAAATCGGGTTTACGATTAAATACTTACAGATATATATTCCAATTGATAAAAAGCGACGATTATTTTTTTGTATGGCTTTTTATACGTATATCTGTAATTTGCTCTACTCCTGAATTTATTTTTTCTAAAATGTATTTTATTATTTTTTGTGGAAATTTTTCAAAAATAAAATATCTCGACGCAAAATGGGTGTAGATTTTTTTTTCGAAACTCATAATGTGCTTTTGATAGCAGATCTAAATAACTGCGACGTTTTGTAGTCAGAATCGACTCAGTTTTCCTTTGAACGTTGTGGAAAAATGGGTTCAAAAGTTGAAATCTCTTTAGAATGGATTAACAGATTAACACAGAAGTTTTGTCCACTAGAAACTTGAAACACTTTTCAACATTTCAGAAATGAATAAGAGATACCAAAACGGTTCAAAAAGAAAAAGCAATGTGTTCCTAGTAACGAGGACATTAAAGATTGATAATCAAACTTCTAGCCTTACCTATAAGGTGTCCACAAACTGAAAAACCGGTTTGAATCAAAAAATTGAGGTCCAGATTTTTTATTGAAATAGAGTCTACACATTGAAGTGCAGGGGGAGGGGGTATAATACCCCCTCCCCCAGTCAATTTTCATTCTGTAATTTCAGAAAAATTTCAATGATTTTAAGTAATTAGGCAAAATATTGAAAATTTTGGCAAATTAAAAAAATGTTTGGAAATTTTGCAGCATAAGTAATGAAAAACTGAGCCTTTTAAAATTTCAAGTTTACTGTCCTCTTTCAGAAATCACAATCAAACTCTAAAATTATTTACCCCCAAATCAAAATCTTTCAAAAATTTCGGCCTTGCTGCGCTCGACCTTATTGAATTTTTCCTTCCATGAGTTCAAAACAATCCAAATCCTACAAAAGATTTTTTTTCGTATTTTTCCTCAAAATTATTCCAACTAATTTTACCTATCAAATTTTTTCTCAATAAAACTCATTTTCCATGTTTGGAAATCAAATGATTTTTGAGAAAACTTGACCGATTTTTTATTCAAGTTAATTAATTTAAAACATGGTTTTATTGCTTTTTGAATTTGAGGTCTTCTACTTGAAATTTCCGCCCTCGCTTCGCTCGGGCCAAATTTATTTCTCTCATATTCACATTGAAACTGTAATCTTCTAAATCAAGTAGGCTAAGGAAATTTCATAGGTTTTTTCAACTATGTAAAATGAAATTACCGAGAGAAAAATTCAGGCATTTGCAGGATTGAGTAATTTATTTTTTCATGCAAGAAATTTTACTGTTCATGAGCAGTGATGAGCAAGAATGGCTTTTAACAATGGAAATATATTCGAAAACCCAAGGAATAATTTCCAGGAGTGAGCAAGATTAAAAATTGACCTAATCTTGAACACGATGTTACCTTTCAAGTTTTTGTTACGTTGATCTCTGAAAATTGTGTTTTTTCCTTTCCATGATGTTGCTTCACATTGTTTTTGCTATATAATCATTGCAAAAAATTCTCAAATTTTTGAATTATTATTCAGCAATTTTGAATTTCTAACTCGGCATTTTTGAACCTCATACCCCCCCCCCAACATTTGTTTTCGAACCGGCTCTGTTGAAGTGATTAAAATGTAGTACCTACCTCTGTTTTTTTTGAAACCGGTTCAGCAGTTTTGAACCAGTCAATGATATCCGAAAAAGTGGAGATATGAAAAAAAGTTTGAGTCAAAAGTTGTAGAGAATTAAAAAACAATCATTTTTTGTTCCATAACTTTTTTTCCATCTTGCAATGGAAAGAAGTTGTCGTACAAAACGTTCGAGTATAATTTTTTCTTTTTCAAGCCATAAATCTTTTCCATTTCCTAGATGAAAAAAAATTACAGAACGTGAAATATTCAGTTTTCAATTCTCTACAACTTTTGTTTCACACTTTTTTTGATATCTCGACTTTTTGAAACTGGTGCAAGATGAACCCAATTTTTCCAAGTTTCTTATGTGTTTTTCTTCCAAGTCGATAACCAGTTATCAAAAAGTCGAGATATCAAAAAAAGTGCGAAACAAAAGTTGTAGAGAACTGAAAACTGAATATTTCACATCCTGTAATTTTTTTTTCATGTAAGAATTTATAGCTTGAAAAAGAAAAAAATTATACTCATACTTTTTGTACGATAACTTCTTTCAATCGCAAAATGGAAAAAAAATTATAGAACAAAAACTAATTGTTTTTTAATTTTCTACAACTTTTGTTTCAAACTTTTTTTCATATCTCCACTTTTTTGGATATTACTGACAACCGGTTCGAAACTGCTGAACCGGTTTCAAAAAAACATACCACATTTTAATCACTCCAGTGTGTAAACCCTATTTCAATAAAAAATCTGGCCCCAAATTTTTTGACCCAAACCGGTTTTTAGTTTGTGGACACCCTATAGGATCTTCAATGTCCTCCTCACCAGAAAGCCCAGGAACACATTGTGGTTTGAATCGTCTTGGTATCACTTTTCAGTTCCTGAGATACCTATTGAGAAGTGTTTCAAGTGGACACGACTTCTGTGTCATACTGTATTTTTTTCAATCTACTTTGCCAGATAGGATTTTTCAGACTAATAAATTTTTCGAATCCTACGTACGATTCGGAAGGAAATTCGCTCGACATTTAGGAGAAAAAATATGAAAGGTCAATATTTGTACAACATTTTTATTAAGTAGGTAACAACAGTTTATGTAGGGCAAACGATATACGATTAAAGAGCTGCTATTCGAACTAAACGAGGTGTATCTACTCGTAGGCTTTCGTTAAAATGAGAATTATCTTCTTCGATATTTTCGTTGTATAAATTATCTATATCTATGGCGGCTTGGACGGAGCTTTGGTCGTCGACGAATGTGTAAATTGTATCCAAACTGTATCTGATGCCTAGCTCGCTCAACGTAGCTGTGCTGAAAGACAATTGGCTAATTAACGACGAGATTCTATCTTCTCGCAATTTATCACTGGTGAATTCCGGGTAATAAAATTCGGTGCATTCGGAATCCGTACTCAAGGTATCAGGAACGCATTTTCGTTTGGTTATTTTCAGTCTCTGAGGGCAAACAAGAATCATCCAAATTAGAGGGCTTTTTAATAAAATCTTAAATCGGTAATATTCGAACGATTGAAATTTTTTACTCACTTTAAGAATTATTTTACCGGCATTCAAAATGGTTACGAAAAACCATTCCAATCTTTTAGCCATAACGAGTCGACGAGCTGTTATTGATGTAAATTATCGACTGCATCCGCGATCAAATGTACATTTTTGAAAACCCCGAAATCGACGACTGCTACGTATCCGGGGGAAAAAAACCATACACGTTTAATGTTTTTCACCTGTTGTGGTAATCAAAGCACTGACGCCAGTGCCCGGTATGCATTACGTTTGTGTGCCTGACTCGATGGCGATAAAATTTGCTGACGTAATTCAACGTGGTCACCTTTTTCGAAAATATTTCGCTAATTTTTTAAATAAAATGAAAACCTAGACTTTAACTATCGTTTTGTATATGTTTCGAGGGATTTCTTGGGCGATAACAATTTTCTTACGATATTTATTACATACGAGTAGGAACGACTTATCAACCGCGCTGTCGTATGCTTCAAAAAAAATCCGATAGCTTGAAAGTGGAATTCTTTTCGTATCGTACTGGTATAGTGGGTAATCGTAGTTGGTGCTGTGGGCGCGGTTTGACGAGTTTCGTCAATCTAGGTATCTTTACCTGTCGACTAACGTATTTTGAAAAATTTCAAGACTTCGATCAAAAAAAAAATACAGCAAAACAACTTACCATGATTTGATTAGGTACTTATGACCAATAATTTTTATTCTAAGATCCCTTAAATCCAGTGGAATTTGAATCAAGATGCAAAAAAGTTTAAAATTGCGTGTGACGATGTGGCATACGAGCTCGTATTTTCTGTTACGTTCTTTGAGAGGCTTAATTCGAATAACAATTTAATTTTTGGATTTAACCCCGAAATCTCTCCCCCCATGAGGGCCCTCAATTGACTCTGAAAAATAAAATAGGTAGGTACTCGAGGGGCATGTCGTTTGTTTATGTTTTCAACGATTCTGAGATCAAAAATCTAGTTATTTTTGATTCCGACCTTCTACCCCCTCACTCCTTTTTCGCGTTTAAATTCTTTGTTCATGACAATAGTTTTTTTGAATTTTTGAGTTTGAATAATGCAATTTACGTAGACTCCTTTTTTCGCACAATCCTATAAAGACTTTCCTTCTTTATAAAGATTTTTAATTTTTAGGGATTGGATTTAAATCGATTTCGCTTCCTCAAACGATCATCGATTTCAACTTCAATATTTCGATTAAAATAGCTTTTCTTATTTTTTCAAAAAAAAAATTAAAAAATGCAGCTCACAAGACAATAAATAATTTTTCAAATTCAAAATTCCAACCCCAAAAAAATGATTAAGTAAGTAAATTTGATAAAATATAAAATAATTTTAACGAAAATTTCACATTTTTTCCATAATTCTTCACCCGACGTTCGAGTTGGCTTATTTTTGATGAAATAACTACGGTAGAATAAAGTAGGTACTTAATTTGAGCTGTATTTTGAGTTCAATAGCGGCCTATTATCTGCCTACATCGTCATAAGACGCGCCAAATCTACCATTTTAAATTCGATTAAAATCGATTCCAAAAAATTCGATTTTTCCAACCCTTAAAATTTTCCTTTTGCAGTCCTATAAGCATAAAATAAATCAGGCCTTAGTTGAGACGTAACAAAAAAAAAAGTAAATGTTTGAATAAACTTTAGTTCCTATACAAATGCAGATTAGGTACCTACTCACATTGGTTGTCTATTTGATCGATTACAGTACAATTTCTCAGGATTTATTATTCCCTGATTTAATTCGTATTTTTTCCAAGAATATGTTTTTTTTTTCAAGACTATGAAAATTTCAAAAATTTTATGAAGGGTCGAAATGGGCTCAAACCCGCTTCCAATGAATTTGAGAGGTCGAAAATGAGGCATACACCAAATTTCAGATTTTTACCTTGGATTACCATAGATCATATTTTCATACTTTGCAGGGCCATGAGATAATAAACATTCAAAAACTGGACTCGAAATTTTTGATGGGTGTTCATTTTACATTTTTTTCAATTTATTTTTGTTTCAGCCAACAATTTTACCACAGGAATAAAACAACAGCAATTATGATTCGCATGGGAGTGCAAGTTTTTAAAAATTAATGAATCTTGGCCCAATTTCGTCGAAAAGTACGAAAAAATCATTTTTGTCAACTCATTGTTTTAAAAAAATAATAATCAATTTTTTCTTTCTTTTGACTTTTTGAATTTTAAGTTCTCTTCTTTTTGAAAAGGGAGAAAATTTCCCACTGATATTGTGTAAAAAATTTTTAAGTGAAATTGTGATGGGGAATGGGTGTTTCAAATTTTTTGGAGTAGTGATTTTCGCAAAAAATATGTGAAATCTTAAAGGAAAGAGGGCTTAAATTATGTATTATATTTTTGAAGAACTCCTCAATTCAGTTTCTAAATTTTTACATGTCTCAAAATTGTGATTTTTTCCATTTTATTGGCCTAAAAAATTATCGACTTTCTTTAGTTTTTTTCAAACTAAACTTGATTTTTTAAAATCTTTTTGGTCTGTTTATTACTTGATCCTGACTCCTGAGGAAGCCGCAGAAACCACTACCTACTTTTCAATGATACTCACGTTAGTCAAATTCCAAAAAAAGTAAGACTCAGTAAGTATGTCACACAAAGATACTTACTAAAAAAATTATTATGAGGGAAGAGATGTTGAAAAAGGGACCGACTCAGCTCTCACCGTCATAGAATTTCCCTGCTGAATGGAAAACCTACTTTATAAAAGCTTTTAGGTAAGTACATCAATGAAAATTGAAAGTTGATATTTGAACTTTGAAAATTTCGATTGTAAGTATTCAAAATCACCAATTCACAATTTGTGATTCATTTTTGCACTTTTTTCTACCTGTGACGCAATTTCAAGAGGGAAAAGGGTAAGCTAAAAAATCATCTTTTTAAGTAGGTACCTAAGTGAAACTCGTTCAAAAAATCCCTTATTCCTTTTTGAATCGGTATCTATTTCGAGATAGGAATTTTGGGTAATATGATCGTATCTCGAGAGAAATTTCATTTAAAATTCGAAAAGGTTGACGTGAAGGTTATTATGTCCTAAGCACTCCAAAAAGGGCCCCTGCTCCCAAAATGGTGCAATTTTGATTTCATTTTTCCAAAATTTCAAAATTTTTGAGGCTAAGCTCTTGTGCAATTACAGCCTAATAAATTTTCTGAAATTCTGTTTTTTTTTTGGAAATTTTATTATAGGTACTTGAAATTTTGAACTGCTGTGCAAATCGAAATAAAAAATACTTATTTCTAAATTTTTTGGGGTTTAGGGCTCTTTTTGGGGCATCTAGAGGTATGTTGAGGCCTTCAAACTAATCTTCTAGAATTTCTAGTAAAATTTCATATCAATAAAATTCATAATAAAAAAATTCTAGAGGCATTTTGGGAGGATTGATCGAGAGAAAAACCTGAAAACTATTTTTAGCATTTTACCTCTTACCCTTTACCCCTCCCCCCTGATTCATACCATTTCTTGAAACCACACCACAAAATAATGTGAGTTCGAATTGAAAATAAAATCGCGAGAGTGAATAAAAATGAACTCCTCCTCTCCTCTCTTCTCCCCTTCAATTTTTTTGTAAGCTAAGGAATATGGGGATTTTACTATTTGACTACAGTTATAAGATGACGCAAACTTTGAGGCAAATCGGAAGACTCAAGGCAAAAAAATGGCTTATGTAAAATCAATATTTTCCGATTCTTTTGAAAAACAATTCGACACCATTCGATATCCTTTTCGATCGATACTCGACAAATTAAAGTCCTAGAATCCCATATTAGGTACAATCGTAAGATAAAATCGACTAAAACCTTGTAACAGGTAGCAGGGCTTACACATACAACATTCAAGCCGACGAATTGTTCGATTAGTTTCGCTTCTACAAAGAATCACTCCAATGGGACACAATGTTCCCCTTCTTTCCCACGTGTTCAACACGCGACTACTCGCGATGGAAGAACAAAGGTGACGCGTGTTGCCACCAGACCACCCCCTATGAAACGCGTGAGAAATTTGGTTAAAGCTGATTCCCTTATTGGACCTAAGGCGTGTTTTTCTATGTAGACCATTCGCCATTGCCATGAATTTTCATCTAGCTACGATTACTAAATTGGATTACCAACGATTTCCTAGGTAATGAAGAATGAGCGGCAACATTGTTTCTTGTAGGGTGGAAATTCGAAAGCAGTTGAAAGTAGAATATTAGGGTGGATGAAAAATAACAGCCTAAAATTTTGATAAAAATTGGCCATTACAGAGAAAATAAGAGTCCCTAGATATTTGGAGGAGGCGCAGACGATAGCCGAGAAGTTAACAACAAAATCATCAGTTTCAAAAATTTTTGAAACTGATGATTTTGGTGTGATTTTTGATGATTTTAAAGTAAGTTTAGATAATTTTGATGATTCTGACGTAGGTTTCAACGACTTTCATCCCTTTGAAAAGGTGTAGGTAATTCGAGTTTTTACCTCCTGATGACCTCTGATTGTAAAATTGGATAAAACTTAAGCTCCTCTTGAAGAAATTGAAAAATTTAAGATTGTAAGTTTGAAGATTTTTATTGATTTTTATCGAATTCAGTTTGCATATGTACCTAACCCATTCGAACAAAATTGAGCCAAACATTTATTGGTTAGAATAGTTGCTGTGAATAAATTTTGAAAAAGTTTTTCAAAAAAATTTCATAGTAGGTATTATTAATAATTACATTACAATTTTTATAAGATTCAGGTAATAGCAATGCAACGAAAAAAATACAGAAAATTAATTTAAATTCATTTTATGCAAATTGCAGCTCAGTGATATACTGTTGTGGAACTTTTTCGAAAAATTTCAAGTTATTCTGTAAGGCTAAAAAATGTTGATCCTCAGTTATTTTGCTTGGAATATTATTTAATTTTTGGAAAATCATCTAAAAAATTGTCTCAAGTTTTGGAAAATTGTCTAAGATACCTAAAAACTTTCTAATTTTTTGAAATTATCCTTTGAAATTAAAATCGTCCAAATTTAAAAAACTGAGACAATTTTCTGAAAATTGAACGAGTTTTTTTGAACTTTGAAACCGTATCACGAATAGGTGAGTTTTTCAAAAAAAATTATTTTAGGAAAATTATTCAAGTTATGAGAAATTCTATGATTTCTGAAGAACTCTCCAGTCTTTTAAAAATTTTCCAATATTTCGAAAAATATTCAATTTTTGGGTAATTCTTTTCAGAAAACTGCCCAAATATTGGTAAATTTTCCTATGGATTTTTGAAAAAATCGTTCAATACGTTTTGGAAAATTATCTAATTTTCAGATAATCGTCAACATTTTAAAAATTTCCGCAATTTTCAAAAACTATCCAATTAGGTATTTAGAAATTTTCCAATTTTTGAAAAATTATTTTAGTTCTGGAGTAAAAATGTTTGAAAATCTGTTCAAGTTTTGAAAATCGTCCAATTTTTGGAAAATTATTCCAGCTATCGAAAATTCTTTAATTTTTGAAAAACTCTCGAAATTTCGGACCAATGTCCAATTATTGAAAAATTCTTCTATAAATTTTTGAAAAATTATCCAAGTTTCAGGAAATTCTTTAATTTTCTGAACATTTTTCACTTTCTGGAAAATCGTCTCAAAAGATTTGGAATGATTGATGATCGGATACGACACCTGCCAAATTTTTTATATTTTAATCAGAAATAAATCGAGTAATTTAAACGAATGTTTCTCTCGTCATAATTCAGCTTTTGGAAAAGAAATTCACTTCACTTGCTATAATATGGCAACTCGTATCTAACAAATCAAAAGCAAAACGAGAACAATAGACTCGATTTCCATTGTATAATTGAAAAATATAAAAATGAAATTATATGTGGAGATCGAACACGAGTTAAAATTCCCACGCCTTTATGACCACTGTATAGGGAAATGCAAATGTCGTCGCTAATTATTCTATTCGTCCGAATAGGAATGGTTTTGAAACCGATATGACGACTTCGGTTCCGCTTTTCAATTGACTTAGGTACCAAAACAATAACACTTTTAATGCGACTGTTCAAATTATTACAGATTGTTTCGGAACCCTTCGAAATACCCTTAATAATTTGAGCAGTCGTCTAAAAGTGTTGTCGCTTCGGTATAAGTCGATAGATATAAAAAAAGAAAATTGTGCGGGCGAACATTACTCACATAAATTTAAAAAATTTTGATAACCCGAAAAATTCAGCACACCTACGCCAGTTAGTACCTACCTAAAGAAAAAAGAATGGTGTTTTTCTTCTGACTGACTTCACTTTCAACAACTTTTTTTAAAATCTAAATTGCAATTTTTAGAGAAGATATGAGGAGGTGTAGGTATGGCGAAACGCATTAACTGCAAAAATCTCATTTTGAGAAAAACGCGAAAAACTGTGAAGAAAAATTGGGTGGATGGATTGGGGTCAAAATGGTGAAAAATATTTAGAAGAAAATTTATATGTGACCCGTGCAGGGAAAAGGTACCTAAAGTCGGATTTTTCAAAAATGAGTTTTTTGGCTTAAATGATAGGGGAGACTATGCGGAACATTTTAAGACCTGGATGAGCATCCTAAGTCAATTTTTCGGTGAGATAGAGACATTTGAAAATTGGAAAAAATCATGACTTTCAAAAAAAAAAATAATCGAAAAAACAAGTTTAAAGCTGCGTAGAGGTCTGAACTACCTAAAAAAGCAAAAAAAAAAATTTTGAAAAAAATTACCCATTTTTCATATTTTTGTCTCTAACTCAAAATTATGTTTTCCGACTTTAGGTACCCTGTCCCTGCACGGGTCACATATTTTTCTTCTAAATATTTTTTTCAAAGGGATTTTTGTTATTTAAAAATTGTATTTTTTATCTAAATCTATTTTTTTTAAATGGAGTAAGTATGTTTTTGATGTTGAATATTAATGTGAAAAGAATTCATCAATATTTTTTAAACTGAATATTTTCAGAAGTTCAAAACTTTTTTCGCAAGTGAGGTAAGTAAGTATAAGTAATTGTACTTGTGATATTTTTTATCTTTTCCATTTTTGCACACTTTGAATTTTTTTTTTTGAAAAATCGAACGAACGTGTTGAATGAAATTCTTGAATTTACCTATCGATGTTACCTATTGATTTTTTGAATTTTTTATTCACTAAAATTTTTCAAAATTTTTAAGCCATTTTTTTGAAAAATTAAAATATATTTTTGATATTGATCATAGATGAAAAGGAATATTGAAAACGTGTTAAATTTATTGCAGTAGTTTTTCAATGCTTTTTTAATTTTTCTACTCAAAATTTTCCGATTTTTTTCAAAACTTTTTTGATTTTTATTGTGAAAATGTATGGTACTTAATTATTAAAATATATAATATAGGTAGGTATTTTAAAATTGTTCCCTATCAAATTTCAGCTTCCTATCTACAAAAGTAATGTAAGAAGATACTTATAGAAATGTGACGATCCTGAAAATATTGAATTGACTAAAAATCAAAACAAATATCGATAAAAAATGAGTAAAAAATTATCGATTACTTGAAATGTGGTTCTGCTACAAATATTAATTAAGCACGAAGTTGTTCGGCCATTTTTTGCGGCATTTGTTTAAAAGAAAAAAAATACAAAGCTTACTGCACGTGTCATGGAACCTATTTACTTCCTTACTATTGTATCTGTTTTGTGCAAATATACGAGTACTTATGCTCATTAAAACTTTGCCAATGGTTATTTTCACTTCAGTCGATCACTTAATGAACGACGGGTGTTTTTAATCCTTAACGTTGCAGCGTCCATAATTCCTCAAAATACAAATAGGTACATACCTACTACCGTCCAAATTATGGGGGCAAGATTTTCAAACAGAGTGTAATTGCTATATTTTTTCAAAGTCGTATTGCAGTAACATATAGAGAGTTCAAACATATAAAGCGCACATTCTGTAATGAAGTAGTTAAGTACATAATCATGAATTTTGACAAAAATTAACATGGAAGCTCTCTTTGAAAAAGGAAACATCCTAAAAAATGTTTAAATCTCCACCCCAAAAGGACAGAGCCAAGTCATGATACCTCAAAGTGAGATTATTTCCGAAAAAATTTGCCACTTTTGGTTACTGCTAAGACCTCGATCCCTTTAAAATGGTGAAATTTCAGTTCATACTCCTTCCTGAATTATTGACCTCAAAATTAGATAGTATCACTTTTTGTCCTCTAAGTACACTTATAAGTGGGTTGAAAAATTGCAGATCTCGAATTTTAGAATTATTTGATTCTTACCAAATTTAAATGGAGAATATAGTGTTCCAAAAATCCCAATCTGAATAACTGGGACATATTGTCCTGAAACTAATTTTGACATGGACACAGTGTCCTAAAACCTCCAATCTGGATATAATACCCCAAAAACTTTTAATTTGGGCATCCCAAATACCTTAATTTAGAAATAATAACTCAAAAAACTTGACTGGGACATAGTGTCCCAAAACTAATTTTCTCATGGATACGGTCCCAAAACTTCTTTAGACGTCTCGAATTCCTCAATTTAGAAGTACTTACTTATTATCCCAAAAAACTGAATTGGGACATAGTGTCCTAAAACTAATTTTAGGAATGGATAATGGACATGGAGTCTCAAAACCCTCAATTTGGATGCAATGTCCAAAAAATTTTCATCTGGATGTTCCAAATACCTCAATAATTTAGATTTAATAGGTACCTTAAAAAACTCAACTAGACATGGTGTCCTGAAACTAATTTTGACATGGGCATAGTGTTCCATGTTTTTTAAAGTACAATGTCGTCGTGAATTTCATTTTAATTTTTTCGTGGATTTCATTTTATCTGTCTTTACAAAAGTAGTCGTTGGAAATTTTTTTTTTGTTCATTAAATTTTTTGCACGGATTTTTTTGTTTTGTCGCTAGAATATATTATTTTGACGTGCGATCTTATTTTCTGTAGTTCAATCATTTGTTTTAATGTGATAACTTTCTTTCGTCGTTTGTTCCATTATTTCGATGTTAGTTTCCTACTTTTTATCGTGCAAACCCTCCACTTTGTCGTCAGTTAACTTTCTCAAATACTTCAAAATTGATTAAAAACATTGATTTCTTTGGCAACCTAGACAAATTTTGAAAGAATTTTTTTGAAATATTTTAATAGCTCAGTGCTGTAAATTGTATTTTAATTTATGCAATTTTTATAAAATCCAAGCTGTTCTTTCAGTGATCAGATGAAATTTTTTGGTCATGAATTTCAATTCTTTTCTAAAAATATTTTATATCAGTGCAATCAACTGAAATTCTATCGAAATCACACAAATCAAACTGCATTTGACAGCTCTGTCATGAAATTTTTTTGAAAAATCTCATCAAAATCTATTTCAAGAAACTGAAAAAAAATTGACGCGATTTTGAGATTTTTTGTGGGCGAGATTTGAATTTTGTATAAATAAAGAGATCGCCAAATTCGAACTGCAACTTTTCAGTTTTCTTGTAGAGGGTAAAAACAAAAAGTAATATCCATTTTCGAAGTCAAGGTTTCGCGGAAGTGTAGATAATAACTCAAACTGGATTTTTTCAGGGATGCGACGACCGAGGTTCCCAACAGAGAGCACTGCCCAAAAGTGAAAAAAAAACACATTTTTTTGAAAATGATCCTTTTTGGAGATTTCTCATAAGGGAGGTATCCCAACTCAAAGTAAATTTTGAGCCCAAACAAGAAAACATCAAAAGTACATCATAACAGGACCTCGTACCCAAAATTTCAAGTGCTGAAGTTCATTTCTCGATTTTTGACTAATTTTTGAAATTTCAAAATTACCTCATCGTCCTAAAAAAATATGAAAATTTGATTTAATCAACAAAAAAAACTGATATTTGGTATATACCCTATTTTCGACCTCCTAAATCGATTGGAAGCGGTTTCGAGCCATTTCGGAGCCGCCAGAAAATTTTGGAATTTTCCAGCGCTGGAGAAAAGCCCATATCTAAAAATGCAAAGGGCATAGCCGGGTTTTTGGTGAAATCGGCCCCCTCTCCGATTTTCGATCTAACCCCCTCAGGTGGTGTACCTTGATGTAAAAAAAATTCAGAAAAATTTTTGACCCCCCAACCCCCTCCCTTTCGGAGTTATGGCCATTTTATTGCATTATTTTCAAGAATTTTTAATTTCAATGGAAGTGAAGGAAATTTTCTGTTCTTTGGCACAAAGTTGCATCTCGTAGAGGTGTATTTACGATAATTTTTTCAAAAATTTTGGTGCACTCCTTCACGTTGTTTCGCCTATTTGAAGTTTTCAATCGTAAAAAACGCCATATAAACGAAGAGCGACCACTTTTTAAAAATATCCCAAAAACGTGTTTTTTAACGTAGATTCATGTCACGTATTCACTTTTGGCGACTTCGATGCACCAAGGGCCGAAAATCGTGAAAAACCGTACAAAAATGTTGTTTTTTTAGCATATTTTTCAAATTTTGAGCGTTTTGTAAGGAGAGAAATGGCTGAACGAAGAAACTAACGTCGGATTCGTATTTATCGGGTCAATATACCCTGATCAAGTGATCAACACCCTTTTCGCGGTCGTTTTTTTTGAAGACTCGAAATTCGCTATTTTTGTCATGAAAAATCAGTGAAAAAGGTGAATTTTGAGACTTTACGCAAAAAAATCGCGAAAAGGGTGTTTATCGGGGTATTTTGACCCGCTAAACACGAATCCGACGTTAGTTTCTTTATTTGAAGGTTTTTTCCGTATAAAGCACTAAAAACTTGAAAAATCTACTAAAACAACAACATTTCTGCATGGGTTTTCGCGATTTTTGAACCTATAAGTTCAAAGAAACAGCCAAAACAAAATACTCAGGGAAAATCTACATTAAAGAATATGAAACTGTAAATTTTGAACTTGGATACCTAATACTAGACCAAAATTTCAATTTCGTGTAGTAAACTACTAACTTGAAGTGGTACTATAAAATGAAATTTGGGTTTCTGATTTTAAATTTGGCCTTAGTTTTTTTATTTAGGCCCTCTAGACGCCCCTAAGCTCATATAGAGAGCGGAAATAATAAATTACCGAACTTCGGATTTTTTCGCGATTCGCCGATCCAAAACCAAATGGTATAATTTCTTTCAAATACGCAGCTTTCGTTTCGGTTGACAAAGTGGGTACTGGGTACTAGGTAAAGGTTGGAGGGTAATGTTGTGTTTCTTGCTTTAGTAATGTATTGCACATTTTCATATTTTTTAATGAAAATTTTTCCTGATTATTTTGTTTTGGCTGTTTCTTTGAACTTATAGGTTCAAAAATCGCGAAAACCCATGCAGAAATGTTGTTGTTTTAGCAGATTTTTCAAGTTTTGAGTGCTTTATACGGAAAAAACTTTTAAATAAAGAAACTAACGTCGGATTCGTGTTTAGCGGGTCAAAATACCCCGATAAACACCCTTTTCGCGATTGTTTTGCGTAAAGTCTCAAAATTCACCTTTTTCACTGATTTTTCATGACAAAAATAGCGAATTTCGAGTCTTCAAATAAAACGACCGCGAAAAGGGTGTTGATCAGGGTATATTGACCCGATAAATACGAATCCGACGTTAGTTTCTTCGTTCAGCCATTTCTCTCCTTACAAAACGCTCAAAATTTGAAAAATATGCTTAAAAAAACAACATTTTTGTACGGTTTTTCACGATTTTCGGCCCTTGGTGCATCGAAGTCGCCAAAAGTGAATACGTGACGTGAATCTACGTTAAAAAACACGTTTTTGGGATATTTTTAAAAAGTGGTCGCTCTTCGTTTATATGGCGTTTTTTACGATTGAAAACTTCAAATAGGCGAAACAACGTGAAGGAGTGCACCAAAATTTTTGAAAAAATTATCGTAAATACACCTCTACGAGATGCAACTTTGTGCCAAAGAACAGAAAATTTCCTTCACTTCCATTGAAATTAAAAATTCTTGAAAATAATGCAATAAAATGGCCATAACTCCGAAAGGGAGGGGGTTGGGGGGTCAAAAATTTTTCTGAATTTTTTTTACATCAAGGTACACCACCTGAGGGGGTTAGATCAAAAATCGGAGAGGGGGCCGATTTCACCAAAAACCCGGCTATACCCTTTGAACTCAAAGTTACGAATTTTGGAAAATTGTGTTTTAATCGATCAAATAGGTCACCAATATAGATAACCCGCGATTATAGGTGCTGAAGAGCATATGAGCCATTTTTATGGGCTTTTCTCCAGCGCTGGGAAATTCCAAAAATTTTTGGTGGCTCCGAAACGTCTCGAAATCGCTTCCAATCGATTCGGAAGGTCGAAAATAGGGTATCTACAAAGTTTCAACTTTTTGCCTTGATGTATGCGCATTAGGCGAATTGTTAAATTTTTTCCAGGAAAATTTCTTACCCAAAAATGCGAATTTGAACTCAAAGTTACGAATTTTGGAAAATTATGTTTTAATCGATCATATAGATCACCAATATGGATAATCCGCGATTATAGGTGCTGAAGTGCATATGGGCCATTTTTATGAGCTTTTCTCCTGTGCTGAAAAATTCCAAAATTTTCTGGTGGCTCTGAAACTTCTCGAAGCCGCTTCCAATCGATTTGGGAGGTCGAAAATATGGTATATACCAAATTTGAGCTTTTTTTGTTGATAAGATCAAATTTTCATATTATTTAGGACAATGAGGTAATTTTGAAATTTCAAAAATTCGCCAAAAATCGAGAAATGAATTTCAGCATCTGAAATTTTGGGTACGAGGTCCTGTTATGATGTACTTTTGATTTTATTCGTTTGGGCTCAAAATTTTACTTTGAGTTGGGATACCTCTCTTGTCAGCTTCGGCCCCCTTTGGGCTGTGGAGCTCAAAATTTGTTTAAGAGATCTTGCACTCAAAGTAAACTTCCTCACCGATTTTTGCCAATATCCAAGTCATGTTTTTTTTTGATCCACCCTAATCTGTAATATTATTCTTATTTAATTTTCTGTTGCTGACCAATTTAAATTTCCCATTTCGTAACAATCGACAATAAGTATCTACTGGACATACTGAAATACCAATTTCATCAAATAACGCCTTCGCCTCGATCATTTTGAAACGCTTTGGGAATTAAATCATTGTTTTGATAATGACCGAGCAACTGGCCTCAAACTGTGACATAACAATAACTAACGATTTGGTCATCGTACTGGTCACTCCCTACATCTGTTCTTCTGTACCCACTCAAAGCATCCCTTCCGTATTCGTCGTCCCTGCGTCCGAGTTACAACAAAATAGTGATTTTATAACTTATACACATTTGTGCGCTAACACTTATTATTTAATTTTATACTCTGTGTACGCTTGTAAAGTATTCTGTCGGTATCAAGTGCTCCACTTGACGACATTTATGGTCCGCTGATAATATCATACGCGAAGATATGTTTATTTAATCGGACACCCGCCGAGACGCGAGTTAAAAAATTAATTTCGCATTATCACGTTTCGGGAAGGGGATTTTCCGCCAGACGTTACCACTGTCCCGGAAGGATTTCATTGTATTATTCGGGGATACCGAAGCAGTGTCTGTACACATGCCACATACATCCCGCAGTCAGCATCCTTCTTCACCTTGCTCCATAATACTTGGTGATTTATCGACAGATCTGCCAATCGTTTATGCCGGTGATCGATTAGCCTCGATCATTTAAACGCATTGTTCCGGCCTTTTGTACAGGGCTTGAGGGTGCTGTGTCACAAGACGGTTTGTCAAACGAGAGTAAAAAATTGAAATGGTTAATTTTCAATTCTTAAATCAAAAGTTTCAAGTCATTTTCATTCTGTTTTTGAATGAAAAATGGATTTAAAATAAAAATTATCGAAAAAATTGCTACTTTTTACGAAAATTCAAATTCTATTCAAGCTCTTCAAAATACGAAAATTTTTCCCAGAATGTGGTAGGTAGGTACTTAGGTAGCTACTAGCTAGGTACTCATTATTGCATCTAACAAATCAAATATTTAAGCAATCATAAAAAGTTTGACATTTTTTCGAGAAAACTGAAAAAATTTTAACACAAAGAAAAGATACCGGTAATACATATCAACAATGAATTCAACTTCTTAAACTGCAAAAAATTGAAAGGCATTAAAAAATCGTTGAAAACGAACATCAATTTACAATTTTTATAAATAAATAAATTTCTAAAAACATATGTTTTTGAAATCTTGATTTGTCATTTTTTTTAAATTGTATCACTAGTTTTCTTGAATAAACACTCACTCATTGTCTACATTTTCGTGTGACATGAGAAATTTTCAAAATCTAGAAACATTAAGTAAGGCTATTCACTTTCAATTTGAAATTTTATCAAAAAATTAGACTAATTTCTAGAAATTTAGCAATTTAAAAAAAATGAAAATGGAATTTTTCCAAAAAAAGAGGCAGTTTTTCAAAAATTGGGTGTTTTATTAATAACCAGTTTCCAAAAATTGAACAAATTTTCCAAAATTTATTAAAACTTTCGAAAAATTGAACTGATTTTCCAAAAGAGAACAGTTTACGAAAATTGGGTATTTTTCCGACATCTAGTTAGGCATCCAACAAGTTTCCGAGAATTAGAAAAGTTTGGACAGGTGTCCAAAAATTGGTCATGTTTTTGTAAACTGGACAAGTTCTCCAAAACTGAATCTAGCGTCCAAAATTAATTGAACAAGTTTCTCAAAATTGGATATCTAGGGAAAACATTTTCCCATAGTCGAATAATTTTGTTTTTCAACTGGATGATTAGTTTTCAAAAATTGGACCAGTTTTCACTTTCTAAAAATTCAACACCTATAGAAAATTGAATAAATTTTCAAAATTATGCATTAAACAAGTTCTAGGAAGTTAAGCAAGTTTTCCGAAGATTGAACAACGATACTTTACTAGAAAATTGAACAGAATTTCCAAAAATGAACATTGAATAAGTTCACAGGAAATTGGAAAATTTTCAGAAAATCACACAACATTTTCCAAAACTAAAAATAGAAAAGGTTTTCAAAAAGTTTGACAATTTTCTTTAAAACAATGGTCAATTTCTTAAAAATTAAACAATTCCCAAAAAACAGGCCAATACAGAAAATGCTGTTTCAAGTTTATTGGGCGATTTTTATAGTATTTTTTGCGCTAATCACGACAAAAATATTGAAAAAATTCCAACCCCAAAAAATTTTTCACAATTTGAAGTTTTTGTTGAACATGTTTTTAAACTTTTGGATAATTTTTGACACTTGAAGTCGATTTTATGAGCAAAAGAAGGGTTCAATGAAAAAAGTGAATAGAACATAAATTATACCGAATAAAATTTCCTTTCTCTAAAGTTTTATTAGTTTTTTCTTAGAAAGCTTAGCTTTTGAGATATTTTAGTTGAAAGATCAATGTTCAACTTCTTTTTTTTTATTGAAAATATGTAAAAATCAAACCCCTTAGGAAAAAACTAATTGAACTTTACGAAAAGGAAATTTCATGCTCTACAATTTATGTTCTATTTATTTTTTTAGAACGCTTTCTTTGCTCAGAAAATCGACTCTAAGGGTCAAAAGTGGTTTCAAAAAATTTAAAACAAATTCACAACCAAAAATTCCAATTATGAAAAATCCTGACTTGATGGAGTAAAACTGAAATCATATTTGAACTCAGCATTAAAAAGTAGGTCAGAACCACCAATCACGATCAATCATGCAGAAAAAAATTATTGATTTGATGGGCTTTGATCATCGCTTTGATATTTCCTTTGTTACCAATGAGAAATGTCAAAATTGTGGTTCATAACAAAAAATCGATTTTCAGAATGATCAAGCCTAGAAAAAAATGTGAATACCTAGATCATAAATTGTGGAGCGTAAAATTTCCTTTCTGCAGAATCCAATTCGTTTTTTTCTAAGAGGCTCAGTTTTTGAGATGATATTTTCAATAAAAAAAATTAGTTGAACTTTGAACTTTAAACTGAAATATCTCGAATGCTCAGTCTCCTAAGAAAAAACTAATTGAACTTTACATAAAGAAAATTTTACGCTCTTTAATTTATGCTCAATTCATTTTTCTCATTAAATCCTCCCTTTGCTTAAAAAATTGACTTCAAGTGTCAAAAGTTATCAAAAAGTGTAAAAAAAAATGTTCAACAAAAAATTCAAATTGTGAAAAATTCTTTGGTGATAGAATTTCATCATTAATTATTCGTGATCAGTGAGAAAAATATTATAAACATCGTTCATTAAACTTCACACACAATTTCAAAAGTTTGAAAATCGGTCGACCTGTGAAATTGAATAACTAGGTACTTATTAGAAAGTTGAAAACAATCTCCAAAAATTGGGCCCTGAATAAGGTTTTCTCAATTGGAATTTTTTTTAAATTGGATAAATTTTCCAAATTTGATCCTTAGACGAGTTTTCCAACATTGCCTTAGATTCCGAAAATTGGACACGTTTTTGGAAATTGAACAGATTTCGAAAATTGCAACATTCAACAAGTTTCTAAGAAATGTCAGAAAAGTTTCTAAAAATAGGACGCGGGTTCAAAAATTGAACCACTTTTTAAGAAAATTGGTCCATTTTTCATTTTTGAAAAAAATTTATTGTAGCGAAGTGAGTGAGTACACGGTTGGATCTGACAATGAAGAATTTCAAGAGAAGTCTCCTCAAATTCGATTCGATCGACTGACATTTTGGGAAAATAACAAAATCTTTGCCATTTAAGCTTCCTTTTCGTAGAAAATTTAAAATATGTTTTTTATATGGCGATTTTGATGAATAAAACTAAAAATAAAACTACACATACTCGAGAAGTGTGCATTGTGATTTTAACTTTTTTTTCGATTTTTTGATATTTTCAAAAAATTGACAATTTTACCGATGATACCAAATTTTTTGATGAAGGAAAATTCTTCCTGTATCTTCATGAAATCATCTCTGTCAACGTGGTTTCTAATTCGATTTTGACCATTTTCATTTCTCTACATTGTAGGTAGGTATGATTTTCATTCAAAAATAAAATCCAATTTCTTTATAAAAATGTATAAAATTTTATTACAAAAGAAATACGAAAGAGAAGAAAATGAATACAACACATAAAAATAAATGACTAAGTATGAAATAAATTTCATAAATGATGTACGACTTGAAAAAATAATTTTATAAATTAATAACTTTGGTAAACAAAATAATTATACCGATTAAGTACACAAACACAAACGCACACTTAGGTACATACGTCAAAAGTTGATGAATTGAAAGAAAAAAAATACACGAATATTCTAAAAAAAAATTACACTACAAAAAATCGGTGTCCTCGAATACTAAAAAAAAAATGAAATATTTAGGTAAGTACCTACCTATCTAAAAAATTATGGATTTCTTTTACATACAAAAATGAGATCAGTCTGAGGAATTTCGATGAATTCACAACCATATTATTTTTATTTTAAGCTCGAATTAATTCTCACAAAATAGATCTTCGAATTAAGCTGAAGGAGGGTAAATTAAACTTATTGTGGTAGGAGTTCTCAATTGATGAGGATTGAAAAAAAGTTTAATTTTTTACAGATCTATTAATGGAGTGGTGCACAGACCAAGAGCCACCCCTGAAACTGATTTTAATCAAAATTCTGGGGGATAGTTCAAAATATTTCAAAATGAACAGTATTACGAGAATCTGGCCATTATCCATTTTCCCTGGTTGGCGAAATTATCCTCGAAACGATCCTCAGGTATTTGCCAACAGCAGTTTTGAATGCCTCGAGACAACACGATATTACTTTAATATGCAACTTCAGCACCCCACGGTCGATATGGTTTCATTTGCGGGGACACAGCAGAATCGTGAGTCCCTTGATTGTAAGGATGTTGTTGCATATGCTGCGGATGATGGTACAAATCCATAGTCGGATGCTGATGGGCATTATGATGCAAATAATTATAACTATCCATGCTGGACGACGACACGGTAACCAATGGCGTAATGGTTGTGTTGGATGCCGACGACGACACAGCGGCAGGAGAACTCTCCAAGGCGGTTTGATTTTCGTAGGAACTATTCAACGAATGCGAAGTATTCGAGCTCATCGTATGAGAGCTATTCATACCCAGAGAATTATTCAAAGATGACCCGGAGGATGAATTTAGACTAGTATTGTGTAAGGTTAGACCGCTAGGCGGAGGTGGTATTGGAATCGGTATGGGAGGTGGAGGCCTCGGCAAATGGTGACTGCTGCCTAAAGGCGATAAAGGCCCGCTTGATTGGTGATACGATTGACTAGTATTGGCAGCGACGTTGCTGGGTGGTGGAGGCCCACTGGGATACCATGGGCTTTGCTTCGAGGCTAATTCTTTTTGGGCTGCGTAGCCGTGAAGGTGGCTCATCAAACGCATCCGAAGTGGGTCTTGGATATCGAGGCCTTCGACCGTTACAAGGTATCTGGCTACTTCGGCGGCGCATTCTTGGAATCCCATGTTGTGGTAGTCAACAGCGAATTTGCCTGGGTCGTAGGCCAAAGCGTTCATACCTGCGAAGCAAACATAAAATAACTCCAATTAGAATTTGCTCGGGTGATTTTTTAATTTACGACTGAAAAGAAATAATTGTAAAAAATATATGCGGAACTTTTTGAAAAACAAGTAACAAAAATTCAAGACGGAATAATTGTGACAGGGGAGGGGAAAGGAGTAAGATGTATGCATTAAAAGGGCGCAAACAATTATGCCCAGGTGCAAAATTATGAAATCCGTCGCGCTGAGCACGTCCTTACTCTAGATTATCATTAGTCGACCTTTAACCCGTTTTTTTCTTTTTTAGGGGTTCTCAAATACTTTTTTTTCAGTCCCATGCCGTCTTTAACTTTCCAAAAAAATGTCAAATTCCCCCCCCCCCCCTCAATCAACAGTATGGACATTGAACAATGTTTCCCGAAAATTAAACTGATTCGATTTTTTTACTTCGCCAAACTGATTGTGATCTCATAATTATTTTTCATTTCTGATTTTTGGTGGAAGAAAAGACCTTGCTCTTTTACTTGAGCGTACTTATACTTGAGGAAGGGGAAATTTTAAGAGAAAATATAATTTCTAGTCATCAAAACGTGCATTTCTCAACACCAAAAATTCTCTAGGTGGATTTTTAAACCAAAATTTATCAAAAATATGACCGGCATACTTACTCTTTTAAATTGAATCAGTGAAAATTCACCAATGAAATAGCCAGAATTGAGTCACTGCAGAAATAAATGAAAACCCGCTGAATTTTCAATTTTGAATCAGTAATTTTTTTCCATTATCAAGGTTACTAATTCAATCAGCATGTAAATTTTTACTGATTCATTTCAGTTATTGAAAAAAATAAAATTAAAATTCACTAACTGAATCAGTAGTTTTTCACTACCTAATTGGCAGGAAAATTTCACTGATTCTTTACCAACTCAATTCTGGGTATTTCTTCAGTGAATTCTCATTGATTCACATTAAGAGAGTAGTTTTTTCCTCTAAACTTTCATCTACTTTGAGCCAAATGTTTTCAAGATACAAATAAATATAAAAAGTTTTACTTTAAGTGTTTTATTTTTCTAAAATTTTCCATCAACAATTTTTTTCTGCAAAATTGATTCTGATTGGTGATTCTGACCTACTTTTTAATGCTGAGTTCGAATATGATTTCAGTTTTACTTTATCACGTAAGAATTTTTCATACTTAGTTGGAATTTTTGGTTGAGAATTTTTTAAACATTTTTTGAAATAACTTTTGATCCTTAGCGTCGATTTTCTGAGCAAAGAAAGTGTTCTAAAAAAAATAAATGGAACATAAATTGAAGAGCATGAAATTTCCTTTCTGTAAAGTTCAATTAGTTTTTTCCTAGAAGGCTTGATTTTTAAATATTTTCAATAAAAAAAAAAGGAAGTTGAACATTGATCTTTCAACTAAAATATCTCAAAAGCTAAGCCCTCTAAGAAAAAACTGATCAAACTTTACTGAAGGGAAATTTTATGCTGTACAATTTATGTTCTATTTATTTTTTTCGTTGAGTCCTTCTTTTGCTCACAAAATCGACTTCAAATGTCAAAAGTTATCCAAAAGTGTGAAAAAAAATGTTCAACAAAAAATTAAAATTGTGAAAAATTTTTGCATGATGGAATTTTTTCACTATTTTTCTCGTTATCAGCGCAAAAAAATACTATAAAAATCGCCCTATAAACTTGAAACAGTATTTTCTATGTTGACCGGTGCGGTGTAAGTATTTGGAAATCTTGTTCAATTTTTAAGAAATTGGCCATTGTTTTTAAGAAACTTGTCAAACTTTTTGAAAACCTTTTCTATTCTTAGTTTTGGAAAAGTTGTGTGTGATTTTCTAAAAATTTCCCAATTTTCTGTAAACATATTCAATGCTCATTTTTGGAAATTCTGTTTAATTTTCTGGTACAGTTGTTCAACTTATGAAAAACTTACTCACCTTACGAGAAATTGTTTAATGCACAATTTTGAAAATTTTATCCAATTTCCTAATGGTGCCTGTTAAATTTTTAGAAAGTGAAAACTGGTCCAATTTTTGAATACTGCCTAATCATCCAGTTGAAAAAAAATTATTCGACTATGGGAAAATTTTTTCCCTAGATATCCAATTTTGAGAAACTTGTTCAATTAATTTTGGACGCTTGATTCAATTTTGGAGAACTTGTCCTGTTTTCAAAAACATGACCAATTTTTGGACACCTGTCCAAACTTTTCTAACTCTCGGAAACTTGTCGGATGCCTAATTAGGTATCAGAAACATATCCAATTTTCGTAAACTTGTTCACTTTTGGAATACCAGTTCAATTTTTCGAAAGTTTTAACAATTTTTGGATTTTTTGAATCAACTTTTGACCCTTGAAGTAGATTTTCTGAGCAAAGAAAGGAGTTAACGAAAAAAATGGATAAGTCGTAAATTGTAGAGGGTAAAATTCCCTTTCCGTAGAGTCCGGTTAATTTTTTCTTAAAAGGCTTAGTTTTTGAGATATTTTTAATTTTATGAAAAGTTGAACTTTGAACAAGGATTATTTGAAAGCTAAGCCTAGTACTAAGGGAGGTATCCCAACTCAAAGTAAAATTTTGAGCCCAAACAAAAAAACAAAATTACATCATAACAGGACCTCGTACCCAAAATTTCAGGTTCGGAAGTTCATTCCTCGATTTTTAGCGAATTTTTGAAATTTCAAAATTACCTCATCGTCCAAAAAATATGAAAATTTGATCTAATGAACGAAAAAAGTTAAAATTTGGTATATACCCTATTTTCGACCTCCCAAATCGATGGGAAGTGGTTTCGAGACTTTTCGGAGCTACCAGAAAATTTGGGATTTTCCAGCACATAAAAATAATTTCTTGCCCAAAATGCAAATTTGAACTCAAAGTAACGAATTTTGGAAAATTTCGTTTTAATTGATCAAATAGGTCACCAATATGGATAATCCGCGATTATAGGTGCTGAAAGGAATATGGGCCATTTTTATGAGCTTTTCTCCAGCGCTGGAAAATTCAAAAATTTTCTGGTGGCTCCGAAATGTGTCGAAACCGCTTTCAATCGATTCGGGGGGTTGAAAATAGGGTATATACCAAATTTCAGCTTTTTGCGTTTATTAGATCAAATTTTCATATTTTTTAGGGTGATAAGGTAATTTTGAAATTTCAAAAATTCTCTAAAAATTGAGAAATGAACTTCAGCACCTGAAATTTTGGGTACGAGGTCCTGGTATGATGTACTTTCAATTTTTTTTTGTTTGGGCTCAAAATTTTACTTTGAGTTGGGATACCTCCCTTGTAAGGAAAAACTAATTGCCTTCGGAGAAAGGAAATTTTACGCTCTACAAATTATATTCTATTCATTTTTTTCGTTGAGCCTTTGTTTTTGCTCAGAAAATTGAATTCAGTTGTCAAAAAAAATGTTCAACAAAAATCTCAAATCGTAAAAATCCTTGGGTAATGGAATTTTTCGCCCAAAAATATAATAGAAATCACATATTAAGTAAACTTCAAACAGCATTTTTTTCATATTGACTTGTGAAATATTTTTTTCTCACTACGTACATTAAAAACAAGCAGCGGCGGTTTTGGAAGGGAAAATCTGAGGAAGTCAGAAAGTTCAAAAAACTCAACATTAAAAAAATATTTTTTGTACGAATTTATTTTAAAAACATTCGAAATAAGAATTTCATGTCTTTTGTGTCATTGGACGTTATTTTCCATGACAAGGAAGAGTAGGGAAGGATAATGTTCGATCGATAAACGATATTGATCCTCCACTGAAATCTTGGTTTTTGCTCCGAAAATCCTGAATTGATTTCATCAGTGAAATTTTCTCAACATTTTTCAAACTTTGATTTTTTTTTATCATTTTTATAAATTTCTTATGAAATATGTATTTTCCAACTGTAATTTTTTTTAATTCAAATTTTCTCAAAATTTTTAATTTTAAATTTTTTAAAATTTCTTCTAATTCGAATTTTTTTTATAATTTTAAAATTTGTCCTCAATTTTTGTTGACCTTGGAATTTTTGAAAAAATTTCAACTACATGTTTTTTAAAATTTCTTTCGACTAAATGATCGGATGGCATTTTTATTAGAGTTGAAAAAAATTGAACTCAGAAATTGGAATAAATTTGGACATAGATCGTTGAAATCTCGTTTTTGGCAAAAATAATAAATTTTTTCTGGATACATTTTGCAAAAAATTGGTACCTATTACGAAAAATCTCAAGTTTGAAAAAAATCAATGGAAGTCTGACTTCCATAACTTCCCTTGGAAAACCGCCTCTGAAAACAAGTCCAATTTTAATCCTGACAACTTTGAGAACTTTTAATTATTACCATCCGTACAATTACTTATGCACAATTATTCGATCCGTATCCCACCTTTCTTTGAATTATACGCTGGAAGAAGGTGGAGTAGGGGTATCACTCGTAATAGGCATAAGTATTTGTACGTATTTTGTAAAAAAAAAAAAAAAAGGGGCAGATGTTTTGCGTATAATAATACCGATATATCCGCGCGTATAATACCATCACGTTACACCTTGTTTCTTTTTTTTACGACGGTTTATCCCTCCCCCTTGAATATGTACATGTATGCATGAAAAATACACCAGGGGTACTATTACGTATTACGCAGCTACCAACTCGTTTTCGGTTTACTTTCCCACGACTTGCCAATACAGCGCAGCAATGGAGCTAGAACGAGTACGGCTCTTGTGAACCGGCACCAGTCCATCCGTCACGCATTTTTACACGTAACCCTTTGAGAGAAGCTTTCGACGATGCTTAGGCGAACTGGTAGTTGGCGTTGGAAATGGTTCAGAATTTGCGCAGCATTTGACCACGAATCCCTGCGACGATGTTCTCATTGGTAACAGTGGGTATGCCGTTAAATACGATTTAGTGAAAACCTTCGGTAATGCGTGGGAATGAGAAAAAAAATCTCAATAATGGAGTAAAAAAAATCATCACAATCATCGCCCATTCGGTACACACCGTATAATCGTACACAGTCGGTCAGCGACAACAGCATTTCCAAGCGTTAAATCTTTTTCGTCTGCGCAGCCCTGGGCAATGAGTAGAGAGCACCCATAATGTACAATACCGAACGATCACAATGACATAAAAAAATACAATGACTGGGCATTTTATTTTTTTAGTGACCGCAGCCCACAGACAACGATCTTCACACCGTCTTATGGAATCCGCGCATCGACCATTCAGAATGATATCGATTCGCGCGGACACTCATTATATTCTCATTACGATCATCGATGACTTTACACGACCAGATCATCACACCTGCCTCGACTAACAACCATTTAAAGACCCCTATTTACCAAAACGGAAGTGTAAACTGTACAGTCATATGTTATGGTCAACTCGTCGTGAGAATATTTCTTCTTCCTCTTCTACCCCCTTCGTAACGTTCGGACGTGATGCATAAATACTGCAACAGGTGTCCCCCTCGCTGTACACCATACACCCCTGACAACCCCTATGGAACCGTGTAATATTTTTTATAACGTTTCGATTTTCCTACCGTGTCTCGAGCGAATTTCATTCCCTCATTTTGCCCTACTAACTTGGTTTTTTTCCATTCGCACAGTTCCTCCGCCACGAGTAATTTTTTTCAATTAAATAACATCGTACATTAATTTTATCTCTGTTTCTCTCGCTTTTCCCAAACTTAATTTACAATCAGCTTGTTTCCGTGTAATGTTTGGTTTTTTCCTTTGGGCTTTTCGTTGCCTGCTTGGAAAATATTTCGCGGGTTTTATTTTTGTACCGGTATTTACGTTATATGGCCTCCCCCCCCCACAATTTAGTATCTGCGAGGTAATTTATTGTGAGCTTGTTTCACAACCTCCTTTTTTTTGTCAGTGGAGAGTAAAGTTTCAATTTTTCAATTTTTGTACAGATTTATTTATGTTTTAAAATTGTTTTTTTTTTAGTACCTAACAAATAAACAGTAAAACTGAATCTGTTGAAAACTTTTTAATATGACAATTTCGTATGCAAAGAAAGTGAGATATTCAATTTTGAGCCTTGTGCTGTACTTATTTGAACTTGAAATTACAAAAATCACGAAAAAGATGCGAAATAAAGTGAAAATTGGTGAAGTGGTGTATAAATACGTATTTTGAGATATAATTACGAGAAAAAATTTTTCGGCCAAAAATGACCATTTTTATGAGTGAAAAACGTTGTGAAAAAATGGTTTTTCAAATTTTTCGAAATGTTCCACCGCCTAAAAAAATTTGAAAAAAATATCACGTTGTATATGTGACCTTCCAGGGAGAAACCGACCTTCGGTCCGAAAAAAATTTAAAATAAAAGTTTCTCAATCAATCCAAAACAATGATTATCATTTGTTTTGGATTGATTGAGAAACTTTTTTTTTAAATTTTTTTTCGGACCGAAGGTCGGTTTCTTCCTGGAAGGTCACATATAGAGATTGGGGAAGATGAAATATATTTTTTTCAGAATTGCAACTTTGAAACATCAAACAGAAAACTCAATTTAAAGATTTAAAGCTTTCAAACACGATTTTTGGTAAGGAAAAAATCATCAAAATTTTTTTTTCAAACGTAGGCGTAACTGCCGGGTGTCGGGTGTGCCAAGGTACACCCTACTTCTCCCAAATTTTTCAAGTTTTTTCTCTCCGGAGACAATTTCTTTGGTAAAATTTGCTAATGTCTCCTGGTGGCAATATCCTTTTTATTTTTTTCATCAATAGACAGAATAAACAAAATTATAAAAAATATTTTATTTTAAAATATTTTCGTAAAATTTTTCAATTTTTAGAAAATCAGTTGCATTTTGGAAAATGGTCCAATTTTTAGAAAATCGTCCGAATCGTGGGAGAATTGTCCCAATTTCGGAAAATCGTTCAATTGTAAGAAATTTATTCGAATTTTATTCTCAATTTTTTGAAAAACTAGCGAAAGATTTTCAGTTTTTTGAAAAATTATTACAAAATTTTTGGGAAACATCCAATTTTTGAGAAAATTGTAAATTTCTGAGAAATTGAAGGAATGAACGAACGGACGAACAAAATACAAGATGTAGGTACGTATTATATTTAATTTTAAAAAAAAAAATTAATTTTTAAATTTTTGGAAAATTCGTCAGTATTAGGAAAATTGTTTAAATATCTGGAAAACTGTTGAGATTTTAAGAAAATCTGGGAAAATCATCCCAGTTCTGTAGGGATTTAGACAACTGTAGGGATGAATTCGTAATGAATTTGCATCCTAAATTCATCCCACATTTTTTTCACCTTCCTGGGCTGAGATGAATTTTCATTCAAAATTCATCCCTTGATTTTTTTTATTCATCTAATTTTTAGAAAGTGTTCAAATTTCGGAAAATTTTAATTTTAGAGGAACTGGTCCAAATTTAGGAAATGTTTTTCAGTTTTTGGAGAATCGTTTAGAGTTTTGGAAAACATTTTTTCAAGCTATAAAGAACCTTTCGATTTTGAAAAATTCTTCAATTTTTGACAAATCGGTGAATTTTTGTAAAATTGTTTCATTAAAAGGGAAATGATCGTGATTATGTGGATACGAGAAAAATTGAGCGAAATCGGAAGACTTGACTGCATTTTTGATTCAAGTTGGTATGGAATAGCTCAGAATAAAAAAAACAAGGAAAGTGGTATTTTCTCAGACATAAAAAGTACATGTAATCTGTTTTTTTAATGCGATTTTGTTTTTTCTGATTTTCTTTGCGAGTTTTGGCTGTAGGGTTGTCATTTTGGTCTCATTTTGTTTATCTGTGAAAGATGAATATGAAAAAATTCTTTTCGGGTAAATTCGGCTCTATGCGGGCGAAATCAGCTGGTGGTCGAAATTAGGAACCCAAAATTTCAAAATCGATTTTTGAGTTCCCTCACAAAAAAAATCGCAAAAAATACAAAAAATGATTGTATCGGCTCAAAATTTTAGGGAGTGATAGAGGAAGGATCAAGGTATTTTTTAAGCCATTTTCGACGTTTCTACCTCAAAAAGTCTTCGATTGGTGGAAGTTTGAAAAAAAGTGGTCGAAATATGGCAACCTTACCCTTATATCCATGTTTTTGAAAAATTGTTGTAAAGTTCGTATTTTTCTCAAAACCTGGACATTGTGTCCACGTTTTCATTCTGGATATTGTCAATCTATGAAATGGAGAACAAATTTTTCAACACCAAATTTCTGTCAAATATGTATGAGTTTTCCAAAATTAGACAAAATATTGAAGAGATACAAAAATGTTAAATTTGACAGTTAATATGCTTTGAAAATTAGAAAAAAGAAAAAAAACTGTTGAGTCGTCAATTGAAACAATCACAAAAAATTTAATTGTTTAACATCTCAATGTCTTTTTTGAAAACAGGACATCGTGTTCATGGTTTTTGAGAAACATATAATTGGACAATATATCCTAGTCCTTGTTTATGTTTTAAAATTGGATATCAAGTTCATATTTTTGAAATATGGATAATTTGACACGACGGCATGCTTATTTTTTTCGAGACGAGGACATCATGTCCATGGTTTTTTGAAAATTGGACATTATGCATTATGATCATGAAAATGAGTTTTTGGGAGTTCACAAATTATTTTAAGCAGAGAAGTTCGTATTGAAACTGAAATTAGTGAAATTATTTGTTTTGGAGTGGTTGTTACAACTGCTTCTGGGTTGTTGAATTTTTTTTTATTTTTCAGATTTTCCTGATTTTTTGAAATGTCAGATTTACCCCATGGCTCTACAAAATAATATGAAGATTTGATCTGATCAAGGTAAAGAGTGAAACACAGATAGGTATACACACCATTTTCTACCTCTCAAATCGATTGGAAGAGATTTTGAGCCAATCAGGAGCTTGGGGGGGAGGAAAGTCAAAGTAACGAATAAACTATTTTCTGGCAAAGTCGAACTTTTTGGCTACCCTCTGAAAAAAACTAAGTTACCACCACTGCAATAAATATTTTTTAAGGATTTCACATTTTCGTTCATTTGAAAAATTTGTCTAGAATTCCAATTTTTTTTTTCACCAAAATTTGACGTGGTATTTTTTTCCAAATTAAACTACTGATTTAATAGATATCAAAAAAATTTATTCATATTAGATTTTTGAAAATTACCTCAGTAAAATTGGATTTGAACTAAAAGTCCGGAATATGTGACTTAAAATTACACATGGGCCTAATGAAACATCACTTCACAGATTCACAATCGTAATTTTATTAATTTTCATTTTCCTCACAAAAATACATTTTTGACATTTTCCTTCTCTGAATTAGGTATCGAATGTTTTTTTACAATAGGTATTGTATTGGAAAAATAATTTTCATCATGATTTTTTCAATTTCAAAAAATTTATTTTCCACAATTTTTAGGGTTATGGAAGCGAAAGAAGATCTATTTTGAAAAAATGAAAATATTCATTTCAATTGAGTAGGTCTAGGTACCTATATCTACATATTTATTAGACTGCTAGAAACTTTTTTTGAAAATTTCAAGTTTAATTGTCCTTTAAAATAAAACCTCTGAATTTAAAAAAATTAATACTTCGGATAAGTACATTATCTTGACACAATAACCGTCACTTTCCCCTCTCAAAAATTAGTTTAAAAAAAGCTCGAATGACGAAAATTTTAAAAAAGTCCAATTTTTTCAACACGAGTCGTTTTCAAATCCACGACTATTTTTCAACTCGATGAAAGGTCAAAAAGCTAGCACGATGAATTAGCCAAAGGTTATCAACACAAAACTACGAGTATACAGTACATCCACCCTTCACCTCAGAGACCCAGGATAGCTGTAGAAAAAAGTTATTTTAAAAAAGTCAAACACTGGTACCTTTAGCGTGTAACATTTTCAAATGGTCGACGGTCATTTGTAGAATTTCGGCTTTCTCCAATTTAGCGGATCCTTGTTTTTCGTAAGCCGTTGGCACCAATCTTCGTAATTCGGAGAGACTCGTGTTTATTCTGTCTCTCCTTCGTTTTTCTATGATACCTCTTCTTTTCTTCCGGCTGAGCATTTGGCAACTATCCGCGTCGCCGGGGGAGGAACACCTGTGTCGAAGGTACATAATTTAATCGAATGCGCTGCGTTTTTTTTCAATCGAATAATTTTTTTTTTAAACTGCACAATTTTTCAAAATTTTTGAACAATGTTTCTTAGACGATTTCTTCTAAATTTGTATGCTTTTTCAAAAATCGAACAATTTTCTAGACTTTTGATAATTTTTCAGAGGTAGAAAAAATTTCTAAAAATTGGACTCTGAATGATTTTCAAAAAAGTGAGCTTTCCCATCACTTGGAGGATTTTTCTTTAATTGCATGATTTTATAAGACTTGGACTTTTTTCCAAATATTGAATAAATTTTTCAATTTTACAAAAATTTGATGATTTTTAAAAATTGCTTAATTTTTCTAAAAACTGAATAATTTTTCAAAATTTGCGAACGATTTTTCTTGAAAGATTTCTTCCAAATTTGGGTGATTTTTCAAAAATTTAACAGTTTTTTTGACATTTGACAATCTTTCAGGTGTAGGAAAATTTTCTAAAATTGGACACTGGATGATTTTTAAAAAAACGAAAACTTTCCCATCACTTGGACGATTTTTTATAACTCTACAAGTTTTTTCCCTTTAAATTGCATAATTTTATAACACTTAAGCAATTTCCCAAATATTGAACAAATTTTTCATTTTTATAAAAACTAAATAAATTTTTAAAAATTGCATTTCTCTAAAAACTGAATAATTTTTTGAATTTTGCGAACGAATTTTCCAAAATTTGACAGTTCAACTACTTCCAAAATATGGGCATGATATCTTCTAAAAATTCTGCAATTTTTAAAGATTGAAAAATTTAACAAAAGTTGGACAATTTTTTTCAATTTTGACAATTTTTTGAAAACTGCTTAATTTTATAAAAATTGAAAAGTTGTCCAAAACTGGGACACTTAATTTCTCAATAATTGGTAGATTTTTGAAGAACTGAACGTTTTTTTGAAAGTTTGGCAACTTTTAAAAACTTGAAAGATTTTTCAAAAATGAAACTGTTTTCTAAAAATGGACAATTTTTTCCAAAACGTAAAACTATACTCCAAGGATCAAAAATTTTTCAAAATTTTGGTAATTTTCCACAACTTGGACAGTTTTTTGAATACCTATTAGGAAAAATTGTCCAAAATTGAAAAATTTCAAAAACCCAGAATTTGAAACCATAATTTGGTGCCTTCTTTCTATTTTTTGAAAACGAATAGTTGTGCCATGGCACAGTGAGCACACAGTTGGATCCACCAGTCTTCATACTTTTCTCTTATTTGTCCACTTTGAAAAGGTACTACAATTTTAGTCGAGCTTAAGGATACTTACGGTTCCTTGTTGGATTCTTCGGAAAACACATCGTCGCAGTCTTCGGTCTCGCTGTGAGATCGTTTGTAAGATTGTCGAGACGGCGGTAAAGTGGCCGAAGTGCCCCAAGGATATCCCCAGTACAGAGGATTCTGAGCATCAGGCGGTGGCGCCGGTTCGAGGGGCATCGAACCCGGCTTCGGAACAACGACACGCCACAGGATTACAAAAAATTCGCGACAACGTTTCTATGTTACGGTATTTTGGAGGAAAACCCAGCAAAGGCCCATAAACGCACACGCAACACACGCGACCGAGTGAGACGTTTGGGGCACACGTGTCCGAGGAGACGACAGCTTAATAAAAATTTTCTTAAGTTCCGGCCGCGCAATTAATAAAGAGGCAACCGGCGTCTCTTATCACAATTAACACCCACAGACGCTGTCGCACACGATAAGGAGCTCGTACACGGCGTCTTCGGCTTCAGGACGTGTCCGTTGCAGACGCACAGGCGCGTGGTCTTAGAATGACGCATGTCTGGACGCGTACCGCCGAAACGTGTCCTGCGTACGGTAGCTCACAATGGAACATGCGTTCGAGAGTGGGGCTCCAATGTAACCGTTTACCAAACCGCCTCCGCCCCGCCACGTGAGTTCGCGGCAGTCGGAATCATGGGAAAATTATAGGTACCCGGTGCTCCTGTTGACTGCGCCGTGCCATGCACCCCCATCTTTATTGCCGGTCAACCGAATATTCGTGAGGGGTGCAGGGGTGCAGGGGTGCCCATCAAAGAGACCGTTTAGTTGTGATCTTTTCACACAGGCCGGAGAAGAGCTGAAAATGAGCGTGTGTGTCTGTGGAAATATCCGCGTCCGCGACAATCGCCACTCGCGGTTTTAAGAACGGCTGCAGCTGCCTCCCCGTCCCATGGCTCATGGTATAAGCTGTTGCTTTGATTACAAGTTTGTTTTTCTGCCTCTTATAAGAGCTCGAGCACGCGTCTTGGCGTCAAAATGGTCTCTGCGATTGCGTGCGCAGTTAGACAAGTGTTTCGGTGATCATTGCCCCAGGCCAGAGAAGTATCTACCACCTACAAGTAATGGAATACGATTTTAAGTCGTCCAGTGGAAATGTGAGGGATCGAAAAACGTATCCTGGATTTTGATGAGAATTGGTGAGGTAGTTTACTTTAAATGGGAGACCACCATCAAAAAAATTTTTGAACCATCCAGCCTAATAGGAGAGGGAGCTAGGACTTCAAAAAGAGACAGGGACTAAGAGTTAGCCAAAAAGTTGACTCCTGACTCCGGCAAGACTCCCGGAGTCAAGGGAGAAAGCTGACTCCTGGCTCCATCTTGACTCCGGAGTCAAGCTCACACCTTGACTCCTGACGCCACTTTGACTCCGGAGTCGAACTCAGACCTTGACTCTTGACTCCTGAGTCAATCTACGACCTTTACTCCTAACTCCGACTTAACTTCGGAGTCAATTTGGAGTCAGTTTGACTCCGACTCCGGAGTCGACTCCTATCCCCTGAAAAGAGGCATTTTCGAAGAAAAAAAAAACGATGTTTCTTGTCACTTTAGGGTATTGCCACCTGTTGGGAATTTCGGCCACCCTCCTCCCAAAAGTGATTTCAGTTTCTACACCTCTTTGAACCATTGGCCTCGAAATTGGGCACTACTTTTGCCATCTACAAGAAAGTTGAAAAGTTGCAGATCGCGAATTTCACGAGTTTTTGATTTCTACAAAATTTAAATTGCTGACTCCGACACGCCAAAACTGAGCCAAAAAATGTTTGATCTGAAATTTTTTTAAAATTGTTCAATTTCCAAACTTTTGAAAACTGGTCCAATTTTTGAAGAAATTGAGGAGTGTCCATTGTCCAATTTTTGGAAACTTTTCAGGCTCTCGAAAACATTTTGGAAATATCATGCAATTCTTACAAGGAAGGTATCCCAACTCAAAGTAAAATTTTGAGCCCAAACAAAATATATCGAAAGCACATCATAATAGGACCTCATATCAAAAATTTCAAGTGCTGAAATCCATTTCCCAAATTTTGGCGAATTTTTGATATTTCAAAATTACTTCCACCCTGCAAAATATGAAAATTTGATCGAATCAACGAAAAAAGCTGAAATTTGGTATACACCCTATTTTTGACATCTCAAATCGATTGAAAGCAATTTCGAGACGTTTCAGAGCCACCAGCAAATTTTGGAATTTTCCAGCGATGGAGAAACCCTCATAAAAATGACCCATATGCACTTCAACACCTATAATCGCAGATTATCCATATTGGCGACATGTTTGATCGATTGAAACACAATTTTCCAAAATTCGTAACTTTGAGTTCAAATTCGCATTTTTGGGCAAAAAATTTTCCTGGAAAAATTTTTAAAATTCGCCTAATGCGCATACATTGAGGTAATAAATTGAAACTTGGTAGATACCCTATTTTCGATCTCCCGAATCGATTGGAAGCGGTTTCAAGACATTTCGGAGCTACCAGAAAATTTTGGAATTTTCCTTCCCAAAAAAAAGAAATAGCCAAATCACGATTATTTTCAACTGCAATTATTTTAAGGGTGCGAAGTTTAGTAATGTGACTGAATAGAGGTTTGATGGAGTACTTTTTAAATTTTTTCCAGGAAAATTTCTTGTCCAAATATGCGAATTTGAACTCGGAGTTTCGAATTTTGGAAAACTGTGTTTCAATCGATCAAATAGATCACCAATATGGATAATCTGCGATTATAGGTACTGAAGTGCATATGGGCCAATTTTATGGGCTTTTCTCCAGCACTGGAAAATTCCAAAATTTTCTGGTGGCTCCGAAACGTCTTGAAACTGCTTCCAATCGATTCGGGAGATCGAAAATAGGGTATATACCAAATTTCAGCTCGTTTCGTTGATTAGATCAAATTTTCATATTTCGCAGAGTGGAGGTACCTAATTTTGAAATTTCAAAAATTCGCCAAAAATCGAGAAATAAACTTCAGAACCTGAAATTTTGGGTACGCGGTCCTGTCATAATGTACTTTCTATTTTTTTTTTGTTTGGGCTCAAAATTTTACTCTGAGTTGGGATACCCCCCCCCCTCCCTTGTTAGAAACTCGTTTTCAATTCTCAGAATTTTATTTAATTTTAAAAAATTTATTCAACTTTTAGAAACTGTTCCAATTTTTGGAAATTAGTTAAGTTTTGGAAATGGGTGGTCCAAAAATTTTGAAATTTTTACAGATAATAGGTACTTTGTAGATGTATATTTGAGAATTTTATCAACAAAATTTTCCTGAATTTTCTGAGGTTTTTTGCGATTTAAAAATTTCAAAACATCCCCCAAAAAAAGGATAAGTCACGAAATTTTTTTCGCTCAAAAATTTCGTTACATCCTTCGGTACAATATATCTATGGCTTTGGAAGCCCAAAAATGGTTGAAATATGGTCAAAAAAATAAAATCCATAAAAACACGTTTTTCGATGTAAAGAGTTTTAAGACCGATATTTCCAACAAAATAACAATTTTTGGCAGATTATGTCGAAAGACACTAAAGTAAAAATCGACTTTAAAACTCCTTATAGAAAGGTGGAAAAACATCAAAAAACGTGTTTTTTATGGATTTAATTTTTTTGGCCATATTTCAACCATTTTTGGGTTTCCAAAACCATAGATATACTGTACCTAAGAATGTAACGAAATTTTGGAGCGAAAATAATTTCGTGACTCTCCCATTTTTTTGGCGAATTTTTGAAATTTTTAAATCGCGAAAACCCTAGGAAAATTCAGGAAAATTTTTTTGAACTAATTCTCAGATAGGTACTCACTTATACTACATCTACAAAGTACCTATGATCTGTAAAAGTTTCAAAAATTTTGGATCACTCTCTTTGGATATAGAAGCTGTTGAATTTCGAGTATAATACTCGTATATGGTTCTGTAACGCGGATGGAAAAGAGAGAGAGAGTTAATTTTTTGGAGTGGTTTTACTCCAATACCAACATTTTGGGTGAGTTTTGTCCCGATCGGTTCAAGGACCGATTTCACCATCTTACCAGGAATTCTCTTTATTCAATATCCAATTTTGAAAATTTCGTTCAATTTTCTAAAAACTGCTCACCTTAGGACGAATTGGCCCATTTTGGAAAAATTGATCAACTTAGGAAAGTTTGCTCAATTTTGAAAAAATTTTCGATTTAGGAAAACTTTTAAGTACTATTTTTGGACCCTGGTCTAAGTTTTAAAAACTTTTGTTAAATTTTTGAAAACTGTTCCAATTTTGAAAAATTTGTTCAAAATTCGAAAGCCTGTCTAATCTTTAGGAAATTTGGTCAATGTTCAATTTTGGAAATTTTTTTCAACTACCTATCTGAAAATCGTCTTTAAATTTTAGAAACTGATTCAGTGTCCAATTTCTGGAAACTGATGCAAAGTTTTGAGAAAATTGTTGGATACCTGTCAAATTTTAAAAATATACGTACTTACCTACTTACTTACTTCATGGTGAATTGTCAATTTTTTGAGAAATAGTTCATTTTGAAAGTAATTTTTTCAGACTTTGAAATATTTTTATATTAGGTACCTACAGAAAATTATTTATTCAGTTTTTATGAAATTATAAATGAAGATTTCAAAAAAATCTATTTTTAAGAATTTATTCATTTCTTGGAGAATTTAAGTATAGACTGGTCATTTTTCAACGACTTTTTTATGTATTTAAATTTTTTGCAATTTCAAACATTGAATTTTATTGTTAAATTTTTTTCATTTCCTAAAAATTTTTAAATCGTTTAGAAAATGTTTCATCTATAGTCAAAATTGGTGTAAAAATAAAAATTCTTCATTTTTTTAACCTGATAAAATGTCAAAAAATTTTTAAAAAAATCCTCCATTTTTTTATGCTTGACTGAAAAAAATGTTCATTGTCAATTTTATCGATGAAAAATTCTCCAAGTTTTTTTTATCCTGACTTTTGGTCCTTTTTCTAGTTTTTTTTGGTAGCTCCAAGACTAATCGAAGTTTAAAAAATACTTCCTGAAAAAAATCAAAAAACAACCACGTGTTATTCGTGTGCCTCGGCTACAGGCCAAGAATCGAATAGAATGCCGCACGATTTCTTAGGTGGCAATACCCAAGCGCGTAATAGGAATTCATCTTAATAAGGATAGATTTAACCCGAGTCACGCGAATCGCCCCAAAAATGCATTCGTTATTTTAAGTACATATAAAAAGGTGAAAGGAATCACGTGTGGAACGAACGACCAACTTAAATAGATTCTGCCGTTCGTAGGGTTACGAAGAGAGGGGTTGTTTTGAAAACTGTGAGAATTATTTACTATATTAGGTTCCCACGTTCTGACCAAGTAACCCTCTTTACGATGCATGGGGTGCGACGCGACTCGGCGAACTGGCGCGAATCAAATCATCCTTACGAAGCTGCCTTCCTACTCGTGCAATCTTGAACCACTAAAAGCTCAAGACCTCCGTTCTGTGTCGCGTACTCGACCTCCGGGCTGCGGTCATTGTGCTACACTTTTTCATATACCGTATACGCGATCGGATCGTTTAAACCGTGGCGTAGATTTTTCTCTTCGTCATATTTCATTGTTTTGAAATTAATATTGTGTAGGTAGTACATTTTATTTTAAATAAGTAAGTATGTATGCGGTCAAATCATTTCTTATTCTTCTCAAATTCCCATACTTGAATATGTGTGTAGGAAAATTAAAAATGTACGATTCTGAGGGCGAAAAATATATTTCAATGGCTAAATTTTAACACAAGAAATTATCAAAGGTGATCAAGAGCATACAAAAAGAGATGAGAGCTTGATAGTTCGCGACATTCAATTCATTGAAGTTTTTTGAGTCAAAATTTTTTATACCCTTAAGAGGCGAGCTAAACGTAACTGAAAAATGTGATTGAAAAAAAAATGATGAAAGTACCTGAGTACTCGTATTTAAAAAATAGATTCGTTTGAAAGAAAATTAAAAACTTGACTGCAAGTGTAGGGGTATTTGAAACTTCTTAATTTTTTTCTGACAAGGAAGGTATCCCAACTCAAAGTAAAATTTTGAGCCCAAACAAAAAAGTCAAAAGTACATCATAATAGGACCTCTTATCCAAAATTTCAGGTGCTAAAGTTCATTTCTCGATTTTTGGCGAATTTTTGAAATTTCAAAATTAGGTAGGTACCTCATATCATTCTAAGAAATATGAAATTTAGATCTAATCAACGAAAAAAACATAAATTTGGTATATACCCTATTTTCGACCTCCCGAATCGATTGGAAGCGATTTCGAAATGTTTCGGAGCCACCAGAAAATTTTGGAATTTTCCAGCGCTGGAGAAAAGCCCATAAAAATGGCCCATATGCACTTAAGCACCTATAATCGCGGATTATCCATATTGGTGACCTATCTGATTGATTAAAATACAATTTTCCAAAATTCGTAACTTTAAGTTCAAATTTGCATTTTTGGGCAAAAAATTTTTCTGGAAAAAATTTGAAAATTTGCCTAATGCGCATACATCAAGGTAAAAAGTCGAAACTTGGTAGATACCTTATTTTCCAGCATATAAAAAAATTTCTTGCCCAAAAAAGCGAATTTGAACTCAAAATTACGAATTTTGGAAAATTGTGTTTTAATCAATCAGATAGGTCACCAATATGGATAATCCGCGATTATCGCTGCTAAGGTGCATATGGGCCATTTTTATGGGCTTTTCTCCAGCGCTGGAAAATTCTAAAATTTTCTGGTGGCTCCGAAACGTTTTGAAATCGCTTCCAATCGATTTGGGAGGTCAAAAATAGGGTATATACCAAATTTCAGGTCTTTTCGTTGATTAGATCAAATTTTCATATTTCGCAGGGTGGAAGTAATTTTGAAATTTCAAAAATTCTCCAAAAATCGAGAAATGAACTTCAGCACATGAAATTTTGGATACGGGGTCCTGTTATGATGTACTTTCGAATTTTTTTGGCGCAAAATTTTTCTTTAAGTTGGGTACCTCTCTTGTGAGGGCATTTTGACCCTACCCCTAAGAGATCAAAGTAAAAAAAAAAGTTCCGACAATGTTGCGCAATTGAGCACAATTAAGTTCCATACTACAACCAACAAAAAAAGAAAAGCTAAAAAAAATTATACAATTTTTTTTTAAATGTCTGTAAGAAGATTTTCGAAGCTCCTAAATTCATTTCTGGGGTTATTTTAGTTCTATTTATGTTTTTTGACCTCCTGGATTCATTTTGTTGGGTTATTTTACTTCTCGACGCAAAAAAGAACCAATTAGAAGACGGAGTGTAAACAAAATTTGAACTTTTTTCAATTTTATTGTTGAGAAGGTCAAATCCTAAAACTATGTAAAAATACGAACTCAGAGTTCTCGAAAATATTACAAACAATACTTACGTAACACGAAATTTTTGAAATTTTGTCACAAATTTGGGAGTATTAGGTACTGAGAGAACAGTCGAATAACTTACTTTTGAAATCATAACATATGGTAAGTAAGTACATCACTCAATATTTGTTGTTAAAAATTCTAAACCTCTTGGTTAATCTCTCAACGGAAATGAGGTAAATTTTTCACCGTCAAAATTAAATTATTTCATAAAAAATTTCAATTCAACATTGGAAGACTTGAAAGAAAATGCTGAAATTGCACTCTTACGATCAATTTTTTGTCAAATTCTGCATATTTATTCTGTAAAACCATTCTCGCAAAATCATTCAAAAAGGGGAGCAATTTCAGAATCTGTTAAGGAGGTTCCAATAATGATGTTCTTGGTAAAAAAATTTTATGCAAGGTTGTCGAGAAACCTAACACCTTGAGACACAAATCCTCAAAAATATTTTTTTCTGGGTAGGGGAGGACGAAATTACAATCCAACTTTGAAAGTTTTGGCCCCCAAAAGAGATTTTGACGAAATGTTTTCCAAAAAGTCAATCATAATGAGGGAAAATTCCGACAAAATTGTTGGAACGAAGCGTGCGTATTTTCGGGGGCAAGAGCCAAAATGTGTTTTTCAAACTTTATTTTTTCGTTTTTCGCAAAATGCAGATGAAAATTTCGAGGAACTCTAAAATGTTTGTTTCAAAATTTTTGAGCCATAGTGCGCTTTTACACTGTACTTTCCACGAGAGCGTCGTGAGAAATGGACATCAATGTTCGGGTTACAACACGACGGAAGGTCAATTTATATTTTTTTTTGACACCGTTGCACCAACTCCAACTCACTGAAACTTATATGGAATAATCAACACTGAATAACACATTTTCTAAAAAAAAAAAAAAAATGTTGACTAAACCTCTGAAACTTTCTTATAAAATGGCCGCTCAAAGGTTTTAAAACGCGATAACTCAGCGAAAAATGGCTCAAAAATTTTGAAAATTTTTTTTAGAGCTCCTCCAACTCTCTAGAACTAAATTTTAAAAAACGAAATTTTTATCTACATTTGGCGAAAAATGAAAAAATAAAGTGTGAAAGACACACTTTGCCCTCCGCCTCCAAAATACTTGCGCTTGGGATACAAAATTTTTGTCAGAATTTTTCCTCATTATGAATCACCTTTTGGGGTAGGTTCCGTCAAAATCACTTTCGAGGGCCAAAAGCCAAAACACCGTCTTATCCTGCACCCTTTACCCCCAAAATCACATTCCGTCAATCCATCGTAGAAATTACTCTTTAATCGAATATTTTCAAAAACTTTGGCCTCATTGCGCTCGGTCGTGTTGTATTTCTCCTTCCATAATTTTAGAGTATACCAAATCCAACAAAAGTGATTTTTCCTGTATTTTTCCTAAAAATTATTTTAACTAATTTTATTATACTTTTCGTATATTTTTTCTCCTTAAAATTAATTTTCGATACTTGAAAATTAAATTTTATAAAAGCTTTGGCTTCGCTATGCTCGATCTGATTGTATATTTTTTAGATTTATTAATCCAAAAAATCGTTTTATTGCACCTTGAATTTGAGGGTTTCAAAAATTTTCGCCCTCGCTTCGTTCGGGCTAAATTCATTTCTCTCCTATCCATATTGAAACTACAAAATTTTATTTATAAAATTATAATTTTTCTTGAAATTTTCCGCCTTTGCTTCGCTCAGGACAAATAGACAATTTCGTAGGTTTTTTCAAATTAAGATGAAATTAGGTAGTAATAAGTTTGAGAAAAATGACTATGAAGTGAATGAGAGGGGGAAGGGGTCAAAATATCTAGTTCGGTTGGAAAATTCGTCCCTAAAAAGTTACTCTGCTTCGTGTCTGAATAAATTGAATTTTAAAATTTGCAATCACGTTTGCTGCAGCTACCTTCTGCATAAATAAAATTTAGTTAGTTTAATTTTGAAATCCTGGGTAGGTAGGTAACAAAAAATGAGCACGAGGGGTGGGGGGAGGGGGGTGTTGGTGTGAAAACAGTCTTATTGATGTAGGTATCAAATATAGTAGAGAAAATTGAAAATCTAAATTGGGATTTTAATCGATTTTACTCTCCCTCCTCTTCTCCCCGAGTAATATGCCTTCGAAACGTTGCGATTGCTTTAAAAAATTGATTTTTTATGGTTTAGGGCCTAGGGACATGAGTAAAACGCGGTGGAAAAACGAATTTTTCATATTTATTGTGAGATACGAAAAATGAGGGGTGTGAAAATGGTGGTGGGGTACGCGAGAAAATTGAGGGTTAGTCCTTGAAAGCTTTAGGGAATCTCGACACCTCTGATTTTAGGTATGTGCCTACTTCAATTTTTTTAATGGATTTTTAAAAACTCGCAGGGTAAACATCGTGTGACTTTTTTGAAATCTATACCTCCGCGCTTATTTAACCGATGAATCCTGGAAAAAATTTCATTTATTATGAGAAAGTTTGAGTGTTTAGAACCTGACGGAATTTGATTATTATGGAGTCATAGGAATGAACAGTATGCCAACTGGCAGTGGTTTCAACACTTCCTTTGCACAGTAACGAAAATAAATATCAAAATAAAAATTAAACTAAGAGAAAAAAATAATTTTCCTGTTGAAGCCCGTTCGGTATTTTTTTGGTCATAAATTGGCTAAATTTACCTATTTTATAGGCCGCCAGTGTGAAATTTTAATTCTCAATTTTCATACGAGTATAACTGGAGGCTCTTTTTCGCACATTTTAGCTCCTTAAAAATATTCGTTAAAATTATCATCTCAGAAAAATGTTTCTCATTTGACAAAAAGCTCGCAAAAATAATTATTTCTGCTTTAAAAAAAATCTCCCGCTCAAAACCTATAAGATTAGGGACCCTACTGCGAGCCGGAGACTTCTCCCATTGATGATTGTCTCGTATTCGAGCAGGCAGGGGTGTTTTGTTGAACAAGGATATTCCTGGTGTATCTGTTCCACTTGGACGATTTCCTTGTATTTGGCTAGGCAGGTTTGTTTAGATGATTCCTTTTTAACGAGTCACGAATTGTGTCACGAATGTTGGCAAATAAGTTCCTTGTACTCGTAGTTGTGGCAATGACCTTTTACCACCAATAATTTCGTCGAAATATCGATACCTAGGAATTTTTAGCCTAATACAGAATGTATCTGTAATTCTGTATCTCACTCGGGCACTTGAACTTTAAAATGAATTTTTAAAATAACAAACGCTACGCCACGTTGCCAAATTCTCGAGGCTAATTTTTTATTAAAAAATTACCCCCACTACATAAATCCTTTTCAGCGGACTAATCGATTCGAGTGTTTATAAAAACACCATCGGTATTTCAGACGTCCCATACGAGGTATCAAACGACGCTTAAGTCGGGCATTTAATTTTTTTCTCCATTTTTGGCCAATCTCGACGACGAAAAAGGGTTAATGTGCGAGTATATAATCCGGCTATTCGGCTGATAAGAGTCCGAGTAACCTAAATAATATTATTATTATATCATTACGGTCGACTGCGGCCGCTGTTTTCTACGTGACGGTGTGTAAGTAGTGAAAATTGCCGATATTGATTGGAGCGTGCGCCTTCATTTCTTCGGATATTTTGCTCAACAAACCGTCAAACTATGAAAGCTGTTTCTTGGTGTATTAAAGGCGCCTTGACTCAGTCTACGCGTAATCTTCGTTCGCGAAGCAGCCATAATTCTTCGTTCGATTTATTCATTCGTCTCAATATGAGATTCAAAATAATACCGAACAGGTTTTAACTAGTCGGTGAGTAATTTAATTTAATTAATTGTTGACATTTTTTTCAGCGAATATATTTTTTCAAAAATTTAAATCAGTAGTAATTTTCGTTGTTGAGGTAGCAGCTTTGTTTTAGTCAAATTTTGTAAAATACACTTATGAAAAAGTTGGCGGTATTTTGTTAAAATTTATTGGAGAAGTGGAGAATTTTTACGTAGGTAGAGAAAAAATAAATAGATAAATTAAAATATACATTCTTTAACGTACGAATTTCAGACTGGAGTTGGAGATACAAAACGTCTTGTAATTCCAAAAATTAAATTTAGAATTATCTTTTTTTATCATGGATTTCTTCATTTATTTTTTAAGTTATCATAATTTCTTTTTTTTAAATCAAAAATGTGATCTCGTTTGAATTAAAAAAAATATTTATACAGTTGGCACTTGAAAGAACCAATTCTTGATCATTAGGTACTCATTTTTAAGGGGGGGAGGAGGGGGTGCAAATGATTACAATTACATTTTGCAAGATATGAAATATTGTAATAACCATTTTTTCGATGGAATTGAATCGTAGACTATGTAAGAATATGTACTTTATGAATTATGAAGTATGCTGTTGGACGAGTTTTATGAACATTTACGAAATCACTCGCCACAAAAACCTTTTTTTTTCGAGACCACATTTCGTACTACACACACAAAAAAAATATGCAGGCGAAAAATTAATTTCAGCGATAAATCGAAGAAGGATATTTCTTGTTGCGTAATACCTTCATTACGTAACCGATATCAGACATAAACAACGTATAAAATAAACAAATTCACCTGATTTAACCTTAGACTAAGTTGGCCTTCAGATATGGTAATGGGATAAACGAAATGATCCATTTTTAGTGTCTCGGGTCCTATAAGAAGACAAGAAGGGTGGCGGGAGTGAAGAAGACCATTTGCTCTAGAATCTGATTTTCTGGATAACCGACGAGTTCGAAGGGTCTGAGAAAATAATTCCACAGGTCGACATTTTTAATCTATTGGAATGCTGTTTGAAGTTCAATGGGTGATTTTTATGGTATTTTTCACGCTGATTACGAGAAAAATAGGAAAAAAATTCCATCACCCAAGAATTTTTCACGATTTTAATTTCTTGTTGGCGATTTTTTTACACTTTTTGATAACTTTTGACACTTGAAGTCCATGTTCTGAGCAAAGGAAGGGTTTAATGAGAAAAATGAATAGAACATAAATTGAAGAGCGTAAAATTTCTCTTCTGTGAAGTCCAATTAGCTTTTTCATAGGAGACTGGATTTTCGAGATATTTCAGTTAAAAGTTTAAAGTTCAACTAAATTTTTTTATTGAAAAATATTATCTCAAAAACTGAGCCTCTTGGAAAAAAACGAATTGGCCTGTAGCAAAAGAAAATTTTACGTTCCACAATTCATCTTCTATACATTTTTTTTGGAGGCTTGATTTTTACGAAAAATCGATTTTTTGTAATGAATCACATTTTCGAGATTTATTTTTTTGTAGCAATGGAAATATCGAAGACCAGCAAATCAACAGTTTTTTCCTTGCGTAATTGATTCAGATTGGTGATTCTGGTCTACTTTTTAGTGCTGAGTTCGAATATAATTATAATTGGAATTGTTTGTTGAGAATTTGTTTTACATTTTTTGACACCACGTTTGATCCTTATACCTAGCTGAGTTCCGAACAATGAAAGCGTTCTTAAAAGAATATAAATGGAACGTAAATTGTAGAGAATAAAATTTTCTTAATGTCGGGTACAATTAATTTTTTTCAAAAGGCTTAGTTTTTGAGATATTTTCAATTCAAAAAAAAAGTTCTTTGAACTTTCATCTAAAATATCTCAAAAGCTAAGCTTCTTAAGAAAAAATTAATTGAACTCTACAGAAAGGAAATTTTACACTCTACATTTTATGTTCTATTCATTTTTTTCGTTGAACCCTTTCTTTGCTCAGAAAATTGACTTCAAATATCAAAATTTATCAACAAGTGTGAAAAAAATGTTCAACAAAAAATTCAAATTGTGAAAAATCCTTTGGTGATGGAATTTTTTCACCATTTTTCTCACGATCGGTGCAAAAAATACTATAAAAATCACTCATTAAACTTCAAACCGCATTTTCTATGTCGACCTGTGTTATGAATTACTTTTGTTAATCAAACGAATTTCGCGATTTTGAAAATTTATTTAAAACTTCAACTAACCGGCGGTAAAATTTTAGACCAAAAAATATATCAAAGGCACATCATAAAAGAAGCTCTTATCAAAAATAGTAAGTGATGACAGTTCATTTTCCGAAGTTTAAGGAAGGAATTTTTGATAATTCAAAATTAACTCATTACTTCCAAAATGTGAAAATTCGATCCAAACGTCGAACAAATCTAAAAATTAATGTGAATTATGCAGGTAATCATATTCGTGACTTATTTGATCGATTTAACCGCAATTTTCCAAAATTTGTAACTACTGGTTGAAATCTATGGTAAATATATTTTTTTGCAGAATTTCTTTTAAAATTAAAAAATACACCAATAGGTAGGTGCCTATTTACTACACATCGAAATGAAAAGCTTTAATTTCAAATGAATCCTGTACTTTTAATCTTCAGCTTTCATTAAAATCAGTTTCGAGTCAATCTGGAACTACTAGAAAATTTTAATACTCCAATTTTTTAAAAAATCGCTCGAGAAAAATATGGATTTGACCCGACGATTGCGAATTTTAGAAAAATGCGCTCTAAATCGATCAAATAGGACACCAATATGGATAATCCACTTTAGTAAATGCTATACTTCACGTAGGCAATTCGTTTACACCTTTTTTCGATGATGAAAAATTCCAAAATATTCTGAAGGCTTCAGAAAGTTTTGGAACTGTTTCCTATCTATTCTAGAGATCAAAAATAGAGTACCTATATACCAATTTTTTGATTTTGTCGATGTTTGGATCAAATTTTCATATTTTGTAGGTCATGAGGTAATTTTGAATTTTCAAAAAGTCACTAAAATTTGAAAAATTATCTGTCATCACATATATTTTTATTTGGGTCCAAAATTTTACTGCTGATTTGTTGAAATTTCGAATGATTAATAATTCATAATTAATTTCTCAGACCCTTCGATCTTGTAGGTTATCTAGAAAATCAGATTCCAGAGAAAATTGTGACTTTTTTTTCAATGATGGAAAATTCCAAAATTTTCTAAAGGCTTTGGAACGTTTCGAAACCATTTCTAATCGATTCGGGAGATGAAAAATGGGATGTAAGTACCTATAGGTACCAATTTTCAGCTCTTTTCGTTGTTTAGATAAAATTTCCATGTTTTTCTGATCATGGAGTAAGTAAGTAGGTAGGTAGTTTTGAATTTTTAAAAATTCGCCAAAACTCGAAAAATGAACTTCAGCATCTTAAATTTTGAATTTGGGGTTCTTTTGTGACATACTTTCGATATAGTTTTATTTCGTTTCAAAATTTCGCTGTTGGTTATTATTATCAATTTTATCGATTCAATTGAGTCTTTTTCATATATTTTGTTTGCCATGAATGAACACACTTTTACTAGCTCATGCGACATTAAATACATAAACATTTAAGATGCAGCTTTAAAAAAAACTATGGGCTGATGGACCTAGTTGTCTAACCCCCCCCCCCCCCCAACGGCAATTAAAAAAAATAATAAACAATTTTTCATTTGAAAAATTCATAAACTTTTTTTTTCTCTTGCTCCACTTGAACTAATTTCCAAATACATTTTTCGCTCACTTTGAATTTTGTTTGTTTGACCTAAAAATATTAAAATACTGTTTTTAAATACTTTTCTTTTGACTGATAATTTTCTATGATTTTTTTGCGGGAGGGGACAAAATATCTCATGCCTTTGAACTCGCTTTGACTTTCGATGGCTGTTCTAAGTATTCTAGTAAGCATATATAAGGCCAAAAAGTATACTCACGTGAATGAATCTTTCACAATGGCAAAAGGCCAACCTAACTCCGGCCGAGAAACAATTATGCCTGAATGAAAACTTCATCCTTTTACTGATTGGGACCTACATACAAGGGAAGTGCGAAAAAGCTCGCGTATACGGTAATTCTGTTCCCTATTGTTTTCCATTTGGAAGCTATTCAAGCGTATATATAGAGGTACTTTTTTCCAAACGTGGGTATCTCTTTAAAATTACAATACAATAGGCAATACACATCAGCAACCAAACATGTTAAATGCCATATTGATTTCCATATCGGGCTGATAGGTAATAAGATAATTCATCATCGTATACGACACAATTCGTGATATCTACGTAAGTGTGATACCATTCTGGTACATTTGAGATTATGTTAGTAGATGGTTTATTCTGGGTTCAAAATTTACTGTATAAAATTTTGGTTTCTTGGCTCAAGGGAAGAGAGAAGTAGGGTTATAGATTTTGAAGATAAATTCATTTTTAGAAAAAATCTCATTTTGCATCAGTAAGCCAGAATCAATTTTACGTAGGAAAAAGGAAAAAGAAAAGTGGATAATTGAAGTTATCTGTTTTTCTCTGAACCTTTGAGTACTCGATTTGATGTCATTTTTATCGGGATAACGAGTATTATATTCGTTGAAAAGTTGCCATCTGTCCCAATTCAAAATCATCTACGTACTTCTGCAGTAAAAAATTTCGTATCTGTGAAAAAAATCGTTTTTTTTTCTATTTTGGCGCCAGATTTGAAAGATGGCTTAGGTACCGAAGGAAGAGGAGTGTATTTAAAATTCAGCTCCAAAGACAAGCGAGGAATTTTAAAGAGTGCATATGTTCAAACCCTCATATCTAAAATTCCAGCAGTTCCAGTTCATTTTTTAATTCCAACGGAATTTCAGTTTTAAAAATCATAATTTTTCAACAAAAATACAATATTTTTGAAATGAAATACTTTTTTGGGAAAGTAATAATTAGCAGGTCTCCACCAAATGAGGCAAAATATCGACCTCCTAAAACCGAATTCCATCATTTATCATTTCTACTCTTTCTGGAGATTCCGATATGATTTTGATTTTCTTCAGTATTTTCGAATTTTTCCGGAATTTCATAAAATTAACTAATTTCTAGTATTTTCGACCAAAAAAAAACAATTTTTTTCTGCGATTTCCGAACAAACCCTATGCTAACGAATTTTAGACAGATTCCAGTCGAAGAAAAAATCACGTTAATAAATTTGCCTATTCGATTCGCCGTAAATATGAAGGCATTCTTCAATTTTATCAACAACTTTAATGGGAAGGGAGAACCTAATGAATAAGTTTTTTTTTACACGAGTTCTAAAAAATCCATAGCTTAAATTTCAGTTGCCGAAGTTGATTTTTCAGTTTTTGGCGAAATTTTAAAAACTTTAAAAATCGTCTTTTTTTATGAAATATTTTCCCATAAAAAGTAATGAAAAAGAAGTCTTTATCTTATACTGGACCTTTTGAAACCCAATTCCATAATTTTCATCCATTTTGGAGCCTCCAGAGAGATTTTTATTTTCTTCAATATTGTAAAACTTTTTCAAAATGTGTAAAAATTATCTAGGAACTGCCAAGTAGTTTTAGAAAGAAAACATCATGGACAGAATCATTGTTCTTTTGAATTTTTGAAACAGATTCGGGTCAAAGAAAAAATCATATTAGATTAGGGAAAATATATAATCGAACGACAAAAAAGGAGGTTAGAACGACAGCCAGAAATAACGACAATAAGAGAAGTACAAGCGACAAATTAGGTTTTTAAATATCCACGTTTTATACGATTCGCCCAAAATGTATGCACCTTTTACGAGAAATTTATGGTGAATGAAATGGATAGGTAAAAATTTCATCAATTAGGTACGTACATTGAAACAAGAAGACCCACTCGAGGTGACCGCTTTTGATTTGAATGAGATGAAAAAAGTTCCTAAATGTCCAGTTTTTAAAATAAAATTTCATCGTTTCCAGCCATTTATGATTTTTTCTACTCGAATTTTCCCAGAGTGCATAAAAATTTGTTAATATTTCTGCGCATTCTGAAGAAGTTTAAATGCACAGCTTTAACAAATAAATATGTAGGTAAAAAAATTGAAAAAAAATATCAACGATTTCCAAACAAACTTTTTATACTCGTAGTTTGGTAGGCACGAACACCAGATTCGAGTCCAAAAAAAATTACGTTAATAAAATTGTCTAACCGAATTCATCACGAATTTGAACGCGCCGTGTACAATTTCATCATTAATTTTATTGAGGGGGGAGGTAACCTTATTAAAGTTTTTTTTTTTTTTAAATAAAATGCTCTAAAAAATTCGCAGAAAAATTATCAACTACCTATCCAAATTGATTTTTAAATTTTTGACGAAAATTTAAAAATTTTAAAAATCATCATTTTCCAGAAAATGTTGAGAAGTATCTTGGAAATAGATAATTTTTCCAGTAAAATCAACAAAAATCAAGTCCCCTGCTAATATCAACCTCCTGAAACCGAATTTCTTCATTTCCATCGCCATTCTAGAGTCTCCATCGAGATTTTAGTTTTCTCCAGTATTTTCAAATTTCTCCGAAATGCATAGAAATTGACTATTTTCGAGCAGTTTTAAAAGAAAAAAATTAAATTTGAGATGCAATTTCCTGACAGTTGAAATAAAAAATTGATTTTTCCATTTTTAAGCAAAACTTGAAAATTTTACAATCATAATTTACTAGAAAAAAAATGTACTTACTCATGTTTTAAATAAAATACTATTTTGCCAGTAAAATTGATGAAAATCAGGTCTCTTATCTTAAAATCGAATTTCACCTTTTTTAATCATTCTGAAATCTACGAAATTTTGATTTACTGCAGTATTTTTGAATTTCTTTAAAAGGGGTAAAAGTCAATTTTTCAAACCATTTTAGAAAAAAAATTAAATCTTTGTTGCGATTTTTGGACAGACTCGTAATATTTTCGAATTTCCAACAGATTCAAATAAGAAGAAAAAATCACGTTAATAAAATTGCCTACTCAGTTTGCCGTAAATACGCAGGTTTTTTAAAATCTGTTTTACTGGAAAGGAAGTACATACTTCAAAATGGCCACTGACTTCTGAAATCTGTTCAAAAAATACCAGGATGACGATTTTTAAATTTTCCAAGTTTTGTCAAAAACTGAAAAAAATGGTTTGTGGTAGGTGAAATTTTGAAACTTTTTTTTCAAAAATTGTATGTTGACAACTGAAATGTTTTTTTTTTGAGTCGTAATCTTGCATCGAACACTCAATGGTCTCGAAAAGATGGATTGGGAAAATTTTGAGCAAGATATCAATTAAAATCTATGTTCCTATTTTTGATGAATAGTTCAAATTTTAAGACGAATATCGACACATGCCTTTATTAACAAATTTTCTTGAATTTTTTTTTCAGAACTATCGTATGACATGCGTGTACCGATGACGTCAAAAATGGACGATGAGGATAGTGAACCCTCGAGATATGGGCAACCTATCAAGGAATTTATGGTCAATAATTCCAAGGTAAGATATGAAAAAAATCATTTCAAAATTCTCTTACTTATTTGCCAATCGTCCGCTATTCCTGGACTCAAAAAAAGTCTAGGAAACAACTCAAATAATTTTGTTTGCTGCGGGCTAAAAAAAAAGTGAATTTGCGCCTGGCTCCGATTCCTAATTTAATTTTGTAATATTTTTTCGACTTTCTTTTCATCGCATTCAAGTACACGAATGTCTTTAATGGCACCATTAAGAAAAAAATTCCGAAAAAGATATCTCGGGGACAATTCGAAACAAAAAAAGATACCGAAAATAAATTCATCCAAAGGGAATCACGACAGTCGTTTTGCATTAAAATACGCGTATAATTTGCCAGCGTTGCTGTAAAGTACCCTGTATAACATCTTGGTTAATTCAATTTGTCAATTCTGTTTTCATAATTACGTCAACATCCATTAAAGTGATAATTTGATTACAACTCTCGTAATGAAGCGTTAAGCAGACTGATAGATTTCCCGATTCAACCGCAAAATTATCCGCCATCGTTTTACTAAAACGAATGTCGAGAAAACGCGGCGAAGTCGAAATCGCTTTGAAACCGAAGGGGAAAAAATACAACCGCATAGCGTTCGAACTTTCATAAAAAGAATTAATTATCAGGAAAAACCGATAGATACGCTACATTTTGCATTCCTTCCCTTCAGTTGCCGCATTCTTCCAAACACGATATTGTTATTTAATTGAAAAAACACGATAAAGGGGAATTTTTTCCTCGTCTTTGTAAAACGAAGGAAAGAAAAAAAAACGCGGAAAATCAAACCGATGGAATTTCTCTGGCACAATTACATTAACTGTTGGCAACGTTATTTATGGAAAATAGGGAGAAAAAGGCGCAAGAAAATTAGGGAAAACAGTCAACTAGGTACATTGATTTTTCGTCGCTCGACGTGGTATAAAAAAATACCTCGGGTAACTGGAAACAAGCGAATAATTAACGGCACGAAGTAAAGTTTTGTTATTCGTTTGAATCTGGTTGGTGCAGCGCGAAGCGTGGCGACGACGATAACGTAATTGTCGATGGAATAATGGAATTTTACTCTCGGCTCGTGTTGCGACGAGGTCGACATTTTCTCATTTCAAAAGCACAAGACGAAAAAAGCGTTCAAAGGGATCGCAACGGTGGGAATCGAGTTTCGAAATTTTTTCGTAGAAAGTCGAAAAATGTAGTGACATTTTTCAAGATAAACTTTCATTGTTGTATGGAGGGTACGATAGAATGAAGTGGCGGTTTTCAAACCACTGTTTTGAGAGTAAACGTGAAAATTTTTGACATGGGAGTGATTTTTTTTTAAATTACGAAAAATGAACATTTTTACCAAAAGTTGATAAGAGACTGAAATACTATAACAAAAATGACAATACCTACCAAAAAATGATAATTTTTACCAAAAAGTGACCATTTTTACCAAAAATGAATATTTTTAGCAAAAAGGGTAAATTTATACTTCAAGAATTCCAATTTTTACCAAAAAATTATGATTTACAATTTTTACCAAAAAATTATGATTTACAATTTTTACCAAAAAAATGATAATTTTTACCAAAAATAACAATTTTTACCAAAAAGGATAAATTTATACTTCAAGAATTCCAATTTTTACCAAAAAATGATGATTTACAATTTTTACCAAAAAAATGACAATTTTTACCAAAAAATGATGATTTTTACCAAAAGTAACCATTTTTACCAAAAAGGGTAAATTTATACTTCAAGAATTCCAATTTTTACCAAAAAATAATGATTTGCAATTTTTACCAAAAAATGGCAATTTTTACCAAAAATGACAATTTTTACCAAAAATGACAATTTTTAGCATAAAAGGTAAATTTATACTTCAAGAATTCTAATTTTTACCAAAAAATGATTTACAATTTTTACCAAAAAATGATGATTTACAATTTTTACCAAAAAATTATGATTTACAACTTTTACCAAAAAATGACCATTTTTATTAAAAATGATAATTTTTACCAAAAAATTACAATTTTTACCAATCATGACAATTTTTACCAATCATGACAATTTTTACCAAAAAGGGTAAATTTATACTTCAAGAATACCAATTTTTACCAAAAATGATGATTTACAATTTTTACCAAAAAATGATAATTTTTACCAAAAATGACCATTTTTACCAAAAAGGGCAAATTTATACTTCAAGAATTCCAATTTTTACCAAAAAATGATTATTTACAATTTTTACCAAAAAATGGCAATTTTTACCAAAGAATGGAAATATTTACCAAGTAGTAATTTTTTTTTAAAAATCAATCTGGGCTAAAAAAAATAATACGGTGGTATCAAAACCCGTTGAATTTTAAAATATTTTGAGATTTGAATTTTTTACAGTGTTGAAAGCGTCTCTACTGTCCAGTTTTTGAAAAATTGCCATTTTTGAGCGATGGTCATAAAATTTATAAAATTCGCCAGACTCGAGACTCGTTCGAGATTTGAGTAAACACGTTTTCAAAAATTATTTACTGAAATCACCATGGGTTAGAGTGGACCTAATCTTATGAAAATACATTGCACTTTTCTCAGGGTTTTGTACGTCTCAAAAATAGTAATTTTGGGGTCGACAAATCCAATTAGGTACCTAATAATTTTCACCAAAAATGGTACTAACGTAGGTAAAATTTACTTACCTACACTATCAAGATTCAAGAGTGCATAATTTCGATTTTTTTCGAAAGTTGAATGATAAAGAGAGGTGTATTAGAAGTAAACGATTTGGTAAGAATTTTTACACAAACTCCACTTATTCAACAGTTGTTACTCTTATCCAATTATTTTTAAAATATGCATAAATATATTCCAAAAATTGAAAAAATCGAAAAAAAAAATAATTTTTGGAAAAATTTTATTTAAAATAATATTATTAAGTACAGAAGTTTTTAGCCAAAAATATCATTATTGTCTACTGAAATGGATCGTTTTGCTCTCTTTTTTTTAATAACAGAATTTGGAAGTCATGTTCAAAGATGAAATTTATCCCCCCAATTTTTTTCTCAGGTCTAAAAATTTTTCAATTCGAATAAAATTGAAAAAAATTGGAGGGAGAAATCTTGAAAAATCTCAGTGATGAGGAAAAAAATTATTCGAAATGGGAAAATTTTAGACTTCAGAAAAAAATTGGAGAAAGAAATTTCAAAGTTGAAAATAAATTTTTTTCGTGATAAAAATGTTAGGATTGAAAAATAATTATTTGAAAATGATATGAACTTTGAAAAAATCTAGTTGCTTGGTAATTGATGGGTCACATGAGTCAAACAGGAAAGATTCAGTCGTTTGTTACATAAAGGAACGTCTAAATAAAAAAGGATGCCTCTTCGATTTCCTCATCGGTGTTTACAATCTAGACTCTCTTTGTTCAAAGCTCAAAAAGATCAAGTGAATATTTTACCATCCCCTTTCTAAAAGTAAACTTTTTTCGAACTAATTTCCTTTAGAGATTTTCCCTTACCTATACAATTTTTTTTTGTAAAATTGGAAAAAATTGAAAATTTTTGCCACATAAGCAGGCACATACCTGATTTAGATGTTTCACCCAAAAATGTGATTGATGCCCATTTTTTACGTTTACTCTATTTTTCAGAAGTATTTCAGAAATATTTTTTTTAGAAATTTTAAAATAAAGAAGAGGTCTAAAAAAATGACTAAAATTAAATTTTAAAAACATGAGACATTTTTTTTCAAGTAGATGCCCTTCAAAATTGGATAAAAAGTAATAAATCAATCTAAATTTATTCCATTTTTGAAAAAAATCGATTTTTCAAATTTTTAAAAATCACAGTCAATGAATTATTGGTTGGGTAGGAAGGGGTGGTATTTTTCCCCGATTTTTTTTTCAATCTAGAAAAACATTCTGACAATACTTACCTGAAAATATATTGATTATTTTTTATCCATTTTTATCGAAAAATTTTTCCAACCATCTCATTATTGTATTTTTACATGAAAATCTTTGTTACGTAAGTTCGCACACAATTTTAGATTTAAAAAGACCAAATTGAATTTTTTTCGCAATAATAATCTAATAAAATTCAAAACTTATTCAAAAAGTAGTAAAATTTTAATTTAGATATTCTTATGACCTTTTCAATTCAACGTGTTTCAGGTCCGTACAGGGATGGTTAACGTTAGCGATGGTAAATCGTTGCCGATTACATTGCGGCTGTATTTAACGGTGGACGAGTTACATTTGCAAAAACAAGAAATGTGTCAAGTGGACATGAATTCATTAGAGGGCGAAGAAGATACGCCGAGTGAAAACGAAGTAAGCATTTTAAAGCTTATGCTTTATCCTGGACCCTTAATGCGCGTATAATACGCAGCAATATACGAGGGTTGTCCCAAAAGTTCTGCACAAAGTGCTCTACAGACTGCTGTAATTCTCCTACAAGGTTCATTCTACACTCAGTTTGTAGTTTGGACTTTCAGGAAGACGTACGTGTGTTTATTTTTTTTGTGAGGTTATTAGAAAATAAGTGAGACAAGTTTGCGATGAGCTCCACCAATTCGTCGGCTCACGTGACTGCTTTGGAGCAATGTGCGTACATGAAAATCGAAACTCTTCGCAGCAAATATTCGGCCGAAATTCATCACGCTTTATTCAAAGTGTGTGGTGATAACATACTTGATCGTTCTACAATCATACGGTGGTCTGAAAATTTTGCAGAGGGTCGTATGAGCATACAAGACAATCTGCAGTCCGCTCGACCCTCCACAGTCACAGGTAGCAATATTTGCGGCAACACAAACGCGGAAATCATTGCCATATTATTAGACAAGGATAGACAAATAACTGTGAGAGAGATAGAAGCAGAAATTGGAATATCCAAGTCGAGTGTTCACCGAATTCTGACGAAAATACCCAAGAAGCGAAAGGTGTCGGCGCACTGGGTTCCACACTTCCTATCGGAAGAACAGAGTATTTGACCAAAATTGGCTGGGAAATGCTCCCGCATCCGCCGTATAGTCCGGATATGAGTCCTCCAGACTTCGACCTTTCCCAAAGTTGAAGGAACCCCTTCGAGGAATTCGTTTTTTCAACTTGAGTAACCTCAGAAAAGCCGTGAGCCGACGAATCCGCCAGATGAACTCTGAAGGTGTCCTGATGGGCATTGCGGACCTTCCGGACCACTGGAAAAAATGCATCGAAAAGCAGAGAGATTCTATCGAAGGATTGTACAAAAATTTTTGCTCTAATAAATTTTTTCTCTGAGTTATGCTTATTTGTGCAGAACTTTTGGGACAACCCTCGTACGAGCACTAATTACAAGATGCGAGAACAAGCGGTGAGATTATTCTGTTTTGAGTGTCCCATTTTTTTTTTCAACAAATTACGTGCTTGAAAATGAGTCGAGGTGAATCAACGCGAGGATCTACCCTTGGGCTGGAATTTGAGAGGTTGAAAGGCAAGGTACCCTGGCTCGCATAATCAAGCTTTTGCATACTAGTTACGTGAAAAAAAAGGTTTGACTTTTTTTCTAAACATATTTTGATATTACGAGTAGTTGAAAAGTTGATTAAACTCGGTTGAGCAAAACTAATCACAATTATTTGTAGGTATTAATATTTATTTTTTCAACGTAATGTTTCCAAAAACCGAAATTTAAATATCATTTTCACCGTCTGCACAAGACCTAATACCTGACAAAAAATATTTTATTCTTGAAAATGGTTAAACTGGCATAAAAAGGGTTAAATTATAGTAAAATTCATCCTTTTTCAAGAAATAAATAGTTGAAAATTATCATATATTATTTTTTTTTGAAAATTAGAAAAATGTAATTAGGCACCTACACTTTTTAGAAAAAAAAATTGGATTCATCCCCAGGTTTGTATAAAAAATGGGCAATTGGCATTTCAATGGTTTTTGAAAAATGAACGTCATTTTTCAATTTTTTTTTGATAATCGGACATTATGTTTGTGTTTTTTTTCCGAAAGTTGAACATTATGATGGATCTTAGTGAAAAATTGACACTATTTCCATATTTTTTTGAAAAATAGTAGTCACCTTTGTATTTTTCTGGAAAATTAAATATGGTTTCATTGGTGTCTACGGCTTCCGGGCTTCTATGAAAGTGGCCAAAAAATTCATCCCATCCTCAAAGCTAAAAAAAGCATGAGATGATTTTTGAGATGAAAATTCAACCTAAAATTCACCCCAACCTCAGAAGTTCGAATAAAGCGTAAGATGATTATTGGGATGAAAATTCATCCCAAAATTCATCTCAGCCTTAAAAGCTCGAAAGAAGAGTGAGATGATTTTTGAGATAAAAATTCATTTCGAAATTTATCCCATCCTCAAAAAATAGAAAACAGCGTAGGATGATTATTGGGAGGAAAATTCATGAAAATCACGTCGAAGTTGTTTTGAAAATTGGGCATAAGGTATGATGGATGGATTTTTGTGAAAAATACATCATGTCTAATTTTTTTGTAAAAGAGACATCCTGACCATAATTTTTGAAAAGTAACATTTTCTTAAAAACTGGACATCATGTCCATGATTTTTTGAGTATAGGATATTATGATTTTTTTGGTGGGGGGGGGGGGGGGGGGGGTGGACATCATGTCCATATTCTCTGAAAAATAGACGTGACTTTTATGGTTTTCTTAAAAATTGGACATTACGTCCATGTTTTTTTTTAAATTTGGCATTATTATGGTTTCTGTCGAAATTGACAGAGTCTTAAAAATTGAATATCTGATGGTTCAAGTTTTTGAGAAAATATTTGACATATGCTAGAAGAACAAACATTTTTATATTTTACTCATCCTTAATTATTTAAGGTTTAGGTGAGGGAAGATATACAGGGTGTTTCAAAGTTGACCGCGCTCCTTCCAACCAGTGAGTGGGCCACTCATCCTGAGTCGAAGTATGTATGTTTGCCTAACCTTCAAACTGCAGGGGCTGAGTTATGCTCTTTGAAAAAAATTTTTTTTTGAATTTTGTTTCACACTTTCTACCGAGCGTTACTCGACAACCAAGATAGGTAGAAAGTTGCGCTTTGCGGCAACGGATAGCCCACTTTCTCTAGAATTTTTCTATGCGATTGATAATTTTTGCAGGTGAACTAGGGTGGCTGTACCACATGGAATATTCGAAAAAAACGTGTAAAAAAGTTGACGATTTTTTCTATTTTTGTAAATATTTAAAAAAGTTGTCCTCTATTGAGTGTATGATTATTATTGTTTCTAGAAGAAAAAACTTTGATCTTTCCAATGGAGCAAACCCCACTCCTCTATCTTGCTCGAATCAAAAGCTATGAGCGTTTGATTTTGTGAAAAATACAAGAAAAACCACACTTTTTTGATTTTTAAAATTTCAAAAATTTCTATCTTTGAGACTAATTGAGATAGGGAGGTTTGGTTTGCAGCATTGAATTAACCAAGTATAACACTACACAGCATAGGAATGATATACCTCAATTTTTCAAATAAAAATTTTTAATGAAAAATTTTTCCAATTTTTTTTGACAAAAATTTATTTAAATGAAGAACTTGAAGATATTATTTCGATTTTATGTAGTGCAATACTTGGTTAATTGAATGCTGCAAACCCCATATCCCGGTCTCAATTAGTTACGAAGATAGAAATTTTTGAAATTTTAAAAATCAAAAAAGTGTGGTTTTTCTTGTATTTTTCACAAAATCAAACGCTCATAACTTTTGATTCAAGCAAGATAGAGGAGTGGGGTTTGCTCCATTGGAAAGATCAAAGTTTTTTCTTCTAGAAACAATAATAATCATACACTCAATAGAGGACAACTTTTTTAAATATTTACAAAAATAGAAAAAATCGTCAACTTTTTTACACGTTTTTTTCGAATATTCCATGCGGTACAGCCACCCTAGTTCACCTGCAAAAATTATCAATCGCATAGAAAAATTCTAGAGAAAGTGGGCTATCCGTTGCCGCAAAGCGCAACTTTCTACCTATCTTGGTTGTCGAGTAACGCTCGGTAGAAAGTGTGAAACAAAATTCAAAAAAAAATTTTTTTCAAAGAGCATAACTCAGCCCCTGCAGTTTGAAGGTTAGGCAAACATACATACTTCGACTCAGGATGAGTGGCCCACTCACTGGTTGGAAGGAGCGCGGTCAACTTTGAAACACCCTGTATTGGCAGTACGTGTTTTTTTCTCGAGAATTCACATTTTTATTCGTAACAAAAATTTTTCCAAAATTTTCAATATTTTTCTCTCAAATTTTATCTCTAGATAGATAAATCCTCATTTTTCTTGCCAAAATAAGTACATTGCGCAGTAGGAAAAGACAAAGAAAATTCTGTTTGAGGTTTGATGGATGATTTTCATAGTATTTTACGCGCTGATCACGAGAAAAATAGTGAAAAAATTCCATCACCCAAGGATTTTTCACAATTTGAATTTTTCGTTTAACGATTTTTCTACTTTTTTTGATAACCTTTGACACTTCAAGTCGATTTTCTGAGAAAAAGAAGGGTTCTACGAAAAAAATGAATAAAACATAAATTGTAGAGCGTCAAATTTACTATATGTGAAGTTCGATTAGTTTTTTCTCAAAAGGTGTAGCTTTCGAGATATTTCAGCTCAAAGTTCAAAGTTCAGCTTTTTTTTAAAATTGAAAATATCTCAAAAACTAAGCCTCTTAAAAACTAATTGAACTCTACAGGTAGGAAATTTGACACTCTACAATTTATGTTTCATTCATTTTTTTCGTAGAACCCTTTTTTTTTCAGAAAATCGACTTTAAGGGTCAAAAATTACATCAAAAAGTGTAAAACAAATTTTCAACGAAAAATCTTCCAATTATGAAAAATCCTGACGTCCTGGAATTTTTTCACCATTTTGTTCGTGATTGGCGTAAAAAATAATATAATAATTATCCATTAAATTTATAACAGCATTTTTTTTTGTTTTAATCTTTGTTTTTAGTCTAAAATGTAGCGCTGATTTTAAAATTTCTCCATCACTCAAGTTTCGCTGGTGGTGATTTTAATCTATTTTTTAGTGCCGAGTTCAAATATGGTATCAGTTTTTCTCGATTACCTGCCAGGATTTCTTATAATTGGAAGATTTTTTGTTGAAAATTTGTTTTACATTTTTCTATGTAACTTTTGACCCTTAAAGTCAATTTTCTGGGAAAAGAAAGGGTTCTACGAAAAAAATGAATGGAACATAAATTGTAGAGCGTAAAATTTTCTACTTGTAAAGTCCGATTTGGTTTTTCTTAGGAGGCTTAGTTTTTGAGATATTTTCAATTTTAAAAAAAGTTGAACTTGAACTTTGAGCTAAAATATTTCTAAAGCTAAGCCTTCTGAGAAAAAACAAATTGGACTTTACAAATAGGAAATTTGACATTCTACAATTTATGTTCTATTCATTTTTTTCGTAGAACCCTTCTTTTGCTCAGAAAATCAACTTGAGGTGTCAAAAGTTATTAAAAAAAGTAGGAAAACCGTTAAACGAAAAATTCAATTTGTGAAAAATCCTCGGGCGATGGAATTTTTCACTGTTTTTTTCGTGATCAGCGCGAAAAATACTATAAAAATCACCCATCAAACCTCAAACAGCATTTCAAAAGTTTATTCTTGCACATAGTTTGATACTCCAATTTTAACGAAAAATATTTCCAAGACTCATTTGATTTTCAACAAAGGTTTATTTTTTCTTCGCAGATTAGAATAGTGAAAATAGTCCGAGACGAAAAAACGGGACTCGGTTTAAGTATCAAAGGAGGCGCCGAGCACAATTTACCTATAATGATATCTCAAATCTTTAAAGATCAAGCTGCCGATAAAACGGGCAAATTATTCGTAGGTGACGCCATTATAAAAGGTACGATACACTTTTTTTAGGTCGAAGATTTTCCTCGTTTTCTACGATAAATTTTTGCTCGACAGTGAATGGAGAAATGATCGTTCATTGTACCCACGACGAAGCAGTAAATATTCTTCGAAATGCCGGCGATTTAATCATGCTGACTGTAAAATATTACAGAGCAGCTACTCCATTCCTTAAAAAAGACGGTAATTGCCTTTTATTGAGGTTAACTTGTCACGGAAAATATAAGCGGGTTAAAACTGGCGCGATTTATTTGTAGAAAAATCAGAAGACGAATTGAAAAATCAAACAGAAAACTCGACGACGAACTCAGTTACCAATTCAACGGCGATGACATTAACTTTGAGCAAAAAATGGGTCGACGTTACAGTAGGTAAATATTTTTTATAGCTTCGATGGGAAGATTTTTTGAAATTTCGCCGGATACGCGAGCAAAGGCGGAGAATAAAATCCCCTACGACTTGACGGGTACATATTTACATTGCTTTCTGTTCGCAGTGCCACTTAGCATGGGATACGTGACGAGATATATTCACGGAACTGATAAACTCCGACCGAATGGCTTCGAAGTATATGGTTTGAGCGGCGTTAAATCCGGAATTATTTATTGCGAAACGCCAGCCATTTTATCGCAATGGCTGAAATATATTTCCGATAATATCTCAGCTTTATTACAACTGGAGGTAAGATTGCGCATTTTTTTTCTCCCTTCGCTTGGCCTCGCAAAAGCCGGCAGTTATGTGACGTTGAATAGCTACGACGTTGTCGAAAGAAAAATTAACCGTATGGGGGCGAATCGAGTGAAAAATGAATTGACATTTTCGCGCGCCCCGAAATTCATTTCCTACGTCGGGATTTAATTTTTTCCCTTCACGGATAACTTATTGCGAACCGGGGCTTTACCTCGATCCTTCGTTTAATCTCTAAATTGAAAGGTCGAGCCGAGCCGTGAGTTTTCCTGTTTATGATTTTTTTTTTCTTTCCGGGGTAAAATATTGCGGTTTGTCGAAATTCCAAACACGAAAGTGGTAATTTTCGACTTGATTTAAAACGAATTTTGAAGTGTTTCGGAAGTTATAGAGCTACGTGTTTTTTTTTTTTCATTTACCCGCATTTAATGTTTAAAGAAAGTGTACATTTCGAACAATTGAAAACAATGTTTATCGTTATTTTATTAAATGGTCAGCCAATGAATTCCATAAGTATTTCACAGCTAAGGTTCCTTTTTCAATTTCGGAAGCAGGTAGCTTATCTTGATTTCGATAATTCTGAACTAAAATGAGGACAGGAGAGGGGAGTATTCCATTTTCCATTTCAATTCGGTAAACTATTTGCCTCGAGTACCTAGTTCAATTTTCGCTCAGAAATTGTTTCCTGGCTCATTTCAAAGTACCTACAATTCGTAAAATTACCGAAAAAATTTGCAAGCATCGTTGGTGGTGGGGAAAGAAGGAGGGCTCTTTTTTAAAGCAATTTTGAAAAGGGTATGACCGGATGAGGGGTGAATTTGGCTCTTAACGCTTTTGGGCTCCTAAACACCTCAAGCAGTGTATATTTACTAGAAAATTTTTTTTACAAAATTTTGGACCCTACACTTCCTTTTCAGAGTTATACCCATTCTATTACATTATTTTCAAGAATTTTTAATTTCAACGAAAGAGAAGAAAATTCTCTGTTCTTTGGCACAAAGTTACATCTTTTAGAGATGTAGGTATTTATGATAATTTTTTCAACAATTTTGGTAGAATCGTTTTCGTTTTTTCGGCTTATTTCAAAGTTTTCAATCGTAAAAAACACCATACAAGCGAAGAGCGACCACCCTGAAAAAATTACTAAAAAAAATACGTTTTTTCATGTACTTACTTGGAATTTTTCTGTGTCTATGGTTTTGGCCATTTTTTTAAACTAAGGGACAAAAATTGCAAAAAAACGGACAAAAATGTTATTATTTTAGCAGATTTTTTAAATTTTAAGCGTTTTATACGAAAAGAAATGATCAAACGAAAAACCCAATTCCATATTCGTGTTCAGCAGATCAAAATACCTCGATAAACACCTTTTTTGTGATCGTTTTCCTTAAAGTTTCGAAATTCGTTTTTTTTTGTCATGAAAAATCAAAGAAAAAAGTGAATTTTGAAACTTGAGCAAAACTATCGCGAAAAAGTGTTAACCTGGATATCTTGACCCCCTAAACACGAATACGACGTTAGTTTCTTCATTTGGCCATTTCTTTCCACATTTTTCGATATCAATCTACCCGAGGAGAGTAAGGGTGTCATTTTTGGGTAAAAAAGTTATAGTGTGCTGTTCCAAATCAACTTTCGAAAAAAAGTGAACAGTGTCCTTGGTGAATTTTGCAGTTTTCTACTTCAGAAAGTTTTTTTACTCGAATTAAAGGTAAATGAGAAAATAATGAAGGTGGTGAAAAAATTTTTCTGCTACTTATAACATTGGAAAAATTATTTTGTTTTGGAAATTTTCGGGTGTTTGTAATCTATTTGGGGAAATGAATACGGGTAAAAAAATTCAGGGATTTGTGATTCGGGGAAAAGTTTTTCTGGGAAATGGACTGGGGTAAAAAATTTGGGGATTTGTCATTCGGGTAAATGTTTTTTGGGGGAATGAATTCGGGTAAATTTCTGGGTCTGGGTACCTACCAAATTTTATAGGTCAAGATGGAAAATTTTTTGATTGCATTAAGAACCAGAAATATTTTCAACTGAACTGAAATTTTTCCTTTTCCCCTTTGAACCCCTCCTCCTCACTAATAATGCAATGCAAACTTCATGGATTTTGGTGGGAAAATTCTTTCAAAAATTTGAACAATACCTATTTTAATTTGAGTCTAAAAAATTGCATTTGGAATTCAGAAAATTCTCATTCTGAGTCGTAAATTTTTAAATCTTCTCCCTGTGGTACGTACAACAAAAGAATGACGCAGTGTTGGGTAATTGAAATTGCAGTTTTTCCCAAATAGAACCCTACAATATCTGAATTTCGCTCATTTTTCCAACGAAAATCACAAATTTCCCACGTTTTCCCCTTTTTTTCATCAATTCTGAAATTTTCCACGTTTTTCCTTTCAATTTTTTTAAAAATAAATTTTTATTTCTTCATAGAAAAAGTTGCTTGAGTAGAGATCAGACTCTATCTATGAAACCAAATTCTCGTAAAATATCAAAAAATTCAAAAAATTTACACCTTATCCTTCTTTTTTTGCTACGTTAGGCGGATTTTTGCATTTTTCCTTTCTTGGATACGAAACCGAAACCAAATTCTCACAAAAATAGTGAAAAATTCATTTTTTCCCCGCTCCATTGGGCAAATTTCCCATTTTTTCCTCTTTTTTTGATTAAATTTCCTACAATTTTCCTTCTCTCCATCTCTTTCATTTTTACTTGAAGATTTTCACGTTATGGGAAATTTTCCACGATATCCCAACACTGTTTTTTTTTTTTTAATTTGGACGATTATGCATTTTTAATCTGAAAAATCACATTTTGGCGCGTAAAATTTTTCTTCTGCGTCGAGTCGGAAGTATTCAGTTTTAACCTCGTTCCTCTCTTTCCTCTCGCTCCCCTCTAACGAAAATTTCAGTTTTTCTTTATTTTAATAAAAAATGTAAAGGTGTCCAATTTCTAATTAAATCGTTGACGTACTTGGGAAGATTGAAAATTTTCGACTGAATTGAGAATCAGTTCAAAAGTTGTGTCTAGACCTCAAAACCATGTATGTAGTAAAAATTTTATACCCTCACTCCACATTTTACCCTTCCACAGTAGCGTGGTCCTTATTTTCAAGTTTAAGCAATTCTTCGCACCCCCCCTCCCCCCTCAAAGTTGTTCCTTTTTATGAGAAAATAATTCTCTATTTTTTTTATTTTTCATTTTTTTAATATTAACACGTGCCTGTAAGCCCCTCAATACTCCTCATTATTCAAAATATTAAAAAATACCAACTTCCAGCAAAAATTTTTAAAATTTCAATTTTTGTACCCAAACCCCTCCAAGCATTTCATTATTCATGAAAAAGACTCGAAAAAAACATTTTAGCCTCCTCCTATGTTGATTAAATGAGTCCTGAAAGTGATAAAAAAAATTTTTAGCGTCAAGGGGACCGAACCTATGACCATTTAAAGTTAACCATCTTCAGGGGGCTTATAGAAATATCGCAGTAATAATCAATGCAAAGGATCAAATGTATGTACTTACCGATTTTGTGATTTTATAGGGCAAATAATTTTGTTTGCGTCCCATTGCTAATTTTTTCATTTCCATCCCTCCTTAAACAACTCCTAACCATACTCCCACCCCCTTATAAGTGTTTACTGTAGCGAAATTAATTTTTTATGGCAGAAAACCCTAATTTGGCTTGATAAACACTGGAACCACTTTGAGGGGGAGAGGTACAAGAAAAATTCTAAAGAAAATTTTTCATCAAGTTTAAATAAGGACCACCCTATTCTACAGCGGACCATAAAATTTGTCTATATTCAAAAAATTCAGAAAACTTGAAAAAAGGGCACTGAAATTTTTTTTCGAGGGTAGTCATCATAGATGGCTGAATCCAAAAATATCATCGCTGATGATTTTTGACTCTCGTCTCCCGTTCAGTTGCGGGGAGAGGGGTGAAAAGGGTAATTTTTTATTGGTTTTCAATTTAGCTCGAAAAATGTTTCCTCAGAACGGCCATAGTATACATCCTTTCACCCACTGATACCGTTATTAGAAATTCCCCCCCCCCCCCCATCACCTACTGTTTTGGTGGTTTTTGAAAATTTTCATTTTTTCGTGTTTTTTACTTTTCTTACAAGGGAGGTATCCCAACTCAAAGTAAAATTCTGAGCCCAAACAAAAAAAAATCAAAAGTACATCATAACAGGACCTCGTACCTAAAATTTCGGGTGCTGAAGTTCATTTCACGATTTTTGGCGAATTTTTGAAATTTCAAAATTACCTCATATCGTCCTAAAAAATATGAAAATTTGATCTAGGTAATCAACGAAAAAAGCTGAAATTTGGTATATATCCTATTTTTGACCTCCCAAATCGATTGGAAGTGGTTTTGAAACGTTTCGGAGTCACCAGAAAATTTTGGAATTTTTCAGTGCTGGAGAAAAGTCCATAAAAATGGCCCATATGCACTTCAGCACTTATAATCGCGGGTTATCCATATTGGTGATCTATTTGATCGATTAAAACACAATTTTCCAAAATTCGTAACTTTGAGTTCAAATTTGCATTTTTGGGCAAGAAATTTTTCTGGAAAAAATTGAAAAATTCGCCTAATGCGCATAATTATATCGAGGTAAAAATTTGAAACTTGGTAGATACCCTATTTTCGACCTCCCGAATCGATTGGAAGCGGTTTCGAGACATTTCAGTGCTACCAGAAAATTTTGAAATTTCCAGCGCTGGAGGAAAGCCCATAAAAATGGCTCATATGCACTTCAGCACCTATAATCACGGATTATCCATCCATATTAGTGACCTATTTGATCGATTAAAACAAAATTTTCCAAAATTCGTAACTTTGAGTGCAAATTTGCATTTTTGAACAAGAAATTTTTCTGGAAAAAATTCCAAAATTTTCTTGCGGTACTGAAACGTCTCGAAACCGCTTTCAATCGATTCGAGAGGTCGAAAATAGGGTATTATACCAAATTTCAGCTTTTTTTGTTGATTACATCAAATTTTCATAATTTTTAGGACGATGAGGTAATTTTGAAATTTCAAAAATTCGCCAAAAATCGAGGAATGAACTTCAGCACCTGAAATTTTGGGTACGAGGTCCTATTATGCTGTTCTTTCGATTTTTTTTTGTTTGGGCTCAACATTTTACTTTGAGTTGGGATACCTCCCTTGTTAGATATTCAGAAAAAATTTAGTATTTTTTGGAGAAATTTTCATTATACTACGTTCATTTGACTCCAAAAATTTTTCGCTGCAATTTTCTATTTCCTTTCCCTTCTTTTAATGGGTAGGTACCTACTTAAAATAAACCATTTTCTGTATCTTTCGCAATTTTTAAAATTATTGAAAATATATTCATAGATATATTGATGGGCCAAATGGGCAAAATACAAATATGTTTTGTCGTATTAGATGGTCTTACGCTTTTGCCTCCTGCCCAGGGGTTCCAAAACACCTCACCTTTGAAGATAAAACATGATCTGCGCCAGGAACAACATAATTATTGAGCAAAATCAGACCACCAAGGCAAAAAATTGGCCAAACTGAGACAAAATGACCCATAATGAAAGCTCGGACGAAAACCTGCCCTCACAAATTTCTTTAAAATTGTCCTGCGAGCGATAAATTCATACGACAGTTTGGTTCAAAAACGATTCGAAATAAAAATGGCTCTCTTCGCGATTCGCGTTAGTCTCCCAAAGGAAAAAAATAAATCACACTATCGTTCGCGAACTATTTTCTCAAATTAACGCAACTGGGAGAAAGAAACGAAGCGTAAAGATTCGCACACGAGAGCGAATTTTAATAATTTTCTTCGCTAGAGCGTGAACGAGGAGAATATAATATTTTATACAAAAAGCCATCGTCGAGATAATTTTTTTCTTCAAAAAGATGAAACAACGTAGGTGTAGGTGTAGGTGTTCAGAGCCCTTCTCCATCTCCAGTGATATACTCACAAGCCATGAACTGACGACTCGAGGCTCGACATATCATATCGCGTAATTGTATGGTTGGCTCGTTGCTCGTATCGATATTTATTTCTGGAAAATTTGCATTTATTTTTTCGAAGATACAATTTCTATGGTGGCAATTGCGAAAAGAAAAAAGGGAAAGGGCTTACCTGTTTGGAACACATGAAACACGACCCTACCGCCTGCCCACTTTCTCTACCGCATTACTTTGTATAGCCCTGGCGGAATTGCCAACTCGAATATTAATACCTTGGAGGAAAAGGTCTCTATACGAGTTTGCAAAAAATAAAACCCTCATCTATAATAAAAATTCGCTACATACGAGAAAAATAACTCTACGCCGAATGAAAAATAAATAAGTCGACGAAATGCAAATGACGCGTGAAAAAAACGCAGCGCCAGCTCCGGTCGGAATAGCGTCGTCGTAAACGAAAAATTCATTACTTTTATCGTATTGTAAAGCTTTTATTGTAAAGTACGAGTCGCACGACTTGTCGAATTATTTTTCATTCGTGCGGTAATTTCACACCGAGCTGAGTTTTCTCGATTCAAAAAGCAATGTCGAATGTCGTCTGAGTTGCGTTTAAAGTCTTCTCGTGTTTGCTGTGACGAGACGACAAATATACTTAAACAAAATCGCGAAGCTCTTAAATGAGAAAACCGAACCGAGAAGGTAGACTGGCTGCACCTTGCGGCCGAGTTTTACGAGTAAATAGTGTTACACTCGCACACGTTTCGAATTTGCAGGCTGCTTTTCTGCTACGTAATTTTGCGAAATGTTTTCAGATTAGAATGTACAATCGTTATTGCTCGGCTGCCGAAAGGATAGAATTTATGGGCTGGGTGAACGAAGGCATGAGACAACAAGCGGCCAAAATTAACATATGGAATGCTTACGAATTACGTTTCTTCGCTATCAAAGGAGCTGAAGTCTATTTCTTTATTACACCGCCGGTTTGTACTTTTACCTTGTTCATGTTTACGAATGTAACAAAGTTTCTCGAATGAAATGTCGAAATGAGCGAGAGGAGGGGGAGGCGGACAGAATCTAGATTTGTAAGGCGTGATGCGAAGTAATGCTTATTGTTGGATGGAAAATTGCGCATGATGACGTCAATTCATCCCCCAATGAATCAAACTTGGAAAAAACAAGCAATCGCATAAGCGAACGAATTTCGTGAGATTTTCATAATGTACCTACATATTTTGGTGTTTTACGTAAATAGAGTAACTTGTTAGGTTAAATAAAAATGAAAAATTATCCCAGACAGAAGAAAATTGGGAAAATCGTTTGTTTTAAATGGAGGATTATCCAGAGATAAAATTGAGTCCCCTCGCCATAAAGTAGGTAGGTAGTTCACTGAAAAAACACTCAAAAAAATAAAAAATAGAACGTGTTACAAAAAATGATAAATTTTATCCAAAAAAATAAATTTTATTCAAAAAAATAATGACGTAATCTACAGTCCAGCTGGCAAAAAGTGTTCATTGAGCGTGCTTTTTTGCGAGACAAAAAAATCAGTTGACTTTTTATGTGTATGAGTCCCATAGTCCCAAAAAAGTGTATTTTGGATTTTTGCCCTTGCACAATAGGGGACTGGAGCCTACCCCTGTTTTTTCCCATTTTTTAAATTTGGCCAGGGACAAAAAAAATTTTCACAGACTGGTACCGGACACTCCCCTGACTCCAAATATTTGTCTACTTCCTTGGGAAACGTGCATAATGGGGTGCCAGCGCCCTTAATGTGTGATTTTTTTTGCAAAATTTGGCCATTTTTGGCTCAATAATGGCTCCATAGGGGTCATATGGTCTGCGGGACAAAAAAAAACCACCTCAACATATACATGGATTCATTCCATATACCCATTAGGCCAAAGATTATGAATAACGGTGGGCACAATAGGTTGTGTTGAATTTTTGAAATACCTAGGGAAAACGCATAATTTTCGCCCCCTTTTGTTAAAACTGAATTACCGAAAAAAATTCGGAAACTGGGGTTGCGACATATCAAAATGGGTTAAAATTTCACGAAAAGTACAAAGATATTAATAAAAATGTATTTTGAGCATTTTTGAGCAATTTTCCAAAAATTGACGTATGACCTATGAAATTGGGATAAAATTTCACCGAAAACTTGAAAATATTGACCAAAATTTTTTTTGAGTACTTTTTGAAAAGTTTGAGCATTGGTCAATTTTTTAACCTTCAGGAATGGTGAAGAATTCTGTCGAAAATCCAAAAATTTTAACCCAAATTTTTTTAACAACTTTTGTAAATTTTGAACCAATGACTGTTTTGTGATATATTTTTAGGAAATGGTATTCCATGAAAGATATAGAAATTGCCAAAATTCAAGAATATACGCAAATTTTTTTTGAGTATTTTTGAGAATAAAACATGAAATTAGAACAGAATAAACAGAAATAAACAACCAAAAAAAAACAACGGGAAACTCAATCATCTTCGTAAACGAAGTTTTTGGTAAAAATCTACTCTAATTTCATAGGTCACACGTCAATTTTTGGAAAATACATTAAAATTAACCTGATTTTGAACTCAAAATCGCTCAAAAATGCAGAAATTAAATTTTCATTCATTTTTGTGCTGCTTGTGTAATTTTAACCCATTTTGATAGGTCACATGCCAATTATTTGAAAATACTCATGAATTGGCCTGTGCTCAAAATTCTCAAAATTGAAATTGTCCAAATTTTAGACTCAAAATGGCTCAAAAATATTCAAATTACATTTTAACTAATATTTTTATTGTGCTCGTAAAATTTTACCCCATTTTGATAGGTCACACATCAATTATTTGAAAATACTCAAAAATTGACAGAAATTGTACACGATAATTTTGAGTCAATGGAAAATCAAAGTTGAAAAATTGCCTAGAATTTCAACTGAAAAAGGTTTCTTAATAAAAAATGAATTCTGGTCCAGGATTTTTTGAGTAAAAATAAATTTAAAAATATTTACATTTTTCATGAATTTCTAATTTCTTATCAATATCTATCACTTTTTCGAGAAAAAATGTTCAGTGAAATGAGATTATTTTCAAACACTAATGAAAACAATGCTCAATAATGGGCATAACCACAAACAATAGGGGGAGGGTTAATTTCACTTTTGAGAGGACTAAGCCCTCCCGGGACCCACCCTTAGCCTATGCCACTAAAACTTTTTCTATTGTTGTTTAAGTTTCCAATGAAGAGGATGCTGAAAAATTCCCTCAAAATAAAAAATACCGTCTGGCAGAATTTTGACTCAATTTTTGATGTGACTTCCCCAAGTCTACAATCTTTAAATTCTGATCAATGCTAAAAACGAAATGATATATCGTTTGTATACTTTTTAGGGTGTGGAGTTCGAATTGGAATTTCATTTTTAGATTTCCCTCGTGCTTTGAACTTGAAATAAAGTTGAAATTAGAGTCTTAAATTTTACATTAAGGATACTTTTTCAAAAATTGAAGAGTGGGGTAGCTGAGAAAATTTATGTCCAGATTTCAAAGCAACCGGGTAAAAATTTAATTTCTCTGATTCCATCGTTGGACCTCTGCCCACTTGGACTTAAAATTTGTTAATTTTCAAAAAATGTATAAAAAACTGAAAATTTTTTTGATTTTTTTTTTTGAAAATAATAGTTTTTACATTGATGTTATTGCTTAAAAATATCAATGGCACCAATTTTTATTTTTACCTCATTTTTCAAAAGTCCTTACAAATAGATCACTTTTTCAAATGTTTCAAAAATTTTTTGGAAAGATTTTGTCTGAAATTGTGCCAATAAGTATGAATTAATAACCGACCTGGGGCTTTCCTAAATCCCCTCATGTTTTTTTTTATCGTAAGCACGAAATCAACTTATAAAATTTTTTGGATGGAATCGAAAAATGTAAAGAACTATATTGAATGCACGTTACCTACAATTGTGTCCCTCCCTCAATTTTCAGAATGGCCAAGAAATTTTAATAGATTGGGAAATGATAATCAAATTTGACATTTCTGTAACATTTTAACATTTTCATACTAATACCTGTAATACACATCATTACACCTCTTTCTATTGAATGCAAAAGTAAGTCTTTACTGGCAACCAACGAGTGAACGCGTAACTGTGAGAAAAAGTAACTTTTTACTCCCTAGGGAGGTAAAGTGACGCTCATTATGTGTTTGTTTACGTACATTTTCTACATTGCGCATGCGCTATCCCATTTTCAGTACTGATAACGTTATACTTCAATTTTCTTTCGTCTTATGGTTACCATTAAAGACTACTTTTGTATTCAATAAAAAAAGGTGTAATGATACGTATTACAGGTATATAGTATGAAAAATAGTATATGCAACTCGCAAAAAAGTGCTCGATAATAAAAACGTATGCTTACAGCTCTCGCCTTCGGCTCGCGCTGTAATTCCGCACACGTTTATAATCTCGCACTTTTCTACGCTTGTTGCATAATATACTATTTTTCAGACATTGAGAAACAAAAAATTTGATTTGAGTTCAATTTTTGCTAAGATCTTAGGTGTCCTAATGTCCAAAATTACCAAACAATTCAAGCCTTTTTTTTCAGTCTTCAAAAAAACTGTGTCAACAAATTGAAAAGCTATAGTCAAATTTTATCATTTTTATAACTATTCGACATTTTGTCATATTCAAGAAAACAAAGGAGTCCCACATTTCTGTGACCTTTCGATTTTTTTACCAGAATTCAGCTGAAGTGTCACATAATTAACATAAGTACGTAAATAAAAATAAAAGGTGAAAATTATTTAGAAGGGAACACATAGGTACCTAGTATTTTATAATCATAAAAAGTCATAAAACGCTCAACAGATCTGATTTAAAATTCACAATAATTCGTTTCTAATGTATTTCGATTAAAATTCCATCAAAGGTATAAAATATCCACTGAGAAATTTTTCAAAATATGATAATTTCGATAAAAAATTTCAAAAGAGAATTTAAAGTTGGCGAATATTGTTCAAAATGCCAATTGATGGTTTAAAAATGGTAATTTTTGAAGAAAAATATAAATCCCAATTTTACGTTGATAAAATATCATTGAAAATTTTTAAATTATTTCGAAAATTGCTTCAAAATCATTTCAAAAAAAACTTCCATAATGCAAAAAATGTTCAAAATTGGAAATAGCCTCCCCCCCATGACGATCCTTCCACAAAATCATATTTTGAAAAAAAAAGGTCGAAGGTATTAACTGAAATCAAATGTCTAAATCCAAGGACAGGTTGAAAGAGATGTTTATGCTTTTACGGCAAACTGGTTATGCAATTTTATTAACACCTGCGAATAATATCTTCCAGCACGTACATAGGGGTTGAAAAACTTCACGAATGGATTCTGATGACTCCTGAAACGACATTATCACTATTTTATCGCCGAAAAAAACAACGTTTTTTTTTACAGTAGATTACAACGAACGCCAAGAAAATTACCCAATAAAAAAATATGATCTTTTACGTCCAGGAAGGTATTCGATTTTCCGCGAACGTCGCCCATTATCCCATTTTTTAAAAATAATCTGCAAAATCACATCCATTCATAAAATGATATTTAAAAAAAGGGAGAAACACACCCCAGATCAGATAGAAAATTACACAATGGTTCTAAGAGGTTTCAATGATCATGTTTTTGGCAAAATGAAAAATTTGGCGATTTAAAAAAAACACCTCGTAAGGCCAAATCCGTGTCATTTTTTTGGAGTCCCTCTACATTTCATAATTTAGCTCTTATCGACCCCCATAAAATCCATTTTATTTGGAAAAAGGTTGAATTTCATAATCTGGTGTCATTTTGACACCTGAAAATGAGGTCATACAAGTCTGTCAGATATTTTGGAACACCCATTCGTTTTGCAGATTTTTCCAAAATTCCTTTCATTCGTCAAACAAAAAACACAATTCAAGCTAGGTACTTCAACTAAATTGTACTTTGGGGTAAAGGCAGATAAATCTCGTAAAATTTCAAATTCCAAACTAACGCTAATAAATTAATAATCCATTCAACGTTTACATTTCAGCTAAAGCCGGAAGACTGGAGCGAGTGCGAGTCCATATTCAAAACTTACGAATCACAATTAAAGATAATTAAGGAAACAGACGTTTACGACGAACGGCAACATTGTCTATTATTTACGGCGGTAGGCAGCGTAGTAAAATATTTATCGGTCGAAACGAGGCAAGAGCTATTGAAAATGGAATCAGCTTGGAATTCAGCTTTATGCGCGACAGTGAGAAGACTAGGGGTACGTTGCGTCGGGTTGTAGTCGGCAAGCCGAAGCTAAGACGATAAAAATACGTCGGGCGAGTGTTTTGTACCAAAAAAGCTAATATTTTTTTCGCCCTCCATAACTTTCCCCGTAGACTGTAAAATACAACGTTATGGCGGGCAAACCACGTACGCCTGCGGAATTTCGAATAGATTGGAATTACGGTTATAGTTTGTACGATACGCAGTCGAACGAGTGTATTTGGAAATATCGTTACTCGCAGCTGAAGGGGTCTTCCGACGATGGTATAAGCTCCTTGAAATTACTATTCAGAGATGAAAAAACCGGCGGAATCGAAACCAGGGTAAGTAGATATTTTGTACAGTGATATCGAATACTTACTTAGAACTTGACGTTCCTAAAGTGAAATCTTCACGCTGGATAAATTAATTCGAAAAAGTAAACCTGAGCTGGAAATTTTGATTTCAAAATTTGGAACGTTTTGAAGTCTTTTAGAACTCCAGTGCAATTTCATGATGGGTAGATACTCATAAGACTAACCCTGCTCAGGAAAAATTGTAAATTTTCTCTTTTCTCAAGATATTCAAAAATTTTAAAATTCAACACTTGTTCAATTTTTTTTGACAAATTCTCTAAATCATTTGCTTTTTTGCATTTAAAAACAAGATCATCCAAAGAAATTTTGATCAAAAATTGGATGGGAAATTTTTTCGTATAGGAACCTAAATCAAATTTTTTCAATTTTCTGGTATCGACATTTACATGCATATCCCTCACCTCCCTCCTTCCCGTAAAAATCTTGGCTTTACTACCTTCTAAAATTTTCTAGTTTTATTGAATTTTGACCCCTCGGTTACAGTTTTATTTGCCCTGAATGAAAAAAAAAACTAGCCAATGTGACCTGAATTTTTATAGGTCGTAACAGGGGAGGTATCCTAACAGGCAGTAAAATTTGAGGTCGAAACAAAAATATATCGAAAGTAGGTATTTCTAAAAAGAACCCATATCTAAAATTCGAGACGCTAGAGTTAATTTTCCGAATTTTGACGAATTTTGCAAGTTGAAAATTACCCCATGCATGGCCCTGAAAAGTCCAAAATATGAACATTTGATCTCATTAGGGTAAAAATCTGAAATTTAGTAGCCATATACTCTGTTTTCGACTCCCCCTCTCCCCTCCTATTAATTGGAAGCGGTTTTGAGCCAAATGAACTTCAACACCTATGTATAAACCTGGATAATCCATATTGATGACCTATTGTATCAATTAAATCAGAATTTTTTTCAAAATTTGTTACTGCCAAATCAAATCCATACTTCCCCATTTTTTTCCAAAGAATGTTAAAATTTTCTGAAAGCTCCAAATCGACTCGAAACTGTTTTCAATTGATTCATAAGGCCAAAAGCAGAATACATACCTACTATCAATTTTGAATTAGCTCATATTTTCATATTTTACCCTATTGCAGGACTATGGGGTAATTTCGAATTTTCAAAAATTAGCTAAAATTCAAAAAATGAGCTTTAGCCTCTGAAGTTTTGTATGGAGCCTCTTTTTGGATATTCTTTAAATTAATTTTTATTTCAGTCCAAGGATATTGGAGCCAGAAAAAAAAAATCAAAACATATTCGAAAATGGCTCATTCAAAATTTTTTAATTTTTAGGTTATTTTTTCAAATTTTAGTGAATTTTTGAAAATTTATAATTACCTATTTCATGACCAATTGGTCATACAAAATGTACTAGTATGAAAATTTGATCTAAAGTTCAGAAAGAAAGCTGACAAAAATAACTTTCGAGCCACACCAAAGCCCTTGACGAATTTTTCAATTTTCGTGAAAAATTTTGATTGAAAAAAAAATATATGAATTTGAATCGATAATAACGAATTTTGAAAATTATAGGTAGGTAGCTAGGTACCTGGAAAGAGTGTTGCCAAAATTCGGTAAAGCCCAATTGCGCACTAGCTCCATTAATTCAGAGCCCAATCGCGCACCAAAGAAATGCCGACTATATATACTTACCTAATTAGGCCCCAATTGCGCAACACTTTTAAAATTGTGAACTTTTTGCGAGCAGTGGTTCTCAAAATACCCACCTAAAGTTCAACTGGTACCTACTGTATCTTATAATACGTTATTCTTCGAACTTCAGAATTTTTTTTTCAGATTTCGATCTAGAACTTTTTTTCAAATTTCGATCCAGAAATTTTTTTAAATTTCGATCTAGAAATTTTTTTAAATTTCAATTTAGAATTTTTTTCAAATTTCGATGTAAATTTTTTTTAAATTTTGATCCAGAATTTTTTTCAAATTTCGATCTAGAATTATTTTTTTGGCAAAATTTTAATTTTTTCACTATCTTGTATTTTTTTGCATACTCTGTCAAAATTTTCACTCATAATTTTTTTCTATCCGGACAAAATTTTTATCCATAATTTTTTTACAACTTTGAAAATTTTTTCCTTAGCTGTTAAAATTTTTACTTGTATTTTTTTCTCTGCTAAAATTTTTACACTTATCCTTGTACTTTTTATACAACTTGAAAATTCTTTCTTTCTATGTCATTGTAAAAATATCTGTTAGGTACCTACTGTAAAAATATTTTCAAACTTATTATTTAAAATTTTTTCAAATTTAAGAAGTTTTTTCTTTTTCTGTGTTGAAATTTTCACATTTTTTCAAATTCGAAAAAATAATTTTGATGGTAACAATCTTGTATCTGAATAGAATTATTTTGGAGTCCCTCACAGAAAAAATCATTTTTTCAAAAAAAAAAATTGTGTGATGTATCATTCCCATGTCCAAATTTTGATTCGATTTCTCTAACTGACCCCTTCAGCTCTCCGTACCCTCAAATTTGACTCAACATTTCGAAAAAATGTAATCAATATCGCCTAACATATCGTTAATAATATTTTCAAAAATTTCAAATTCGAATTCTTACTAGTTTTTGGAATTTGATCACCCTTAGCTCCCTTCGCAACCGCCTTTCAATTTTGGTGCTACTTCAAAACTACATATTTGAAAAATATCGATCTAGTTTCTGTTTAATTTTAAGAGTTGCCCCCTCCCCCTCCAATCCTGAACAATTTACATTTGTGCTATCCTCACATAGGTAGCCTAGGTACATAAAGGATACGAGAGGCGAGGGAAGGGTTCAATTCTAAAATTGAGAAGGTTCGAACTAATCAGTGTTCTTGAAAACGTTAAGATTACAAAATAGTTTTGACTTCTGCTAAAAATTAAAAAGCACCGGGGCCCTGAGGAGGCCTTTGAAAACTGAGTTGAAATTCGAATTCAGCATTTTCGAAATCATTTATAGACGATACGTCACTCTATATTATTGACATTTTTTGAATTTTTAAATCAAAATTTAAGAGAACGGGAAGGGAGTGAGGGGGTCAAATTTAAAAACTGAGTAGCCGGGGATCGTTTCAGAATAATTTTTCTTGGGGGGAGGGGGGTGAAAAGAGAAAATTGCTGACTAAAAAAATGTACAAGCAAAAAAAAAGTCGTCAGAATGTTCAATTTACCAATTTTTTGAGTTTTCGGCTTCAAAAAATGTCTGGGGTGTAACACCTCCCCTGTACCCCACCACCTTCCAACCGTGCCTGAACTCACCAATTAAAAAAACTCATAAATATTGCATCGTAGTGTTTTAGCTTTTTTTCTTTTTTTTGGAAATTTTGTTTAGTTCATTGAAATTTTTTAGGAGCCACTGAACGAAATTACTTTCCTGTGTGTTTCATCTTCTAATCCTGAAATGAAATTCATTAAAATATCGATACCTATGTTGCAGGAATTCGAAAGTTCGTCGTTAGAGCTTATATTATACAGCATGTTGGCCTTCGCCGGTTCCAAGTTCAGTCTGGTCGATTCCAAGTATTCTCATCCGTTGTTTTAGTACCTAGCTAGATAATTTTTTTATTTTTCTACACTGTACCTTCTCAAATGAAATTTGAGTTGATAAATGTTTTGAAAAATTCAATTACACGTTGATAAAAAACGACCAAGTAAATCGATACCGTAGTTAAGGTACCTTAATTGATTTCAATTCGTTACAAAGTCTTTCCATAATTTATTTACCTATTACGATTATTCAGTCAAATTACCTCTCGAATCATTTTATTGAGACCAAGTTACCTACCAACATCTTGAAATCTACTACATACCCTTCATCTTCTCACACTATTACACTTCAGCACCTGTAAATTTTGTAACATAATCCACTCTCATTTATTCAATCGAATTTTAACATCTTTTACTCATTTTCATCTCCGAATCATCTGGATTTTCGGTGATCTCTTCATCGGATCAAGCTGACGACAATCTCTACATCACTACGAAAAACGTACATATCGTTATCAGCTTCTCGAAAAGGTCTATGCTCGTTTATGTCTTCAATTATTAGAATAGTTAAAGTTATCCGTAGGGTTGTGTGTGAATCAATTTTTCTCGTTACTTGTTGGATTTTTTTTTTGTTTTCTATGTACTTTGTTGCTATTTTAGATGAAAAATTACCGCTCTAAGCACGTTATTATGTTTCAAAATATACTCATTGTTAATGTATAAATAAATTATCACCACGTTATTGATTTATTTTATGCAATCGGACATCTAAGTGAAAAAATAATCAATGGGGATAATTATCAAACCATGTTTATTAATACCAACGAAAAAAAAGAAGAAAAACAAATATACAGATAGTTTACATTATCACACGTAAGATCTAAACGTCATTTTTTTTCAAATAGCAATCCTTTTTTAAAAATTATCATTCGTTTAAAAATATACAACACCTTGATACAATTTAAAATAATATAACAAAACAATAGGTATTTGCTTTTCAACTAGAATTATTGCAACGGAAATTTCGTTTTAATTCAGAAAAAAAAATTTACGTAAAAATCGACATAATAAAGAAAATTATCGCTGATTCACAAATAAAAAGAAACAAAAACGAAAAAAAAGTAGGTAAATTTGGTCGAATAATTATTATTGGTAATCTTCGTGAATAAATATTGCGCGTAAATTTATGGTACAGTTTTGACTTTCGAGCCTATAAAATATACGATGAAAAATTATTACAAATTTAAAAAAAAAAGAAATAAGGGTAAGTTCGTATATATTACTTATAATTTTGGGTAGCTGTATGTGGACGGTACAGTTGACTCGTAATCGGTGGAATACATCTGGCATTTCACGTATTTCTCGTAATCGCAGGGTTCTGGGAATGTAGTAGCGACGCCTAGAAAAAATTAATCGATGAGTTAACAAAAATGGAGATTTTTATTTGTAGATAAAGATGTTTAAAGCTTACCAGTTTGATACGCAGCTTTCATTACGTTGGTGGCAATTTTAACGGAACATTGGGTAATGTTTTGTAGAGGAGGATATAATCTTCCAACTTCGAGGTCGCTTTCTTGCACTAAATCGGCCAAAGTCTACAAAAAAAAGAGTAAAATATGCAATTATCGTACAATTTTTTCTATTCGTTGGCAAATATAGGCTATTTCATTTCAATTTTGTCAGATTTTTGCTTTTCAATGGAATTTTTCAACCCCTGTGTATGTGCTGGACGAGTTCTTTCATTGGTGTTAATAAAATTGCATAATCGGTTTGCCCATTATTTTTACTCGCATTTTTATAGAACTCGAGTTGTTCATTCAATGAGTGAAAAAATGAGCCAAAAAATTTAGGGGTCATTATAAAAAATTTCATTTTTTTTTTTAGAATTTTTTAGTACCAGTGCTGTCAATGGGAATTTATGAAAATCGTATAAATCAAAAATGCAGTTTGGCAGCAGAATCATTTTCATCAAAACTATTCTAGGTGACCAAAAAAATTTCTGGCTCCATTTTGAGGAATCTGTGTACCTAAGCAAGTTCGTCGTTTTTTGAATTGAAATTCTGACTTTTTTCAAAAAAAAATGAAAAAAATTGAGAATTTTTTTTTTACCAAAAATGGTTTTAGTATTGTTAATTTTGCTCAAAAATACCATTGCTGGTCAATTCTGATTTTTATTCCAGTTTCAGAAGAATTTTTATTAAGTCACTTTTTCATGCTCAGAAAAGTATTTTGGATGATTTTTTTTTCTGAAATAATTTTAATATTAACCTAACCTCCCTCCCCCCTCAAAAAAATCATTCAGTTACTCTTCGATGTAGAGATTTTTGAAAAATAAAGAAAACAGCATCGTGACTTTTTTTTCAAATAAGAATCAGAATAATTACCTGGGCACTCATCAAAAATAGTTCGTCGCTGATGGTCGATGCTCCGGCGCAAATAACACCAAGTCCAACTCCAGGGAATACGTAAGCATTGTTACCTTGACCAGGTTCGAATTTTTTGCCTTGATATACGACCGGATCGAATGGTGAACCGCTGGCAAAAATGGCTCTACCCTGAAAATAAATTCTGTCTTAGTTCAGTTCGAAAAATATCGAAAGCTGATAGAATCGAATTAATATACTAACTTCGGTGAAGTTGTAGGCTTGTTCAGCTGTACATTCGGCTTTCGAGGTTGGATTACTTAGAGCGAATATAACCGGGCTTTTGTTATTTTTGCCCATTTCAGTGATGATTTCTGGTGTGAAGGCGCCACCGATGGCAGAAGCTCCTGCAGAATTACAAAAATTACTTGGTTAGTGAAAATTTCGAATTTTCCATAAACGCAGCTTATCAATATCAATTCTTTAGAAGTGTGGTGGAATTCAGAATTTGGGGTGGTAATTCTAGGATTGAACGATAAAATCGATTATTTGAGGTCTTTCTATCATAATCTATTTCAGGGTGTCTAATAATGAATCTTAAAAATGAAAATTCTTGCTATTTTCTGAATTTTTTCGCCATTTTTATACAATTTTTCTTGCCCCAAATTTGCCCGAGAACCCCCCCCCTTCCGCGTACTAGTTTTAAAGACAATTTCAAGCACCCCCCCCCCCCCCTTGCATGTGCTCATTGTATAAGAAAACTTCAAGAACTTTTTTGGCAATTTCATTTTAACGAAATTTTACTTACCTACAAGGTAAAAAATGATACAAATTGACAAATTTTCGAAATCAACAGGCAGAATTTTAGCAGGACATTTCAAATAAATTTTTCAGAAATTTCCTCCTAAGCTTTAGAAAAACATATTCTCCTCTTTAATCTCCAATTTTTTTCAATTTATAAATTTCCATTGATTTCTAATTGTCTTCTCCTTCCCTTCCTCCTCTCCTCCTCAAAAAGTTGTATTCGGATTTGTCTATGAATTTGGCCCCAGCAAAACCAGAATAGAAATTTTTGAAAATAAAAATTTCAAATACCAAAAAAATACTTTTGGAACGAATTTTCAGAATTTCTCACCAGTATTAAATTTTAGAGAAAAAAATTATTCAACACGAATGAAGAGACGGTAGAATTTTCAAAAGATGGAAATTTTAAACAAAAAATACAGGTTTTTAGGAATAAATTTACGAAATTTTTATCCATATGAAATCATAAAAATTCTAAATGTCAGATAAAAAAATAATTTGGGCCGAGTGAAGCCAGAGCAAAAATGTGTGAAAATCGAAATATTAAATACCTACACACAAAAAAGAGCTGAGCATGAATATTTTATTACTCGAAAATAATCCGATAGGGAGGGATCAAAATTCAATGAAAAAATTGAGTAATCCATTATTTCGGAGTCCACTTCAGATTGAAAGAGTGTATTAATTGTTTGTTCTAAAAAATTTCGCAATTTTCCAATTTTTCTTTGCTCAAATCTGTTTACGTATTATCAGCCTGCTGAAAATACCCTGACTGCGCCAGCGCCACTGAAATAACAGATTACCCTCAATGTTTCCATTGAAATTTGACTCCCCCCCCCATTTTTTCTTTGTCCTCAATTTTTTCATTGAAATTTGACCTCCTCCTATTTTTTTTTTTGAATTCTCGACCCCTCCCTTGAATAATTTCTGGGTACGCTTATTAAAGCTAATCAGAATTTTCTAAAGAAGGAAGCCAAATATGAAAGCAATTACTCTGGTAATTCCAGACAGAAAAATCATAATTGTGAGATTTTGAATGAAAAAATCGAACAATGATATTTTAAAGACAAAGAAAACGGAAGTCCTGCCCGAGCGAAACGAGGGCGGAAATTTTTATGAAAAAGTTGAAAAAGCATTTAAAGGCAATCCGTCGACTGAAAAATCGATGTAGAAAATATTAAAAATTCTTGCTTTTCGTAGTAAAATTATCAAAATTCTTGCCATTTTCTGGTTTTTCTAACCAATAGACACCCTGACAATTTGGATTCGTCGAGAAAATCAACCAACGACGAATACCACAAGTACCTACGTACAATAAAATTATTCTACCGATAAAAAATTTCCTCTATAAAAAAATTAATCTAACCAATTAAAATGGACGGTTTGACTTTCTTCACAGCCGAATATAAATCTTTAATAGGTTCGTGATTCTTGGCGAATAATTTCTTATGTCCAGTAACACCGCCTTCGGGTCTATCGTTTACGATCAAACCTTTCGAGTCGACCATCCAGATTTTATTTTTGGCATCTTGCTCGGATGTGCCTTCTTTTTGCATAGCCATCACGCAAAGTTGACCAATACCCAGAGAAGCCTATTAAAAGAGAAAAAATTGCCACAATTAAAATGCTGGGTGATCATCGATCGAGCCATAATTGCATCGAAATTGCCGAGCTTACTTCTCCGGCTCCCTGGAACAAGAGGGTGTGATCTGAGAGACGAGTCTTGAGTAATCTCATGGCAGCCAATAATCCGGCCACAGCTACTGAAGCGGTACCTTGGATATCGTCATTAAATACGCAGTATCCGCTGCGGTATTTTTCGAGTAAACGGAATGCATTCGAGTTACCGAAATCTTCGAACTGAAATTAATATAGATGAGGGGACGGTTCAATGATTATCAAGGTTACAGACGACCGACGCGACGCGACGTATTCTAATTTCACACGTAACGGTTTCCCTACTTCCTGTATAATAATTTAAGGACTCGAGGGAGAGAATTAGGTACCTGAATTAGGCAATTGCGTCCGAAACGTCTGACAACAGCTTGCATGAATTCTTCAACGAAATCGTCGTATTCTTTACCGGTGACACGTTTTTGACGCAGTCCGATGTATAATGGGTCTTTTAAAATGCTCTGAAAAAAATTAAAAAATGAATATAAAAATTAGAATATGCAAAAAATGTAATTAATAAAATATCTTCTGGAAAAAACTCGTCATTTCAACTCACTTCGGTATTTGTTCCTACATCCAAAGTAATAGGAAGGCATTGACTAGGTTTCACACCGGCCAGTGCGGTATACAGCGATAATTTTCCAACCGGAATTCCCATACCGTTAGCCCCCAAGTCACCCAGACCGAGGATACGTTCTCCATCTGTGACTACGATAACACGAATGTCTTCGACAGGCCTGTAATCATAAACCGTGCAAACGTCAATATTGTCTCGTCTGCTTTGAAGCTATTTTTTCAACACGCAAAGGTCTATCGTCAACTCACCAATTTCTGAGAATTTCGTAGATGTGTCCTTTATCGTGAATGGTGATGAATAATCCGCGAGGAGGTTTTTGGAACAATAAACTGAACTTTTGACAGGCTTCTCCGACCGTAGGTGTGTATACCAATGGCATGTATTCTTGGACATTGCTCATTAATAATTTGTAGAAGAGTTTTTCATTCGATTCCTGCAAATTTGAGGATTTTTAGAATTTTTGGGATGCTTTTTGGTAACAAGATGACAGCTCGAGTGGCTTTTGAGGCTGGCGGATGGGAGAAGAGGATTAATTTCGAAGTTCACACCGAATACTACTACGTGCATATGGAATTTAGTTGGTATGGAGAGGAGAGGGGAAGAAATGGTTATAATTTTGTCGAAAATTTATCCAAAAATGTCATTGTTGTCCACTGTTTACTTTTACATAATTTTTTAGAGTACTCAGGAAAAATTTCTTTTCAATTTTTCTAAAATTTCGTGTGAATTTTTTTTAAAATAATGTAATTTTTTAAATGATCTTAGTATAGATACTTTTACCCAAAAAATTATCGACTGCAATTTTTCATAATTTTTTCGGTTTTGTTAAAAAAAAAAAAACTACTTGAAATGCATTATTCTTCACTTCTGATAAATGGTCAAAACGAGAAAGGTATGAAAATCGTAAAAATTTTCATACCGAGATCATTTATAGAAACGATTTTTTAAAATACTTATTCAATTTATGAGCAATTGAAAAAATACGAAAAAAATTAATTTTTTCTAAATACTTTCCTCTGAAAAATCAAATGAAAATAAAAAATTGACAGTTGGTACAAAATCACATTATTTTCTGGATAGATTTTTAGAAACATTTGTTATTAGATCTTAAGAGCAATAAAACAGGGGTAAGGGTTGAATGGTTCAGACACAATTTTCTGATCATTCCCTTCCCATTCAACTTGAAAAAAAAAAACAAAAAAACGCAAAACAGTACGGATTGAGAAACTAGTTCTGCCAAAAAAAAATTAGATTAATTTTCTTCGCGATTTCACGACATTTGGAACATTTTGCCATCTCTTCATATTCCAATCAAAAGTTGTTTCTATCGAATTAAAATCTCGTCTAACCAAAATTTCGCCTGGTAATTTTGATTTTTATATTTTTGGCAAATTTTTGAAAATTAAAAATTGTAATTTTTCAGCGAAAAATACCATAAAAAAAAGGTTTTTTTCCAATATTCATGAATATTAAGTCCCATTTTATTATCAACTTGCAATGATATTAAAACGAATTTCGCCACTTTTAATCATTCCAGAGTTTCTAGCAAGATATTGATTTTTTTCAGAATTTATTTTGAAATTCCTCAAGAAAATGTCACCTTTTTTTGGGATATCTTGTTCAACAAGAAAATGAAAATCCACCCATATTTGATACGATATCTAGGTGGACCGTTCAAATATATTTTTAAATCAACTTTTAAAGGTCCCAGATCAATTTTTAGAATTTTCTTCAAAACTATATTAGGTAAACCAACAATGAAAAGACGATTTTAAATAATTCAATAAAAACCGATTCAGTGGTTCCCAACAATAAATTTAAAAAAAAATTATTATACAAAAAATATTTCAAATCAAAGTTGGAGGGCATCAAAATAATACAATTTTTAGTCAATTCATCAGTAAAACCGATTCAGTGATTACCAACCGGGTTTTTAAAGTTCTCTAGTAACCGATTTGGTATTTTTCGCATAATTTCGGTCAATTTTTAGAAAATCATAATTCAAAAAAGGCTTTGAACCTAAGTTGGATAGCATTAAAATTAGATGATTTAAAGTCAATTCATTACTGAAATCAATTCAGAGAATCCAAACTGGTTTCCTAAACTTTTTCAATGGTAAAATTAAAACCTGGTCAAATGTTAATTTACAGGTGAACGCTTCCTAGAAAAATTTGGGAATTCTGAATAAAACCAGCATCGTCCTAGAGGCTCCGGAATGGCCAGAAATAGTGAAATTCAAAATAGGGGTCAATATTGGGTGAAAAGCAATCCTCTCCCAGTTTGGGTATAAACTATAGTTATTTTATAACATTTGATTTGGAAATTTTCAATATTTTTGATTTTTTGGAACTTTAGAAGCTGTTTTAAAAATATATATGAGTTCTCGGTCTGAAAATTGGGATAAAGGTGGATTCAAAAAAAGACGAGAACTTGATTTTTAGCTGTTGAAACTGATTTAAACGCTAAAGTAAGTCGATATTCGAATTCTACGCCCTCAAATCAGTGAGAATCGATATGCCATACGCTATTTTAATTTCTCAACATACTTTTCCCTAAAATTGGGAGGCTAGGGGGTGACTGAAGGGTCAAATCCAAAAAATAAGCAAATATTCGTACTCAGTGCCTTCTAAAACCTAACAAACGACAGGTCACAAGTTATTTTTCATTTTTTTGAATTTCGACCTTATCAAGGGGGCTAATAGGGAGGTTCAGAGGGGTCGAATAAAAAAACTGAGCACATAGGTATTCGAACTCATCAACTTTGAATTAGTAGAAATCGATGTGTTACTTTACTTTTTTGATTTTTTTTTGAATTTTGGTCAAAATTGTGGACTCTTGTACCCCCTCCCCCCGAGGGTGTAGAAATCCTACCTTGAAAATTTGTTGGTTGAAAAAGGTGTAAAAAGGGCTACTAACTGTAATATTTTCAGATTTTTGAATGTGTAGCTTTCATATTTTGTACTTATCATAAAAGTTGAGCTTTCACCACCAAAGTTCAACTTTGAGCTTTTTAGAACGTGATTATCGTTTTTGAATCTCCTATCATTTTTTTTCCAAACCCCGTAAACAGTTTTTTTTTCAAGTACAACCGATCTCGAGTTATGAACCTTCAAAGTTAGGTAATTTAGCAAAAAATCGCAATTACATGAGAATTTCGAGGTCCACTACCCAGCCCCTTAGAGGGTTAGAAGAAAAATGATCGTGAATATGTGAATACCTATACCATCAAAGGAAACTCGTAAAAAAAATTGAATCATTTTTTGTTCAAATTGGTATGGAATAGCCCTTTTAGAACTGATCGAAAATCAAATAAATCGATATGAAGGTCTGTTGCAAAGGGGGGAGGGGGTAATTCTTCCTCATCCTCATTTTTATTACCTGTTTTTTCTTGTTTTTCCATCATTTTCAAAAAAGTGCATCGACGACAGAATAGTTTATTAAAATATGCCCAACTGAGACAGTAAATCGAGATTTAGATTTTACAGAAGATTTTTGTACAATTTTCTCATTTTTATTCTGATCTATTTCATCGTCGATTGGGTGTCTAACAAAATTTGTTGAGCAAAAACCCTGACTTATCCTGACCTTTTGGAATGACGTTTTGTATAATTTTCCTGAGGGCCATCCCCCCCAAAAAAAATTCTATGCATCTGTGTGCCTGGAGCAAATGTATGCCGGTACTCCCCCCTCCCCCACCACCACCATCACCAAAAAAGTTTTAATTACAATAAATTCATCACGAAAATTTACAATAAATTAAAGCGAGAAGAAAGAACATATGTTAACAAATCAGGGTGTCCACTATATTTCAGAAATGATTTTCCCTGACTTTTCCAGGTTTTCCAGACTCATTTTTCGAATTTTTCCAGAACTTTTAAATATGATATTCGTGGACCAGAGTGAGGAGAGGATAATTTTTCACGTGATGTACTTACATTCCGAATTTTACATAAGAATGATACAAAATTCATGGGGTCTAACGATTTTTTTTTCAAAATCACTAGATACTTTTTAGTTTTTACGAGATCTTTAGATGCTCCTCTTTGGACCAAAAAAAAGATTCAAATTCAATTCTGAAAATTTTTGAACCCACCCAATTCCTCTCACCACAAAAATTTGAAAATTCGAATTCATTACCTACAGAAAAAATTTCAAATAAAAAGGAAAACTAAGTACTTATTCCAACGCAAAATTAGGTTTTAAAAATGAAATAAATTATGCCAGGGTGTCTATGAAATCAAGCGAATGAAAATTCGGATTTTTTCGGGGTGAAAATTCAAAAAAAAAAATCATATCCTCCCTCCCCCCTCAAAAAAAATGAGAAACACATGCCTCAAATTTATTAATTCACCAGGGACTAGGAGTCAGTCAAAAAGTTGACTCCTGACTCTGGCTTGACTCCGAAGTCAAGGGAGAAAGTTGACTCCTGACTCTGACTTGACTCCGGAGTCAAGTTCACACCCTGACTCCTGATTCCACCTTGACTCCGGAGTCGAACTCACACCTGGACTCCCGACTCCACTTTGACTCCGGAGTCAATCTGTGACCTTGACTCCTGACTCCGACTTCGCAGTCGACTCCTATTCCCTGAAATTCACACAATCCCCTGCGATTTTTTAGTTTGTACCAATCAATAAAAAATTCAATGAGGAGGTGGAATATAAATCATTTTATGGAAACATATAAAAATCATGTTGAGCCCAAGCGAAGTGAGGGCGAATATTTTTGCAAAAAAAGATCTTCAAAAGATAAAAATTCACCACTTTCCCCTCATTTAAGTATACTTTTCCATTCCCTTCCCTTTTTTTCAACATCGTAGTCAAGGGCATCATGAATTGATCCAAAAAACCTAAGATTTTAAACAAATTCTGTAGAAAGAAAAATTTATAATAAAATAAGCAAAGAAACACTTTTCTAAATGATTTATCCTTTTTTTGAATTTTTGAAAAATTCCAGAGAAAATCCTAAAAATGGTATTTTTTGGAATTTTTGAAAAAAGCACGATCTTTTGAGTAAATTAGTCAAAAATCCTGACTTATCCTGACCGTTAGACACCCTGTCGATGGATACTGGGAAGTGGGAAGGGGGAATGAATCGAGATTTTAATTAAGTTTGCGAATTTCGGATTAAATTCCAACCGATTTTCTAGAATAATTTTCTTTCAATTTACAAACCAAATGAAACTTACGGATAAATTTGATAAATAAACGTATTTATCAATGGGCTGGACTAGACGGTCGAGGTTTGCTCTGCATTGTTCCAATTGCTGTTCTTGCGTTTGCACCGCCGGTGGTACTAAACCGAGGATTCCCAATTTTTGCCTTTCGTCTATCGTGTATGCTAGACCCTGTTGGACAAATAAAAACAGTACCGTTATATTAATACTATCGAACAAGTGTAAGTATACAAGACACGACGAAGCGTCTCTATTTATTTTGATATAATGTTTACTTTGGCGGCACGCCTTGAACTGTTCGCTATAAAAACAATGTTTCGCGATAAAACGGCTCTAGTTAATACGTCTGTGAAAACTTTCACTTAATCCGAGTTACATGCTCGACAAGAGGTATAATATAGAATTTACCATAGGTACAGTGAAGACGCGAACCTAGACCAACGTATATGTATTCGTGCGTATTAATTACCGAACTACATGCTCGATTAGCTAGATGAACGATTTAATTAAATGTACTTTATATGTAACTTAGCTACCTACGCGAAAGATGAAAGGGGTTCTTAAAATCATACCATGGTTCAGATCAGATAACCTGCGACGACCTCGAGCAATTTAATTAATTTTCACTAATAACTTTTTCGGAAGATTTCCATTGGTGGAAAGGTCACGACGAGTTATAAAGTTGATAAACTTTCGCGTCTAGTCGTTCAGATTATACGTGTAATCGAATAAAAATTCAATCAAATATCTATTAAGGGTACATCTCATCGTACCAGCGAATCGTTTGATAACCAATGGAGCCGACATGTCTATCAATCTCCTTCAAATCGCACCTAACGAGCTGACGGAAAAGAAAGTACCGAATTGAATTCGCGTATTTTTTGATCGACAGCGACAGAGAACTTTATTTCCGATTTTTTTTACTCGGCTCATGCTCTCGCTGGCTTATTCGATTGCGAATCAAATCGAGTCCTAGGTCGTGGATACGGAACAATCATCATTTATTGAAATCGGAGCGTTGATCGGAAACAATTTCGGAATGATCGGTCGCGGTGGCCTCTAAAGCGAATCGAATTGTCTGCGAAATGAGTCCTTAACCTTGGACTTTAACATCGGCGAGAAGATATTCGCGAATGGCTGAATCAGTTGAATAGAATTTAGGGTTGGATCGAGAGGGAGGAGAGTTTGGAGAAAATTGAATTTTTTTAATCGAAAAATTACTTGATAAATTTTCAGCACCATCTGAATAATTTTGCCGCAAATGACATTCGACGATCCAAGTCCAAATTTAATCCAAATTCAAATTTTTTCAATTGTGTTAATTCTAATTTTTTTCAGAGATGTATCTAATTTTAAAATTTTTCCACCGATAACATTTTTTAAAATTTAAATTTTCTCAAAATTTTTCCAAGGTTGATATTTTTAATTTCTCTTTAACTTTATATTTTTTTGAATTTCATTCAACTTGAAATTTTTCCAATAATTTAACAATTTTTTTCAACTTTGAATTAAAAAAACTCGAATTCAATAATTCGAGGAAATTTTAAGAAATAATAAATTTAAAAAAATTAAAAATCGAAACTGAAAAAATTTTACTGTTGAAAAATTTCAAAACTGCAGGTTACAATTTCAAAAAAAAACAGAATTGATGAAATTGAAAAAATTTAAGGTCGAAAAAAGTTGAATTCAGAATAAATTTGGACTAAGATGGTCAAAATTCCATTTGCGATAGAATTATTCAGGGACTAGAAAATTTTCAACTTTCAACTCTTTAGGCATATTTTGATTATTCCCTGATTGTATCCTACTTATAAATTATTTGAAAATTTTGAATTAAATCCTCAAAATCATAAACGAATCATTCGCGAACATCCATCAAATCGAATCTCTAATAAAATTGCTCGTTTCAAAATGAATGATTCAAGAAGATAAAAATTACAATTCATTCACTCCTTAACAAATAACTTTGGCATCACAAATGAGTCTCGAAAAAATCATTCCAAAGACTAAAAAAAAAAAACATAATTTAAAAAGACAATAAAACAAAAGTAATTGGATCATTAAATTGAGTAATGGACAATGAGTCATCTATTTATTTCTTTAAATTTTTCGTGTTGTTAGAGGTCATCAGATAAGGGCGAAAGCCGTAAACCAGAGCTTTTGGCGATATTTTTTGAAGAGTGAGTAGTTGAAAATTTCAAATGAGATAGCCTGGTTGGAAATCTAAAAACTTACTTGGAATGAAAAATATGATCCAAATGGGTAAAAATTCTAGAAAATTATCAGGAATAGATGTTTTTACACAGAATAACGTATCTACTTACTAAAAAACTATGATAACGTTTTTTTGATATTTTAGAATTTTTTCACCTCGAAAATTGCTATTTATGGCAAAATTACGTGTTCTAAATTGAAAAAAAAATTCTTTACCAGAATGTCGTCAGAAGTACAAAAAACCCCTTCCCTTTTTTAAATTCAAGAAGTAATTGAAATAATTTTTTTTTGAAAAAGTTCAAAATTAAATTGGAACAAATTTATTTTTTATTTTTTTCAGAATATTTCATAAGTAAGTATTTTGAGAGAAATTTTTTTAAAATCTTGAATATAGAAAAATACAATTTTTTAAAATTTGTCTCCAAAACTCGTCAAAGGGCAATTTTTTCGTAAATTCTTTCTCAATTTTAAACGGGAGCCAATTTTTCACCTATTTTCTACAAAAAATGTTTTCAGGTTTAAAATTACATCTGAAAAAAATTATTACTTAATATAGGTATGCAAATTTTTCGTTTACTGCTTTTCGAACTTGAAAAGGAGGAATCGTAAAATATCGTGATGATATAAAAAAAATTTCGAAGTGAAAAACGTAATTTTGTGATAAATCACCACCTTCAAAATTTTTTTCTAGAAATTATCAATTACGTCATCCAAAATTTTTCGATGTTATTCTACGTAAAAAAATCTATTACCAACTAAGAATTTTTTCAAAATTTTCAATTTTTCCATTCCCAGTCCATAGGCCGATTTTCTTACATCACCAAAGTAGCAAATCCGATTTCGTCATAATAGTTCGATTTTCCTTTGAAGGAACATAAAATAAAAAAATTCCAAATCTCAAAGTTGAATTTTAACCTTAGTTAGCCTCACTTGAATTTTTGAGATGATTCTACACTTGAATTCGAAAATCATTCGTACGAATCAACGATTATATGTAAATAATTTATAAAATTTTTCGAAAAAGTTACAAAAAATAATCCCCTAAATCGTCGAAAATTACCAAATCATTCGAAAACAGTTCGAAACGAAGGAAAATATTTACAATACTCGTCGCAAATTGCACCATTACGCAAACGAAAAAAAATACGGAAATTTTAAGTAGATTTATAACATCGTGACATCATAACCTTCAAAAATTCACTTGAAAAAAATTTTTCAATTTGTGAAAATCTTAATACCACCTTTACACACCACGATTAGGAAAGTACATAGATGAACACTTCAACCATCTGACAATAAATATTTGACAAATCGACCCTCTAATTCTAAAACGGTCCAAGTGCCATTTTCATTTTTTTACAGGAGAGCCAAAAAACGTAACAAAATTTGCATTGCGCTTATGGACTTTGTAAATTTCAATCTCATTTTTTTCAGTTCTGAATTATTTAATTTACGTTTTTTAGATTTTAATCGATGCAGCTTGATTTAGAGAACTCGAAATTGTAAAAAACTCAATTTTGAAAAAAGTGGCACTTAGACCGTTTTAGCATTAGGGGGTCGAAATGACAAATAAGTAGAATTAAACATACTCAGTCAACAAAAATAATAAAATAATGAGACTTACTAAGAAAAAGGTCAAAATCACTAGTCTAACGCGCATTTCGGATAATTTTTCCGAAATAGGTGTTGGCAAGACGAAAAGCTCGAAATAAATGATCAATTTTGAAAATATCATTCGAAAACAGTTCGAAACGAAGGAAAATATTTAAAATACTCGTCGCAAATTGCACCATTACGCAAACGGAAAAAAAATACGGAAATTTTAAGTAGATTTATAACATCGTGACATCATAACCTTCAAAAATTCACTTGAAAAAAATTTTTCAATTTGTGAACATCTTAATACCACCTTTACACACCACGATTAGGAAAGTACATAGATGAACACTTCAACCAACTGACAATAAATATTTGACAAATGACAAATAAGTAAAATTAAACATACTCAGTCAACAAAAATAATAAAATAATGAGACTTACTAAGAAAAAGGCCAAAATCACTAGTCTAACGCGCATTTCGGATAATTTTTCCGAAATAGGTGTTGGCAAGACGAAAAGCTCGAAATAAATGATCAATTTTGAAAATGAAAGCCCTACTGATCTTTTTACGAAGGCCTGTGGTATTCAAATTTTTTACGATAGTGAAATAGATAGGAACTGATAAAATCAAATTCGTTGATAACGAATGAATCGGATATATTATGTAAAAAAAATTCGTGCATTTTAATTCGATTATTGAAATTGTAATAAAAAGGTGACCCAGTTAAAGAGTCATTTGAATGTATTACGAATGCAATATATTTTCCTCTCGGACATATGAGACGTGTTCGTGATCATTTCAAAACGTATGGTACCTATCTCGATTGTTCTTTTACTGTACGATCAAAAGATTAAATGAAAGAAAATGTAATTAGGTAGATAGCCAGATTTATCTGAGCGATTATTACGTAAAGGAGGATGATAATTCAAGTTGGAAGTGATCTAATTGCATTTTCACGCCTTTATGTGATTGCAAACGCTTCGAAGGCTACTTTTTTTTTGAGTCATCGATTTCCAGGTACAAGAAACAAGCCTTCTGGGATAGTTTCAGTTTTTATGCGAGGTTTCTTTGCCAAATATTTCATTCGAAAGGGGTTTCTTTCAAATAAAACTCTTTGAATTGGAACTGAACGAAAGAAGCTAGCGTTGAGGTTAAATTAAATAAGTTATATTGGAATTTTTTTAAAGCTATCGGTACCTATTGAAAATCGAAAGGTATTAAAGATTCAAATTCAATGACAAAGTAAAATGGATAACTCAAGTATACATCGTATTATTACGATACGTGTGTAATTATGACCTCATACTCGATAACTGTGATGTAAAATTTATCAATTTTGTCTTATCGTTGAATTTTAAGCTTTCATAACTTACATTTCGCAATACGTTCTTACTTGTTGGCTGTAAAAAATTCCAGGTCGTAGAAAATTGAATGTCAATTATTTCATATTTTCAAATCCCATTTTTGACGGAGGGAGAAGAGTCTGAAATCTTAAGTCTTCTCAGTTGGTTCAAAATGAAATCCTTTTGCATTTTTCCCCAATAATTTCACTTCAAGTGGCAAAAAATGAACAATCAAAATTGAAATTTGAGATGATATTTCACATATAAAACTATCCGCTCTTTCTCCTCCCTCCCACATATTTTTATAATTTTCTCCATACATTTTCAATGTTCAGGTGACCCGAAAAAATGATGCATCAGGAAGGAAAATAAAAAAATGATCCGAACGACAAAATCTTTCTTGTTTGACTAATACGAGTCTTCTATTAAAAAACACCTCGATTTATTTCTAAATTCATATTATTTTCAAAAAATTTTCATCACTAATAAGAAGTTTTTCTCTTTTTCAGAATTTTTTTCAACTCAGTCTTTTAATTTGAACAATTTTTTTTCAATATATTTTTCAACTCAAATGAAATTTAATCTGCTCTGAAATTTCTCCTTAAAAATGTTTTCTTGGAGCCAAAATTTTTCTTAAAATTTTTTCCACTCTGGTATTTTTTCTCGTGATAATTTTCAACACTCGGAATTTTTTCCAACCCCAAAATTTCTTTTTCAAAATTTGTTTCCCTCTAAAATTTTTCTCAAATATTTTTCGTCATTCGCGTATAAAAAATATGCTCACTGAAACCCAACTCACAACTTGGTAAAATTAATGGAATACAAAAGCTGACAACAAACTCCATATTCATAAAAAATCCATCCACCCATGGAAAAAACTCTCACACCTCAATCGATCCAATGAAATAATAATCACACGCCTCAGAATTGGACATACAAAACTCACCCATAACCATTTATACCTTCGAGCCCCCAAACCCAATTGCCTTTTCTGCAATTCGGAACCTTTCACCACTCAACACCTCCTCTTTCACTGCCCTAATTTAAAACAACTGAGACAAAACCTAAACATATCTGAAAATAATCCAACAATACCAGACTCAATAACAGAAATACAAAAAAATCCTCCTTTCGATAAAAAACCCTAAACTCCAACATCAAATATAACCCCATAATAAAATTTAATTTCAAAAAAAAAATCATTCTAATAAAAAATTTTATCAACTCTACGATTTCTTTTCAAAAATTGTTTTCTATTTTGGTAATTTTAGTATTTTAACTCTAAATTTTTTCTTAAAATATATATTTTCCAATCCTAAAATTTTTAGGATAAACAAATTTTAAAAAATTGGGTTAGAAAAAATTTTGAGAAACTTGAAAAAATTTAAGGAGGATTTACTGTTTTTAAAAATTTTAAAATAAAAGAATGGAATTTTAAAGTTGGCAGTTGAGAAAAAATGAAAGCGAGTAAATGTAAAAATTTTAGAGATGATCGAGAAAAAAGTTTAAAAATCAATAACATCAAGAAAAAATTCAAGTTTTGAAATATATTGAAAAAAATTATAGAGTTGAGAAATATGCATGGTTATTGGGAAAAAATACCAAAGTCGAAAATTTTTTAGACCTGCTGAGAAAAGATTTTGAGGACGAAATTTCAGAGTTGAGGAAAAAATTAATTTCAGTTGAAAAATATCTAGAGAAGAAGATATTACAGTGTTGTGTTTAAAACAATTTTTAAATGCTCGAATTAAAGGAGAAATCAACGCTGTCGTTTTTTCGAATTTTCCAGCTTCAAAATATTCTCATTTTTGACTCAAGCCCCCCAAAAAAATCCCACTTTACTTTCTTTGTTCGCAATAGTGAAAAATCACATTTTTCAGAACTGAAGTTCTGTTTCACCGCATATTGAGGGAAGAATCTCGATATCTAGCTGCCTGAGTTGATTTCCACAGCTCGTGGAGAAATTCGAACATTTTGGAAAAATCAAAATTTCGCTGGAAACTCCTAAACAGCTATAGAAATGGCGAAATTTGGTTTCAAAAGGTCGATATTAGGTGTAGGGGCTTGATATTCATTAAATTGAAAAGAGAAATTTTTTTCCAAAAGTATTACTTTTTGCTGAAAAATGACGATTTTTTAAATTTTCAAAAAAAGGGGGTCAAACTCAAGGTAAATAGATACTACGTATATAGGTAGTCTAGATCGGCGAGTTTGTGTGCTAGTGTGAATATTTTGACGTCAGTGGTTGAAAAATCATTGACCTCGCGGAGCATGCGCGGACATCGCTTATTGTTTATTTCAACCACTGACGTCACTATCCCTGCACTTTCCTCAGCTCCCGGGTGTGTACAACAACGATCTAGACTACCTATATACGTAGTATCTATTTACCTTGGTCAAACTCGAAAAATTAATTTAGGCTAGTGAAATCATGGTTATGAAAGATTTCGAACAAGCATTCAATCATCGAAAAAATTCTAACGTGAAAACAATATTTACAATGTAGTACACGTCTTCAAACAGGCAGTGCCTTGTAATACGTCAAACAAGGCTACTTTCACTGTAAAAGTACAATATAATTGCGAAAAATTTCTTCCTGGGTAATTAAAAATGTTGCTCATTTTTCGGAACATGGTGTACAACGTCGAGGTATCATTTCGGAACATCTCGTTAAATTTTACGACTTTCAACTCGTCGAATTTGTATTCAGCGGAAACAACAATTTAGGCAACCTCGAATTTAAAAAAGGAGTAAATTTAAACCGGGTGCGATTTAGTAGATTAGAATGTACACGTACGAGTAATATATGAGAAAAATTCTGCGAATTTATCGACTCTCGCCTCTTTTTTAGTAATTCGTACGTCGGACGAGAACGTACGAATTTTGAAATTCGCAGAGAAACAGAAATCGGCAACGAAATGGAATGGAGAATCGTAAAAGCATGCGTACTTCATATGGATTTAGTATTCCAGGGCAAAAGGTGTAGCCACTTGTCGAATAGTAAAATTTTTCGATATGCGGGTTACAATGAAAAGTTCATCGGACAGCTTGAAAAATGATTTTAGTAAAAAGGACTGAGGCTGTAGAGCCGAAAAGCGTATAATTTAAAATCGATAAACTCGACAGACCATTTGTCAAATCGTATTAGTTTCAAGCATTACGCCCAGATAAGGTTTTTTTTTCGTCGAAAACTTCCATCGCAACGTATCGGTATAATTTTGTAGAACTTGCAGTCGAACGAGTGAAATTTATTCGACGATTACCTTGAACTTGGCAATGTTTCGTCGTTGGCTCGAATTACCATTGGAATAACTGACTTTAACGAGCGATATATATGGAATGAATTGATATGCGAATTTTATGCAGAATTTATACGTATTTCTTGTTTATGAAAATCCGGTTTTTAAAAACAGATAGTTACAGACACTTTTATTTTTTTGAAATCTCGGATGAGGAAATATTTCGACGTCACAAATTGCAACCAATCGACTCGAAATTCATCTTTGGGGAAATTCATGTGTAGTAATGCAACACATGAAAGGAAAACAGTCATTTTTTAAATTTCAATCATTCATTTACACAAAAATCAATTTTTTAAGGAGATAAAATTGTCAACCAATTTTTAAATTTTATGCGGTACAGCAACTCAATATTTCATTTATTCCCTTTACTCTTCAATACAAAGATAATATTCTCTGGGACCAAAAAATCAAAAGTTCTGAATTTTTCCTGATTTTTTCGAATCAAAGCACAATTTTTTCCAGTTTTTCTACCTCATTACGAAAATTAAGGTTATCATTTTCGAAAAACTTCAAACTTGAAACTAATTTTTTCACCTTAAATGCAATTTTGCCATCACTGAAGGGAGTCAAGTTACTCCCTCCCCTCCTCTCCCCTCCTTCCCCATTTGATTTGGTTTTAAATACTCTATCGAAACGCTAAAAAAAATTGGGCAGAATTTTAAAAACTTCATTTTTTATTACAAATCAATTTCCTTTGAAATTTTATATTCAAATTTTCCGAAGTTTCTTCCATTTTCGTTCTATAAAAGATAGTGCTCTCATGGACAAACTGAAATCGTTTTATTGAAGAGGTAATAAGGAGGAAAAAATTGAAAATTTCCAAACAATATGGATTGTTTCAACTCAAAATATGATTTTTTTTCCAACTTGAAACAAAAATCTTTCAAAAAAAGTCACCACTTTTAAAAAATTTCTGACTGAAATCCAATTTTTTTGCCTGAAAATTTAATTTTGCCATTAATGGGAGGCAAGTTACTCCTTCTGCCCCCCTCTCCTGCTCAATCTATCTCCAAATATTCCATCAAAACCAATCAAAACACCGGTCGACTTTATTAAACTTTTGAAATGTTGTTTGAAGTTTAGTGGGTGATTGTTACTGTATTTTTCCGATGATCACGGAAAAAACAGTGAAAAAATTCCATCGCCTAAGGATTTTTTACAATTTGAATTTTTCGTTGAACCATTTTTTTTTACACTTTTTGATAACTTTTGACACATGAAGTGAATTTTTTGAGCAAAGGAAGGGGTTCAACGAAAAAAGTGAATAGAACATGAGCTTAAAATTTCCTATCTGTAGAGACCAATTACACATGGTTTTTTTTTAGGAGGCTTAGCTTTCGAAATATTTTAGTTGAAAGTTGAAAGTTTGGTTTATTTTTTTATTGAAAATATCTCAAAAACTAAGCCTCTTATCTACAATTCATGTCCAATTCATTTATTTTTTTTAGATTGTCCTGGAATTGGAAATTGTTTGTTGAGAATTTTTTGTTTTACATTCTTTGATACAACTTTTGACCTTTAGAGTCGATTTTCTGAGCAAGAGGGCGTTCTAAAAAAAAAATTAATAGGACATAAATTGTGGAGCATAAAATTTTCTTTCCGTAGAGTCCAATCAGTTTTCTCGAGGCTTAGTTTTTAAGGTATTTTCAATTTAAAAAAGGGAAGTTAAACTTTCAACTTTTAATTAAAATATTTCGAAAACTAATCCTCTCAAGAAAAAACTGATTGGACTCCACAGAAAGGAAATTTTGTGCTCTAGAATTCATGTTCTATTCATTTTGTTCGTTTAACCCTCCCTTTTTTCAGAAAATTTACTTTTAATGTCAAAAATTATCAAAAAGGTGCAACGAAAAATTGAAGCTATGAAAAATCCTCAAATTATGGAATTTTTTTTACTATTTTTCTCGTGATCAGCATGAAAAATATCGTAAAAATTATCCATTAAACTTCAAACAGCATTTTCTAAGTCGACCTGTGTAATTGGAAAAAGTAAAATTTTCAAATTTCGAATAAGCTCTTCAATTTTTTCCCCTTATTTCAAATCAAAAAACTTAATATTCTTATAAAAGAATTTTACTATCTCATTTATGAATCAGTAAAATTTATCAAAAAACACTGAAAACAGTCAGAATTGCAGCACAGTAATAAATCAGTGAAATTTTTTTCACTGAAAGCAAGTCGGTGAAAGAAAATCACTGAAAATCAGTGAAAATTCACTGAAAACTCAGTGATATTTATAAAATTCACTGAAAAATCTGTGAAATTCTTTGAATAATCAGTGAGTTTCACCGATTTTTCCTGTGCTGCAATTCTGATTGTTTATCAGTGACTTCTCACTGATTCGGAATGAGAGTGTATTCAGCTTATGGGAAGGAGAGGAGAAATTAAAATTTTTGGCCCGGAGTGAATTTTTTTCTGATAGTTTTCGATTCAGAAGTACATACAATTTTTCCCAATTTTTTTCAACTGAAAACGAAAATTTCCCATAAAAAGATCATCATTTTCAAAAAATTCAGATTCAACTCCAACTATTTTGATCGAAGATGCAAGTTTTGCCAGGTCAGGAGTTGTCTTCTCCCTTCGTTCGGAAACTTCATATTTCATTATTAATATGTTCCATTTAAATTTCATTTTTAATTTTCAAAAATCTCTTCAATATTTTTACACCTTTTAAAATTCGAACAGAAGGAACCGCTTTCCAGGACGAATTAAAATTGGCTTATGGGAGGGTGGATCTAAAATTTCCTACCGAATTTAACTTTTTTCTGATTTTTTTTCTATCAGAGATTTTCTTTAATTGAATCATCTGCCTGTTTTGCATATTCATCAAGATCAAATTGAAGTCGACGAGAAAAATTAATTTCGCCAACTCTACATACGAGAAACTGAGAAAGTTAAATTATACGATGGAGTAATTAAAAAAAAAGACCCTCGAGAGATAACCCGATTAACGCTCTTGAAAGTAAATACCTAGTTGAATACTCCTACGCTCCGCACATGAACATTTGTCGGTACTCGCGTAACCCAGTGAAATTCTACGAGTAATGCCAAGGTCTCCATGATTTACACTACGACTAAAATTATACGGCGAATGCGAACCATATCTACACATTCGTACCGAGCGACAGCTTCCAATTATAATAAATTTCGGACCAGGTCCCTCGTCAGTGACTCAATTCACGGTTCCATTCTCCCGATGACTAAACCGAACAGATGAAATTTTCACAATTCGCGTAATCGTGACTCGTCCATTAGTCGTGGAATCTCCCATAGAATGGCTAGGTACAGTTTGCATAACGCTATTAGCATTTTTTTTCAATACTGGACCTCGCGGCAGTCGACAATTGAAATCGCGGTGACCCATATTGATATTTTGACGCGAAAATGACGTCTCTAAATTATCCATTAATCGAGCTCTACGTTTCGTCGCGTTTGTAAATAGCCTACTTGTGGATCTAGAATATCTACGTATACTTTCGATTCGAGGTAAAAGTTTATATCTATGCGTTTATCGTTCATTATTCGACTTTCAGTATGCTTTTCCTTCCTGTAAAAGGTGAAACTTGAATACTTTTTTGCAATAAAATGGTTCAGTGGAATGGGTGCTTATGCCTATATCTTTTAATGATGAGTTATGGTGAGAAGAGAAGATTGCACCATAGTGCAGCTGCGATTCGCGAATGGTTTAGGGTTTGGTAGGGGCAGATGAGAAGAGAGTTATGCAATACTGATACATACTTAAGGTAGGTATAAATTCAAGAAACCGGTGGGATGCGAAAACCCCTTCGTGGAAATAATTTTTTTTTTCATTTTTGATAAAATATGGCGAGTAAAAAAATATCGAAGGAATAAGGAAAAGTCTGGTACAGAAAACAGTGATAATTTTCTTGCTTTCGCAACCGGTTCGAAAAAAGTACCTAACTACATTCAAGAAAAAAAATTGGAAAAAAATTGTGAATGATTAAAAGTTGAACACTTTACATTTCGTGTTGGGAAAAATTTTTTCAAAAAATTTCGATTTTTACTGATAAACTTTAAAAAAACGTGAAAAATGTGATATTTTTTAAGGACTCCTGAAAAATGGGTTCCAGCGATTTTTAAGCTATAAATATTCATACTAAAACTATTTTCGAAAAAAAAACAAATTTTCTAAAATTTTTGATAGAATCAAATTTTAAGTGCGAATAAAAGAGTAAAGGTGGAATCAGGAAGATTAAATTTTTACCAGCATGTTTTGTGAAAAAAGGAAGGTACTGTTTTGGAAAATTTTATGCAAAAATCATGTTTTTTTTTCAATTTCTTTTACTTGGACCTTTCTTTTTCATTTTTTCTGATAAAACCACTATAAGTATGTAGCAAAGTTGGAACGAATCCACCTGAATCCATCAATTGCTTTTTTTAGATTCGAATATATTCCGCGTTTTCGTGATTTAAATCCGATTTAGAATCCATCTTTTTGAGAAAAATTGACGACTAAAAAAAATATGCTCTTACATGACAAAATACGTAAAAGAACGAATATAAATCCTCCGCGACAACGAAATAATTTTTTTTCCTTTTTCAATCCAGAAGCTTCTCTTTAATGACAGCACGTAAAAAAATGATGGATTTATTCGTACCTAACTTTTTTTGCATCGTTAGTTTGGCTAATTTTAATAACCTAGGACCAGGTGTCCCAATTTTAATAAAAAAAAAGGTCGAAAGTGAAATTGTAGAGCTCAACAATTGACCAGTTTTTGTTCCACAACTTTTTTAAATTATTTTTATTAGGGATTTTTTTCGAAAAGTGGACGATTTATTCAAATTTTATCCATGAATAGCTTCCCTTAGTTTTTTCCAGTGTTGGGAAGAAAAAAAATTGAGATAAGAAACCATTGTTTTTTTTCTGCTCTAAAACGTTTCTTTGAGACACTTCTCTGTTCTTCCAGAGGTGTATTGAATTTTGTGTAAAAGGGGGGGGGGCTGAGGGTAAAAATTCACGTTTTCCATTTGCTTGGGACCTTTTACCACCATCCTGGCCGTCTTTACATGGCGAAATACTTCGCAATAATCGGCTGGATTATAACAACGTTGACTTAATTAGGTTAATTAAAAACAAAAGCGCTTTCAAAATATGTAGCCAAGCTACAACAATGTTTTCGCGTAAAAGCCGAGCGGGATAAACAAAACACGTTTAATTGAAACTCTTTAACAAGCTTTACGCCGAGAGCAGATTAAAGTAATTATCTACCATATTTCGGTTGAAACTTATTTGTTTACACGAAAATCTTTTCCGCAATCCGATCCCATTACCCAGGTGCGATTAATACGTAATTTCTACATCAAAAATTTCATCGAGCAAGTTTAAAATGGGATTTTGAAATACCCTTTGGAGGAGAGAGGGAGGTGGGACGATAAAAAAATTATCGAATTTTATAATTTTTTATGCAATACATAGGTACTTAATTACCACTCAAAAAATTGACATGAATGTTTTCCATACTTTGATATTCATTTTGTCATGGCTCGTTCAATATTACAATTATGTGCAAAATTTTGGAATTTTTTCGAATCATGGCTGATGTAATTCTCGCTATTTCTAGACGAGAAAATGATGAAACCGACGAATTAGGTACAATTGCAATTACATCAGCCATGGTACTGGAATTATTTACGAAAAGTTGTTCGAGAAACTTGTTCGTGGCAAAAATTAAAGACGTTTGAGGCGATCGAATTTTCTCGCAGTTCTTTCAATAGTCCAGTTATTTTAGGATTTAACCCCCTAAAATTCAATCCCAATTTTTTTTTGTGTTTTATGTTCGTAATGGTCCGCTAAACAACATACTAAAATAGGCTCCCCAGGAACCCTCCGCAACCCCCGGGGGAGGGATAAATGCTTGCTGAAAACCGGGTTTTTCGGGAATATCTTCTCAAATAAGCCTCAAAATTGAAAAATGGGTATGAACAATCTTGAACAATCTTGTTTTATGTAAAATTTCCTACCAGGAAGGATAATTTTTTTTCAAAAACACTCACTTTTTTGGCCAAAAATCAAGAATGAAAAACACCTATTTTTCTTTAATATTCGAAATTACAATACCAGGGAAGAGTAATTTTTTGTACGTGCTAGTAGAGCACACCAAAAAAAGTCACCGCAAAAATTCCAATCCCTACACATTTAAAAAATCGAAAGTGGAGGTGGCCATCAACAAATACAGTTTTTTTTGGAAATCAAAAAAGTATGTAGCACGAAAAAAACATCGATTTTTAATTTCTTTGATTTCAGTACGAATTCTGGTTGCCAAATTTCTCTTTTTTTAAGAATAGGAGTCGGAAAATTTCTCCTTTTTTAATAACATTAGTTGGCAAATTTTCGAACACGGATTCAAAATGAAAATAATCATTCAATTTTTGAGTTTTTTCCCTTCCCCCTCCGAGCCATCATTCATTTTGAATCAAAAGGATGTAAATCGAAATATGAATTTTGCCTATGCCTTTCCGGAGCTTCTTTTGATTTTTCATAGAAACCAATCTCAAAATCGTATTTGGCATGCAAAAAACATGAGTTTTGATACCAAACATGGAGATTATCAAAATTTTGAATTTCGCTTCCCTCCCCTCAACTCCTGAAAAATATGTGTTTTTCACCCTCAATTTTCGAGCAAAGAAGTGAGTGTTTTTGAAAAAAATGAGTCCTTCTGATAGGAAATTTCACGTAGAACAAGATTGTTCATAACCATTTTTCAATTTTGAGGCTTATTTGAGAAGATATTCGCGAAAACCCGGTTTTCAGCAAGTATTTATCCCTCTCCTGGTGGTTGCAGAGGTTTCCTGTGGTGTCCATTTCACTAGGAGACCTCATGAAGTGTCCTCCGAGGATTTTAAAGAAAAGTGGTCCCCTTGGCTCAAGTACCACATCACCATAATTTTAGCTCAGTTTTGAGTTTAGCTCCCACAATGAGAATTCAAAATTTTGATTTTTGCCATGTATTTTAAATGAGCAAAAAAACGTTTTTCATAAAACCATAAACTATCATGACCAATGGGTAGAACACGTTGAGAGGAGCAAAAAATGTTATTTACACATATTGCATAACTCGAACATGGAAAGGGCAACTCTTTATCAAAGATCTCATTTTTAGTGATTTTTTCCAAATTAAATGATGAAAATTGAAATAAAATTTACCATTTCTACCTAACACACGAATGGAAAATGAAAACACACGATTTTGCCTATCTTCAATTTTGAAGGAGCTTTGTTCAAATTTTTCTAATTTGAAAATAAAACCGTTTTCAGAAAACTTCTAAATCGCGTTTTCTTCATTTTACGCGAAAAGTTTTAGAGATACGGCAAAATTTGTAACCACGAAAAGTATTCAAAATCGAATTTCCTTTCCAATAAGCGTTATCACGACAATTTTCACCAACTTTTCCCTACGGGGTGGATCTCTCCCCCTCCCCCCCATCACAAAAGTTAGACCCACGAAAAAATTTCAAAATATAATGCATAATTTCAATAATCGTCGGAATTAATTTTGGAGCAAATTTAGTTCGTGGGTCAACTTTTGTGAAAACGAGGAAGGGGGAGACATCCACTCTGTCAGGAAAAGTTGTTGAAAATGGTCGTGATAAATCTTATTGGAAAGGAAATTCAATTCTGAATACTTTTTGTAGTTTCAAATTTTGTCTTACCTCCGAAACTTTTCGTTTAAAATGAAGAAAACGTGGATTTTGAGGTTTTCTCAAAAACATGTTTGTTTTTAAATTTGGGGAACAGGAGTTGCTCCAAAATGGATTTTGATGAGAAATAAAAATGTTCATTGGGTGCTGAGGAACAACTTTTGTTTGAAAATTTTTTCATTACGACCCATAAATAAGGCAGTACACGCGTTTGAAATGTTGGGGTGGTGGACCCTGGGGAAAGGAAGAGGAGGAGAAAAGAGCATACGGGCTTAATTTCTTTGTTTTAGTGTTCAGAACAAGAATCAATCATAAAATCAATACAAACATAAAACAAGAAAAAAAATCAGGATTGAATTTTTGGAGGTTTGGTATAGTTTTTCTTTTATTTGCCTGGACTAAATATTAAAATAAAACTAGACAAAACTACAACTCGATCATTTTTCAAGCAAGCAACAGCCATCATATTTCATGTTTTCTTTACAAATATAAAACTTATGAATGGTCAAAAAGTCAATACGGAATCAAGACAGTGTCGGGGGTCTTTCGACTTCATTGATAATACGGCCCACTTCCTAGTTCCTAGTTCCAATTTTTCAACAAGAATGAATACGTGGAACAATCAGTAGACGTATTTTTTTTACAAATGTTCATTTTTCTTTTACACAATGGAGATATTACTTCCAAGTTTTTTTCATGGCACCCATTCACGCCAGATGAACGAGAAAAATACATTAATCAGATGACACAGTGGAAAAAAACATTCAGGAACGAAATCACGATTCTGACACGTTTTACGTGTGCATTTCATAAAGACATGGGGTGTTCTATAAAATAATCGGATTCAGAATCACGCAACAATAACACCTAAAGCCTTAAAGAAGGCGAATAATTCACTTTAATCGTTTATCATCGAAACACCATTGAATACAGTGAATAGAGGAAGGTCAAAATTTGGCAAAAAATAAATACTTTTCAGGTGAATTTTTTTCAAAATTGACTACGAAATAAGCACTTTGATTGCACTTCATACAGAACTCTTTTTTTTGGGGGGGGGGGGGGTATCCTATAACTGGTAAAAAGCTCATTCAATTGAGAATTGAGATTGAATCGTTATATTATCTCATTACATGAAGCCATTTCGCTACACAAGTTAGAATTTCGGCCAAACCTTTCACATAATTGATTCGAACATTCGCCAATCATACGGACACTCGAGTTAGTCAATAATAATTACTTAATCGTTTCACGACTCGGTATAAATATTCGGATTATTAACCCGAGTATATCACAATTTAAACAGTTACGAGTCTATCACGAGCGTTTCAATGAAAAATCACCATTAGACGACATGGGCATATTACACGACGTTATTTTTTTTCAGGCTTCAATTACATGTACGAAGTATATCGATCATATCGAAAACTGGTTTCTTCTACGTGTACAATGGTTTGGATACCGAACGGACAACTTATCGGGGTAATTAAATCTGTATTTTTAGTTTCGAAACACCGACAAACTTGTGACATTTGTATCGAGTTTGTTTACATAGACGATTAATGAGAATTTTAATGTATTCATGAACGTAAAACCATACGCCATTGTATTCAAATTCACATTACTGTAGATATAGGCTGGGGTGATGGATGATCGAAGAAAGGGATTGAAGCTTTTGAACGAGGATGTATTGTAAAAAGGTCCTTGGCCAGAAGATTTACTATAAAAAAATATTCTGCGAAAAATTGCTTGGAAACGACATCGTTAATGTAGTAAAATGATGGAAAAAATTGAAAAGATTTGGTTGAAATTGTTTAGAAATAATGTAAGATGGGATGGACCAAGGTCGGAATAACATTAAGATGAGATTCACAATGGAAATTATCAAGAAAAAATATTAAAAGGGTATTTAGGATTTTAGGGTAAGAATGATAAAATTATAATGCATCAAATTTTTCGTTTTTTTAAGTCTGACAAATTGTTGAAATATCACAGAAACGTAAAATTTGGTCATTATTTTTTAATTTATTGAATAGAACTTTTTAAAATAAGAAGAAAAAAAAATCTGATATTTTAACGCAAAGTTATCTTTACAGCATTTTATACTTCCAAATTCTTCACCAAAAAGTTTGCATTTGATGTGAGAAGTATTATTCTAAAATATTTTTAGCCTATATTGAAATTTTAAGGTTATCGAAGGAGAATATTTAAAAAGGTGGTCAAAATTCGTACGCAGAAATAACCAAAATTTTCGATTTCAAAAACGTAATATGGTAACAAAAACATTTTGCCAAACGACGTCAAAACCCCCATTCTAAAAGAAGTATTTCTTTTCCAGATTCAACCCCCCCCCTCCCCATCCATGAAATTCATCAATATGGTTTATATTCTTCAATTTTTTCCAAATTATTTTACAGCAAGAAAATATGCACCCACCATTCTGGAGAGGCAGTACTGAAAAAAATTTGTATTTGAGAATAAATAAAAATAATTTTCTAGGATTTTTGGCCTTGAATGAATTTTTTGAGATGTTCTACATTCCAAATATGATTTTGAAAGTAAAAATCTCAAAAATTACCCAAACTCACACAAACGAAAAAAAATTGGCGTAATTTCGACATTCGCACAGAAAATTTTCACCAGGCATCCAAAAAAATTGATTCAGCTCGAAAACTCTCTCGGATTCTGTTTTTTACTCAAAAATACAAAGCACGTTCATGTAGATATTTCCTTGCAACAAGATTATTTGGAAAATGGCAGACCATTTTGCAAGATTTTGATAAATATAGTCATGTGCGGGGGGGGGGGCAAACACAATCTTGGAATGAAAGTAAAGTTGTTGGGCGTATGAATTTTTTTACCAAAAAATACGATTAAAAAATTTAAAAACGCATGTAGCCATTTTTTGAAAAAAAATTATATAAAATTTTTTTCGAATTTTTAAAGTAGGTACCTAAGCTGTATAGAAAATTGAAAAAAAAAGTGCTTCTTAGTTGATTTAGATTAGATATGACAAATACGAATTTGACGTTCATTTTCGACCCAAGGACTCCATAATTTTCCCTCTTAAGCCTCTCCAGAATTTGAGGTCCTCCTGAATCTATTAGGATGATTCTTCGGGTTCAAGGTTCATCTCCAAAAACCAAAATTCGGAATCATATTTTCAGATTGGTACATAATATTAGGAAATTTTGCATTATTTCCTCCAATTTTTTTGTTTTCAGCAAGTTATCCCTTGTTAAATCCAATAAAAGAGGGAGGAGCTCAACGCATGGTCCCTAATTAATGAATCCGGGGAGGTCCAAAATGTTGTGAATATAATTTCTAAACGAAAATGAATCACTTTAGACGCGAGACCTCCAAATTTCGAAAAAAAAGTTTGTGTAATAATAATAAACACTCAGCCCCCCCCCCCCCATGAAACGAAAAATTCATGTGAACAGACCCATACCTTTACAATAAATTTTCAATCGAATAACAATTTTTCCATCATAAGGTACAAGTTAAAACCAAATTTCACCTCGAAAAACATATTTTTCACCATTTTGGCCAAACCAAATGAAATGGAGGGGAGATTTTCGATCTAAAATTTTTTCTAAACGTATCCAACAATGTGGGGAAAAAATTCAATAATCAGGGGGGCAGGGGAATTTCACCATTCTTTTGGAAGACTCTTTGTCCACAGTGCTTTGAAAATTCCCCGACAAATTGGCTCATTAAATAAAAAAATTATCAAGAACAATGAGCAATATGCACCTTATGAGAAAAAATTAGTAACCTAATTTCAGATATTGAATTAGTTTCGATAAAAAAAATCATAACGTTACCCTTGCTAATATCAAACAGTATAGAATCATTTGAAGGTTAAAAGGTACGAACGAAGGTTACGGTTAATTTTCATAATTTTTATTGTGCTTAAAATATGGCAGATTTCGTTGACCTATTAGGTATTTAATTGCCGAAAATGATACCAACGGAGGATATCAGCTTAATTACTTATACTCGTCCGTTTTTAGCTTAATATAAACATATATTAACGAGCGAATACCTACGAAAAAAAGACACCGACGAAATCGAGCCACCATGTTCTTCGAATTAACGACCAAATAAAAGGAAATCCCCTCTAATCGTAAATTTTTATAGAATTAATTAAGCCAAAAAGTACAAGTGCTGGCTATGCAGCAGTTTATATTAATCATTTGCCAACAATCGACTATGATCAACTTGTACGTGGATTTCGATCAGTGATTTTTTTCCTACAGGTAGGACTACAGGTATGGATTGAATTAGACAATGAGTCTGGGGAATACCACGATGAGGTACTTCTTCGACTCCTCTATGATGAGAAAATTGCGGTCATTAGCTTACAAAATATGAGTACGAAGGAAGATCGTGACTAACAGACAGACGTTCGCCTTGATTTATAGATTCAGTTTCAGAATTAAGTATTTTGTTTGGAAAAACTTGGAAAGCTTGAACCAGTCGGGTAACCTTGAAATGGTTGGCAATAAATTCGAGTTTTTCAATAAGGAAATATTTACAACAAAGCACGAAGTTTGAACTGAGCTGTTCGGTGGAAATTTTCACGAAAGTAGAATGAAAACTTCACCTTGAATGACAGCAACGTGAATGTGAACTTCACAAACGTAAAGTTTGAATACCGAACTGCGTTAGCATATAGATAAAGATAAGCGAAATGTTTGGCGTTGATAAACAGATTACAATTGGCAATTACGATGGGTAATTGAACAATAAATAATTAAAACTACATGCGAATTGATGAATCGAAAATAACCAATTCGTAGAATAATTCGCAGTAAATCAGCGAAGGAATATTGTCGTCTGTTATCAGTGATAAGAGACTGACTTCGAAACTATAAAACCATAAAATATACGGTAAAATGGAGCAAATCTTACCTTATTTAATCTTCCATCTTTGACGAAATCAACTCCACGAAAAGTATTGTATCCTGGGCCAACGGAGTATCCTTCGTTGGTTCCTTTTTGATTTGGCGTATCCATAGATTGGATTTTTCTGCTACATTCGCTCATTTTGACCGGTGAACTACTGACAGCTGTTTTCAGTTTATGACTGGAGTCAAACTTATTCAAAACGAGTTTGTTTCCGTTCGAACGGCCAGCAGCGGTAGACGATTGGAGCGGGGAGCTGCGCAAACTTCAAAATGACGTCATAATTACGCACTTGTTGACATGCGCAGTGCAATTTTTTCCCCACGTGAGTTAAGCATGTACGTCTCCCTCCCCTCACCAAGTGTTGCATTGTTGATAACGACAGTTAATTCGCTATGATTATCAACTTTAATAATTATGATTTGTCTTTAATTGATTGATAATTAAGTGATTTTTATTTTCTAGATCATACAGACTTCAATGGACTCCTTTTGGTGACAGAAAAATACCAGAAATGAGTTAATTATCGAAAAAACGTCAGCTTGTGACCAAAACTGCAGCAGAAAATTTCTTTGGGTGAACCGATGGGATTGACTCATAAGTAAAAAACTTTCGTATTTTTCAACACTCATTCTAGCTTTTCTTCCTTTAAAGGCGAGAAATAACCCGATAAAGTTCCAAGGTCGAAAAACTTCGAGTAGTTTTTGAATTTAAATCATTTTTTGTCATTTTTTGATGAAAGATAACGACGACGATGCCTGCGATATGAAAATGAAGAGATAAGCCATTCTGACAGGCACACGACGAGGTGAAGCTACAGAGGGCAATATTTGGGTGACATTTTCAACGCGATTATTACTCAACCGTGTAACTGTGCTCTCTTAATATCCATACTTTCCTCGTGTTCTAGCTAATACCTTAATACAGACAGAAGAACATTACATAGGCGTGCTTTTATTCGTGGAAACGTTTGCTATTTTGCCAAAGCAAAGTTAAACAGAAACTACGTATTTCATAGCACTCAAACTCCTACAAGCTTGAAAAGATCGACTTCAAATACTCGTATTCTTTAGGTGTGAATAATACAGTGTTATGGCTACTGAAATCGATTATGAATGACTATTTCACGTACTAGTGAGGTACTTGTTGGAATATTGAGCTGTTGGGAAAAGAATAATTGATGAAAAGGATAGAGTATCTAGCTGGAGCTTACCCAATTTCTTTGATGGTTGATATAACGATGACTATAAATGTGCTAAAAAATAGTATATTATGCAACAAGGGAGATAAAGTGATTTTCGACGAATTTTGAGGTTTATTGCCCGAGCGAAGCGAGGGAAATAACTCAAAATCGTCGAAAATCATTTATCTCCCGAGTTGCATACGATATTTTTCATTGTAGAGGGAGTAAAAGTCGAGTTTGAGCACTCGAGCGATTCGCGAGAGGGAGTAAAAGTAGACTTTTACTCCCTCTACAATGAAAATTAAAAATTAAATTTACCATCCCAAAACAACAGACATCAAATCCCTATTATTATTTATGTAAAAGTGATTAAATTCATAACGATGGCTATCATTTTAATTGAAAAAATAGCTACACCGGTGCCCACTCGTAAATAATTTCTAGGAGAAGAAGAAAATCGATTTTATGGTATCTAGTTAACGAGTACGATGACTCATAATGACATATAATTTAAGAATTGTATAATACTGTGTTCTATTTGCATATCGTGAAATATTAATTTGCAAAATTGATCTGTTAAGGTACCTAGTATCGTAGTATGTCAACGATCTTAGCGAGTAGCAGTAGCACTTTGATGAAGAAAAAAATACAAATGATCAGATAGACTTAGCTAATCATAAACAAACTCGGATAACCTTTATCGGCTTAATTAAGAAAATTTGAAAAAAATTCGTACTTACGCCGCAATCAAGGATTTTTTCATATTTATACGCCTTGCGAGGCGTTAATTTTCATGGTATTCGATCGAAAATAATACTTAACACTGCGTTATCACCTTCAATTACCCTGTATATCGACCTTTAGCTAACAAGTAGTTGATAATATGTAAATATCACGCCATCAATCAATTGCTGGGTGATTATCGTGTCTTTCTCAACAAGCAGAGTGCATATAACGATCAAACTACTCACTTTGACGATTCGGCTACAGCACAACAGTCGCAGTAAGTTTTCCCAGATATAGCCGCCGTATTCCCCATCAACAATCGACACGAAATAGTTCGTAGAACTGTTCACCTTGGTCGTCATCGAATATACGTCATAAAAATCGACTTGATATTATTAAAACGCGCAGCACCGTAGGAGACGTGTGTATCCTGCGAGCTTCTGTGTTCGTAGTAACCAATTTTTATTCGGTATAATTTACTCGTAGGTATAATTACGCCCGGCGCTGTTACCTGCCATCGAACTAACCTTAGAATAACCGTAGTTCCTGCGCCGGAGTTCACAATATTCTTGGTTTAATTTAGTCTCCGGTATAATTTTCAATATCGAATAATAAAATAATTATATCCCTAAGTTTATTATATATGCCTACCTAAGCAAACCAAAGTAAGAAAAAATACGTGAGAAAGGTTCTATCTGCTACGAATTTTATTTCAAAGTTCCATCGTACGCGATAAGATAAGAAAAAAATACACGATTAATGAAAGCATGAAATTCAAAAAAAGACTAGAACAACTTTTCAGCGCCAAGGAACAAAAAAATTGCAGATAAAATATTTAAAAATTGCATTACAAAAAAACAATCGAGGATGTTGGTAAAATACATATTCTACCGTCATTTGAAGTTGTTATCGTGTTTTCTACACTGATTGATAAAAGACTGAACGCAGCATAACTTCATAAGTTTAAAAAATTTTACATCCAAGTTTACCGACGTTATAAAATCCGTACAACTGAGATGTCTGTCTCGATTAAAATCCGCATTCTATTTTTCTTTTAAAACAAATGCAAACTTACTTCGTTGACATATTTCGTCGTATTTTTTATACCTGAGTATTACGAAAATTACGAATTCAATTCCAGAGTATAAAGTTATTATTAATAATAAAAAAAATAATTCGCTAGTCCACTTAAAATCCAGAACAAAAATTTCTCCCAATTTGATTTTTAAAAATAGGATCATTTGATGGTAAGAGAACATTAGAATAATCAATCAATAGTAGGTAGATATTATCTTAATAAAAACTTCAAAGTTATTCGTTTATCGAATGAAAAACTTCTAAGAAAAAGAGCTTGACAACTACGAATGTATGGGTGGAAATCATAAACATAATAAACAAGATAAAAGTTTGGGCAGAGCAATCAAAAAAGCCTTTGACATCTTATCGAGCATATCAATAAGCGGAAGAATTAAAAAGCACGAATTAAGAAACGAAAACTTAAAACAATACACACATTTCGATTTGAAGTCCCGATTGCTAAAAAAAAAAACAACTTCGGGATCGCATACCAATCTAAAGAAAAACATCTTGTACCCTTTGCTCCGCACAGAAAAAAAAATATCGAAAAATAAGCTCGTCTCGAAGCTTTTAAGGCACTTAAATTACTCTAAATGTAAACAAGGTAACGCTGCTGTCGAAAGAGAGAAATAATGCTAGTGCAACTTATCACAGATAAATAACTAGAATAAGACTGAAGGACTGAACATTCATCACGTTTCATGCGTGCAGCTTCACGTTATTCTGACAGATCGTAAGATTTTACTAGCCTGTAAAAAAAATAAAATATTGAAAAAAAATGAAAAATCAAACCACGTTGATAGAAAATATGTGAGAAAATACTTCATAATCATCGTCTGATGTAATTACACCGATAACGGTGGCAATTTGATATTGATCGGATTTCATGTCGTAAAGAGATTTTCGAATGAATCCCAACGCGTTTGCGTTATTCGAGAGAAGTTTCTCCATCTGACGTCGAGGTGTACCAGGGTCAACAATTAGTAGAAATATGTCGCCGTCTTTTAATACTTCTACGCCGATCACTGTTTGACTATGACCTGGTATCAAAAAAATAAACGTTTCAATAGTAAAGTGGGTTCTTCTATGTGAATTCTCAAAAAATCATAGTTTATAGATCATTCTGTACCACAATAGAGCGAAACAGAAACAAACTTTGGAATTATTTTCCAAATTAAGGTCACATCATTCGATGAATTTTTTTGAATAATTTTCAAATTACATACCGTCATGTTGCAAATACAAAGGAGGTTTAAATTCTTCCGTTTTTTGGAAATATTTCAAAATCCAATTAAACATTACAGGATGTTGGCCTTTTTCATTTGGTCGATGAGCATCCAGTAATAAACATCTATAACGGTAAATCAAAATTGCACTTCTCGAATTGAAAAGAATTAAACAGAAAGAAAAAATTTGATACCTAAATCTAAGAGCTGATAAGAAAGTGACAACTTCGGTAGCACCGATCCACTTCTTGGTGTTATATACTTTACTGCCTAACTGTTCACGTCCTTCTTCATCAAATCCTTGTTCCCAGGCCCATTCGATTAACTGTTGTAATTTAGATATACTTGGCATCGCGTTACCAGCGAACATTTTCTCCACTCCAAATTTTGAGCAAAATCTCATACTTAATAGTTCGCCGTACGTCAGGTTACGCCACAACGATGATAATAACATCTGTAAATTACTGTAAATTCAAAATATTCAACATTTTTGATCAATTTTTGTTTTTCGTAATTGGAAATAAAGATACAAACCGATATCCACATCCCCATCCTCTATCTCCGTAAGTAACTGAATAAAAATCCATATTGGAACATAAATACGTTCTATCAATATTTTCGCAACTTTCACTTTTTGATTTAATACTAGGAATGATGCCTGAAAAATTTAACGTCAAATAAGATGAATTGGAAAATTCTGGTGAAAAATTTAGAGGTTACCTTTGATATAAGAGCTGCCATCATCTAAGCCAATATTTTCGGCTACCTTCAACTCATTTTGTTTCTCGTAGAAATCCATTACAGTCAATTCGCCGGCGTAAACAGCTTTTTGCATATTTTTGATGCTTTGCTCTTTGAAATTTCCTTTGTTGTCCATTCCATATTGAGCCTTTAAAATACGAAATACGTAAATAAACGCACGTTGGTAACTCGATATTATCGAAGCTGTTCGTTACGTACTTGTAAGAATTCAAATTCTTTTTGTTGCTGAATTTGGAAACTTTCCTGATCGGTGATGGAAAGTTTTTGAGCAATTAATTTATCAGTTGCAATACCAGGTGAGACAAGAGATGTACTAGAAGCGCTGAAATGTGATTCTACGTGTTCGGTTAATTCTTCGCTAGATAAGCTGGTGAATGAATTACAAACAGGACATTTGTGACAAGGAGTAGAGCTATTTCTCGAATCGGAATTCTGCAAGAATAAAAACTTATGAAAGTCGAAAATTTGCACGAAGAAAAAGCGTATTAGGACAAATGCTTGATGATTTACCCCCGATGGGCTTATTACATCGGCGTGCTGATAATACACGTGAGATTCCAACTTCTCGTACGCCTGAAATGTTTCTGGGCAACAAGGGCAGTTGAAACTGGATAAATTTTCTTTTGGTAGCGACGGACTGGTACCATCGAAATGTTCGCTGTTGATATGTTTTTCGACGTCTTTTGCACTAGTATGACTATATGGACACAGCAAGCATTTTATTTCCTGTGGTTCGTTGGGTTTCAAATTCAGCTCCAAATTTAATCGTTTGGTATGGGCATTGTGAAGGGTTGAGATTGATGCGTTCGAACCTTTGTTTTCTATGACGTTATTATTGATACTGTTTAATTCATTCGGTGAAGAGGGACTATTGTTAGTAGACATGATCTAGAAATTGAAATAATATTGTCTGTATGTTTATAAAAAGGTATCTAATCTCGGAAACTACGTAAAATTGACTTACTCTTCTTTTCCGTTGAGCTTTCTGCCAATGCATTCAATTCTTAATTGTACATTATATTTCTTCGAGGATACTGGGTGGTGGATATTCGTTAACGAAGAGATGAACTCTTGAGAACTTTCACGTTTGCGATGAAATTAAACTTATTCTTCGACTTTTTTCAGTCTAGTAAATCGATAAAAGACTTCCATAATAATTTTCGAAAACTGAAAAAAGAAAAAATTTGTCTTTGTTTTAGCAGTTGGCAACAATACTTTTCTTTTTCAAAATACAAGAACGGTTACACTGAAAATCCAAAAAAGTGAAAAAACTTTTTACGGTGAACAGAGCTTAAAACCACCAAAACCACAACAACCACAACCAGATAATTTTGAAAATTTCAAACGGTTATCACAACCAATACAACCGTTTCAAAAATTTTGAGTAAAATAACCGAAAAGAACCATAAAGAACCGATTGAAAAAAAAAATTAAAAAACCATTACCAAAACAATAACCAAAACAAAATCACTTTAAAATAACCGAAACCATAACCACCATAAATATTTTTTTCAATATTTAGAAAATACCACCATCATAACAACCATTTCAATCTTATTTGATTGAAACCACAACAACCACCAATAACCGATTAGCGAATCGGTTTTGAATTTTTTTTTTAAATTTAGTGGCAACACTGATTTGTGAATGTCTATTGTCTACTCCATAACCCCCCCCCCAAAAAAAAACATGAAAAAACTCACGAAAGTAGCAAACTTAAAATTTTTATATGTTTATAAAAAATAAAATGAAAAAAAAACGTTGTAATTTCATGAAAAACGAAAAAAAAACTCACAAAACTAGCAAAGTTCAAATTTTCATATGTGTATGAAAAAAAATGAAAAACGAAGAAAAACGTTTTTGAAAAACAAAAACGTTATAATTTCATGAAAAACGAAAACGTAATTGCAAATACAGAAACAAAAACGAAAACGAAAACCCACAAATTTTCGGTTTTCCAAACCCTGTTTCGTCAGTTCAAGTTTGGTTTTTTCTAGTTTTTATTTTAAGCATCTTGATCTCCTATTTTAAAGGAAATTTTGAGTTTTGTGTTTTATCTTTTATAAGTTTGTATTTTGTAATTTGTATTGTTTCCTTGAAAGTTTTTCTTGATTAATAAATTTTGAACTTTGAGACTACAAGTGTACCAAACAATTATTATTTTTCAAGTACTTCCTATTAGAAATTTAAAATCGAGAAAAAAAAACCATAACAACCACTATAACCGTTTGAAATTTGAATCGGTTTTAATCAAAAACCATAACCACCATAACCACGAAAATACCAAACTAGAAACCACAACCAAAACCATAACATGATGCATTGAAAAATTTTTCAAAACCTTTTCAAAACCCTAACCTAAAAAAATGAGATTTGAAAATTTCAAAACCTTTTGAAACGATTTTGGACGTTTGATAAAAACCTTTTCAAAACCCAAAACCAAAACCGTTTGATTTTCAAATATTACATACCATAACAACAACAACCAATTGAATCTCAAACGGTTTTAAGCTCTGACGGTGAAACCAAAAAAAATAATTATAATACAAAATTAATTGCTTTAATTAATGAAAACGATATGAAATTAATTTTTTTCAATAATAATGTTATATTTTTTGCGAAAATTATAAAAAAAATTTCTCAACTCTGAATTATGTTGGAAAAAATTTAATTTAAAGTCTTGAAAATGTGTCTCAACTTTAGGTGTCACTAATCAATAAAAATGTTTTCTTTTAAAAGTTTGGCAACATTGAGAAATACCATGGCAACGGTGGGAAAGTGGCAACGTTGAAAAAAATTTATTTACAAAAAAATTCAATAAAAATTTTTCATTTATTTAGTTTTTAGGTGAGATTATGTGAAATTTATCTCTTCATTTTCCAATAAATTTTCAATAGTTTGCGATTCGAGTTGAGTTAGATTGAATCAGAGAACATTCTGTTATTACCATGTGTTAATATTTCTTCATTTTAGTTCCTTATGTTCTTTCCATTGACGTATTGAATTTTCATAAGTATGGCAGAAGATTTGCAAAATTACAAACTTCAGTTGGAGCAGGTCTGATGTTTAAATTCATATATCCAGTTTTTAAGTAACTGTACTTCATGCTAGTTTATGCATACTCTATAATACTATTATATCCATAACACTGCACAATATTCTTCTCAATCTCTAAAGATTTGTGTTATGTTGTAGGTTGATGCAGCTCTGACGACTGCTCCAGATGATGAAGAATTACTGACGCTAAAAAAAGATTTAGAACAAGTTATTGAATTAACTACACAGTTTATCAAGTCTCAACTTCCTGATGAAAAAAGAGATGGTAAGCTAATATACGTCTCGTTATCTAATGTACTCAAGTCTATCGAAAATTGTGGTTTGTATTTCTGTAATTTTTGTTGTAGAAATTGATTTATTTACCGAAAACGTAAAGGTCCCAGACTCTAGCATTTTGCCTTCAGAGAAACTAAAGAAAAATTGGAGAGTAGGAGAAAGATGTTTAGGTTTTTGGTTAGACGATGGACAGTAAGTTATCAATTTATTCAAAAATTTTCTTAAAACGTCTGAATTTGTGTTTTAATGACGTTTAAAATGATATTTAAAGGTATTACGAAGCAACTGTCGAATCTGTTGATCACGATGAAGTATCAGTTTTGTTTGATAATCACAAAGTCGGCGTTCCTGTAGTCTTGACAAAAGAATTTTTAAAAGAGTTACCCAAAGGACAAGATCGTGGGTTATCTAAAATAAAGTAAGTGTACCTAATGTTTTGAAATTAGTGGTAAACGAGTGCCTTATAGTCGGTCATCACCGCTTTTGAATGATAGATTTCCAATCAAGTTATTAACGTGAAATTTACGTAAAATTGATGAAAATAACCTGTTGAAAAAAACGTAATTTTTTATATAAAATCTGGATGATTTGATAGTTATCCTGCTAGAGGAAATCATACCGTTGTATTCTAAATTCATGTGAATCACTGCATTTTAATACAGATTGGGAACCGTATCGATAGCTTCGCAGGTAACTAATTAATAAAGGTTATATTTACTAAAAATATATTTAATATCGTTGGTCATTTATAAGAATTCGTCAGGTCTATTGGTATGTTGAGATAAACCGTTCGTGTATGAAGACTATATCAGATGGCGTATTCGTAAGTTGAACGGTACTATTTAGATTATCGTATTAAATTTGACAAAATAACATTGTTCGATTATTCAAATGTGCGATAATTTCAATTTATTGTTTGAAGTAAATTATTTTTATTACAATACATGATAGGGCCAAGAAAATTTTATTTTGATTCTAAAGTACGTTTTTATTTGTTGCAGAAAATTGCCGACATCGAAAGAAAGGGAATATTTGAAAAAGAAAAAGCTGAAGAAGCAGATACGTTTTAAACAAATGGAAGAAGAAAGAGAAACTGAAAAAAATAAATGGCTCATGTTCAGCTCCAAGGTAATGATGAGTTGAGTTTATAAAAGTTTTTCCGAATTTGCATATCTAACGTTTTACTTTTTTTCAGACCTATAAAAAAGGAATGTCTAAAAAAAGTATTTTTGCTTCTCCTGATAATGTTAACGGAAGGGTTGGAATAGGTACATGTGGAGTCGCAGGCCGAGGAATGACTGAATTTCAGCATGCGGAAAAACACAAGAAGTAGATTTGTTGATACTGCCATCGCAGATCCATGTTTAAGATTGAAGAACGAAGAAGTGTGAAAATAAAGTGTAAATAAAGTTATATGCTAAGTTTAAATAGTGTTTTTGTAAATGCAATTGGTTGATGTTTGAAATGTCAACGACTTATTGCCGGAAAACGACTTCCGAAGTTGTAAGCTGTCTCGCCGATCGTCAAGTGGAAGTTTCAGTGAATTTATTCAATGGTCGTGTACAAGTATACGGCGAAATGTTGCAATCCTGTCAGTAATAATCTTTGACTGGCATTTAATTGTGAGCGTCTACTTTCAGGAAAGACAATTTAAAAAAAATTACGCTATTATAAAAGACTAAAGTATATTTCAAAACATCTTGTAATTTGAAATTTGAATGAAACTTTCAACTTTCAACAAATTTGGAGAATGGAGTGAGATGAAAAACGAAAGAAGAGGGGATGAGAAAAATAAGATTGTAGAAAAAATTGGCTTTGCGTGTATGCAGCGACACCAACTCAATTTTTTTAAATTGTCATTAAATACTTTAAGGTGCTGGGATATTCCTACACCTTAAAGATTGTTTTACAAGATGCTTCGTTTTGTTTACAAAATTTACAAATGGCTGCAGTGACGTAATATCAGTCTGAAAAGTGATAAGAAACTTGAGTGAAAAATTCCGATGCAATTTATTAATAATTTGTTTCACATAATTGTCGACTATTATTTAAAACTTTCATTACATTTTCCTGTGATGCAGTGGTTGCCTTGAACTATGGCTCAACGTATCGAATCAACGGACTTTTGGAAAGCGAAAGTCAATGGTTTTAATAATCATCTCATTTGCAATGTCTGTCGATTGTGTGCCAATATTTGTGATCACTTAGTGCCTATTTTCGATAAAATTAACGATAAAGGAAGTATTTACTCGAAACTGAAAAAATGTCTACCTTCTATTTCGGTAAGTCATTAATCATTTCGCTTACTTTTATTTTAAATGTCAATGACGTAATTAATTTTCTGTTTCCATTTTCGTACAATCGACGGCTTCTAGGTGCTTGAAAATGATATCAAACCAAAACAGATCTGTCTAGTATGTGTTTCGAAGCTAGAATTATGCTTTTCATTCATCGAGATGTCGTTGGATGCAGACTGTAAATTTGAAACTGCCTTACATAGCCGTTCAACTCCGCAGATTCAAGTTATAAACGATAATTTATTGAATAAATCATTAGTAAGTATTAAGAATGATGTAAGGTCAACACTTAAGAATTCTTTCACGCTGTCACTTGATCTTCACAGGATTTCTCGTGGCTTCAAGTGAAGCAAGAATCGTTGTGGAATGACATCAAACAAGGAACCTCACAAATGGTTAAAACTGATCAAAAAATCCCTCAAGTTGTTATACCCCAAGTACCCAATCAAGTATTTCAACAAAAATCATACCAGCAAATCGTTCAAGTTCCTAATGCAGCTTCAAACCAATATCCAATACAAGATGGATCGAATTTAGGAATAGTTTTGAACAAACAGGACGTTAATCACAATATATTACCCGATGTAATGGTCCCCGATAGTTTATCATCGCAAGATCTCATTCTTCTTGTAGAACTAAAATGCAAAGATAGTGCTTCCGTTGTATCAACGAAGAAAAACGACTTACCTGGGCAAAATAAAATCACCGAATTAAATAATTATCAAACAAAGATTTTGGATACCGGTGGTAACGTTAGAGTGGTGAATGTTTCCGATTTCGATGGTAAATTCAGTAACAACCAGTCGGGTAAAGTGACGTCGACGTTTGTTAACGATAATACAAACGCGGCGTCTATTTTGAAAGCTCTCGAGAGTGAAGTTCTGAACGGAGTGATAAAACTGGAGAATATGAACGGCGATACTGTAACGTTGAATGAACCTTTGAAAACTGATTTGGATACAAATTACGAAAATACTTCAATCGCGTCCACGTCAAATCTAGATTCAATGACGTGAGTATTTTTCGAGTTATCGTTTCTTAGTTTATTTACAATTCCTATAAAATATTTCTACTGTTACAGGGCAGCTTCGCAACAACCGATGACTCGTGATTTCGAATGCACAGTTTGCGGTAAACTGTTCTCCAGGCGTAATCGATTGAACGCCCATCTTGCTCGGCATAGTTCAGTACGACCACATTCATGCGATAAATGTGATCAGCGTTTTATTACTCGATGGGATCTCACTCTCCATTTACGTATACATTCCGGCGTGTTCTCATGCGAATACTGCGGTAAAGCGTTTCCAGCTAAAGGTAAATTGGAACGACATCGAAGGACACATACTGGTGAACGTCCATTCCCATGTGAACTATGTAATAAAGCATTTAGTGAGAAAAGGAACTTGGAGAATCATTTGAAAACTCACGCCGCCGCAGAAGCACGTAAAGCGGCGAATACTAGTACTTTCACCGCTGAAGTACGTAAAGCGGCAAATGCCAGTACTTTATGTATAAATTGCGGGCGTCATATTATTTATAATGGCTCATCGAGGTTGAAATCCAAGTGCGAAGCATGCGATAAAAATGATGAAGTTTTTGACATTTTCGGCACCGATTCGAATGCAAGTATTCCTACTCAAAACCAAGCTGATGCTTCCAAATGTCAAAACAATCAGCAAAATGATTATACCAATTCTAATGTTACTCCCAATACAGTTGCAAGTTTTTTGAAAACATGATATTTACGTACTTGGATGATCTTAGAAACGACCGCTATTAAGGATTTCTCTCTCGATAATCCGAAATTATTATCGAGCAGTGATAATATGATACTTTTACTCATTTTTCCGGAATCATGATTCGAAAAATGGTAACGTTGCTCAATCGTAGCAACATTTGCTCTGCAAGTTGCCTTATGTGATGAAAGATTAATTTTTTTCGTGTAAATGTTACCAGTATCAATTTCCTTTCTTCAACGATTGGAAATTGAACTACCTGACCACGGTTACTCTTACAGGAGATCTCATTCTTGAAACGAAAAATTTTACCCATTTTGTATTTTTTTCCCATTATGTTTACAGTTTAAGGTTATTTTAAATGCGAGTACTTTTTATATCGTTATGAAAATAGCCCTCTTTATTTATTCTTTTCTTTCAATTGATAGTCACATTATTTTAATGGACAAGTGAAATGATTAAACGCATTTTTATTATTACGTTAATACTTTTATAAGTTCTATTATTACGTAAATTCGATGAGTGGAAAATGTATGAGTAAGGCTGTGTATAGAGCGTGTGATAATTCGAAAATAGCTTGTCAATTATCTTCTTTTATGAACAAGTTTGAATAATGTAAACTTTCATGTGTATTATGTGATGTTTTATTATCATTTTACCAATTTGTTCTTGCAGTTATTGCAAAAATCTTTTTTCTCTGAGAGATTATTAGCTGAAAGGTAGCTTTACTTTTTGTGCATTTTAGTCTATTACCTATTTGGGTCGTAAGTTTAATTTTTATTTCTGTAAATTTTAGCATTTTTTTTAATTTTTATTTTATCAACGAATATTTATCTTATTTTCGTTATGGGATTATTGTTATACATATTGGTGTAGAAAACTGTAGTATATCAATTTTTATTTAATGTTCTTTTACGTACATATGTGTTATTTCATCGCAATCTTTTGATGCGAAATTAAAAAGTAAATTTCAACTTTTTCGGGTCCTTTATTTTCAGTCATTTTTCTTTTTGTTGGTTGAATGGTTAGGAACTTTTGAAAATGTTACCCATTGGAATTGTTGCCGATGGGAAGGATTTTTGAGGTCCTAGATTTTATTTCATTAGCATTTTGTTAGCCAGATTATCTTAGTAATAAATCTAAATCTGAATTTTCATCTCGAAATTAAATGATGAAGAATTTATAATATTTGAACTTTCCATACGATTTCAGTTCTTCGCTAAACTAGCTGAACTAGGCTTTTGCACCTTTAGTTGTCGAATAACCTTTAACGCACCTAGATTCTAGACTATATTACCCATTTATCAATAACAATCAGAGAGAAAAGAATTTCATTTGATATTGATGAAATTTTTATTGCGCAAGTTAAAAATGTGTCAAAAATTTTGAGAAAAGTAGTGGAAAATATGAAGTGGATATGAGCAGAATTCGAATGTCGTCAAAATTCGGGATTGTCTCAAAGTAAGTAATCTCTTTGAGTAAAAAATTTCAAAAAAAATTGAGATTTCCAATTTCAACTACATATAACAGGCGAAGGTACACCGTAGACCGTACTATAGTCGGCGGCCTTCAAAAATTCTCCTATTTTCGTATTTTCCCCCTCCTTTTGCTAAATAAAACGTGTTTTTGTGTTTTTGTTATCTTTCAGGTGTTTCAGGTTGTATTGTTGCTTTAGTAGATGAATTTGAAATTAAAAAATCATTAAAGCATTGTAAATTGTCGCGAATTTAACGTGATTGTATTACACGCCTACTCATCGTACGTTTAATTTAACTAGAAAAGCTTTCTGGACAAAAATACGCGAAACAAAACCATCACCATGTGGTAAGTTCATATACAATCTATTATAGAACTCCTTATCTAATCAATAGTTGAATTCTTACATTTCCAACGTACGTTCGCAGTTCCGGCGAAGATTACGAGATGAATTCCGACGAAGAATCGAACCCCGAACAATACATCGTAGAGAAAGTCGTAGGCAAGAAAGTATTCAGAGGCGAAGTATATTATCGCATAAAGTGGAAAGATTACCCCAACGAAGATAATACTTGGGAACCTGAGCGAAACTGCGCCGGAGCATCATCATTAATTCGAGAATACGAAGAAAAAGAGCGACAGAAACGGAGGACGGTTGGAGCTGTTGCAGAAGGAAAGAAATTGAAAAGTAGTAATAGTGATCGAGAAGCAGCCGGCCGTAGGAAAACTGATGTGAGTGAAACTAGTAGAACATTTCAAAATTTGACTATTGTTTCGGAAAACGTGACGAATAAAAGTACAGTCAAAGGGGAGTCGGACGAAGAATTTTTCCCAGATGAATCTGACCATAGATCTGGCAAAAAAATACGACCGAAAAATGCATCCTCTTGTGTACGTGTAAAACGCAGAGTAGCGGCAACTCGTCCCCGTTACGATTTAGACTCTGATAGCGAAAATCAGCCGGAACCAAATGTCCATCGTGAAGATTTTTCTAATGATTTTGACACAACTTTAACTGGTCAAATCAATGCAAATAGTACCGAAAATAACGACATGGATTGTACGACCACGTCTACTTGCAGTTTAATAAGTAAATCGATATTGCGAAAATATTCCGCTAGCGAGATCGACATTGTCGGAGCTGTACCAACTAATAAAGGAGTGATTATTGGCGTTAAGGCGAAAAATTCCGACGAAGTTGTTCGATTTGATTCAAAAGAAGTTACCAATTTATGGCCTCAGTTGTATGTTTCTTTCTTAGAGAGACATATCGTTTTCGATGAAAAGTAATACGTACCCTAAGTTAGTATTTATGTTAAGAATTGTGCCGGAGTCACCTTTCAAGTACATATGACGATGATTCGTGTTATTGAATCAATTTTAAGATGATAATATTGTGCTTGTGATTATTTTTATTTTACATTTTATTTAAAATATTTTAAATTCCTGTATGTTGTAAGCTAGTTCATCACTGACAGCTTATTTTTATGAAACAAATGTTCGCCTATTTCAATAGCTCATTATGTAACGTTTCGCGTCATTCTTACTTATAATATACCTTCTGATTTTTTAGTGAAGACATTTAGTGTTCATTTTTTACTTATTTCATTGACGGATACCTATAAATATTATTAATTAATAAGTATAAATCTTATGATGCAGAATTTTCAATCTGCAAAAGTACGCTGTATGTAGCTTGATACAGATAGGTAGGTACTGATAAATTTAAAGTTTATTATTCAAAATGTATATTCAATTTCGAGGATTGATTAAAATCTGCGAATGGGCAGATGCAATTGTTTAATTATAGGTGATTATTTTTTAAAACTGCGACACGATTTGATAACGTATCAAATAATTAACAAAGTTCAAATTTTATCTTGATCATGATCACTTTCACGACCAATTTTATGAATTCATTCTTTTAATTAACGGTTTTTTCTTTTGTGAGATAATAATCGGATTAATGGGTAATTAAAAGCAATACTTTGTAATCTGAGTATTTGCCAGGCACGAAAGCTATTACATTACTTAATTGTGACATTTGTGATAGATTTTTGATTGTTGTGTTTTTTGAAATGTAATAGAACTAAGATTTCCCAACTTCGACCGAAGCAAGACAGAAGATATATTTCGAATATACGAGCTAAGTTATTTTGATTCGTTATGGAAAGTGATAGTGAACCGGAATCAAAGCATTTTCTTCAAAACGTACGTCAAAAGTCGAGATATTTCTCACAATTCACACTCGCTTGGCAAGACGTCTCAGTTTGGAATAAATTGAAAGTAAGTCAGGGAGTTTTTCAGAGAACTCAGTATAGGGATGTTCAGCTGCTGAATAATGGTGAGTTTATTTTCAATTTTTGAATAAGAGATAAATTGAAGCAGATAATGTGAAAAATGTATTGTTTTCAGTTAGTGGATTTGTATCTTCAGGATCACTTGTGGCTATCATGGGACCTAGGTGAGTGCTAATTGAAATTAATTACCAATTAAAATTGAATTTCATTTAATTAATCCACTATATTACTTTTATTTACAGTGGATCTGGTAAAACCACTTTACTAGCAACGATTAGCTGTCGATTAACACCTGGTAGGTATCGTGAGCTCATTTTTCGAGTCTAGTGATATTATGTTATTGGTACTTAGATATGTTTACTGTGATTTCATTTCGTCAACTTGAATATTATTTTCCATGATTCTGATACCTACTAAGATAGCATGAACGGAAATATCTACTTAAATGGGGATACCATCAGTCGTCCAGAGATGTTGGCGATTTCCGGATTTGTACCTCAAGAAGATATATCAGTCGAATCGCTATCCGTTTACGAGCATATGAGTTTCATGGTAGGTACCTAGACAAAAATTATTCTGTATTCTTCGTTCAGCTGTTCTTAACTTTGTCGAATTTCCAGGCGAAATTAAAAATGGATAAACGAATGCCAGAAATAGACAGATTAAGGAAAATAATATCGTTGTTGAATCAATTGGGCTTAGACGATTGTGGTTCTACGCTTTTGAAAAGTCTATCTGGAGGTCAGCGCAAAAGATTATCCATTGCTGTGCAAGTAAGATTTCTCATTCGATACCCAACTGTTTTTCATTTTCAATCAAAACTATTCGATTTATTCTAGATGCTCACAGATCCCTGTATTCTGTTCTGCGACGAAGCTACGACCGGATTGGATAGTTCGAGTGCCGCAGTAGTCATGAAAATTCTGAGAAAGTTTTCGTCTCGAGGAAAAATAGTCCTGTGTTCTATTCATCAACCTGCTTCCGGTATTTTTGAATTATTCGATGATGTTTTATTGCTCGCAACAGGCGGCCGAGTTTCGTATTTTGGCCCAGTTACCAAAGCTGTAGATTATTTTGAAAAGTGGGTATTTAGCTGACGATCTGAGATACTTGGGTACTTGCCCTTACTTAACCAGTCGAAATTACGCATTTTTCAGATTGCAAATGAAGTGTCCACAGTCTTATAATATCGCAGAATTTCTGGTCAATAAAATATCTGTCTCAGCACCCTCCGATCGTGAACGAGTTGATATTCTTTGTGATGTTTATACGTCTTCCCAACAAGCTACCATTGTGAAAGAAAAAATAGAAGCTGTTTGTTTCGATAAATATACAACGTCAGAAGGAAAATCATTTTTCATCGGTCGCCGAGAAGTAATTACTCGAGTTACTTTTTTTGGTCAAAATTGAATTTTTTGTCATCTAGGTCATTTCCTCTCTTAATTTAATACCTATTTACGATTTTGTTTTTCTTCTAGGATTTATTGTTGTCAAATCAAAAACAATCCTGCATGGACTACAAAGTGACGTACGTTGTTCAAATTTTCGTTGTGAGAAGTATAAGTCGTATTGTGCCCTTGTTTCAATTTAATATTTCAAATTCAAACATTTTCAGGCAACGAGTGAATTTAATAATTCAAATATATTACTTGATTTGGCGAACTTTGAAAAATCTCAGTAGGAATTATATCAATAATATAGTACATTTTGTAGTCTACATCGTAAGTATGGATATGATGAATCAGCAAAATAATTCTCGATTTCTCAAACAAGCATTTTGCAAATAATATGTTTTTATATGCATACAGAGTGTTGCAATGATGGTATCGTTAATATTTGCCAGAATAGCGCAGAATGAAATAGATCGAGTTCAGAATATTCGAGGGTTCATTAGTATTATTGTGCTAGAAACTTTGTACGAATTTGCCTACTTTGTATTCAATACTTTTCCATCGGAGAGGCCTTTATTGCTGAGAGAAATTGGCGGAAGTTTATACACTGTCGAAGCATATTACATATCGAAATTCATTTGTAAAGTATGATTTTGGTTTATTCCACGTACCTACTCTGTCAGTAATTCGTAGAAAGATGAAAATGAATTTTTCACTTTCAGACATTATATTCCATTTTTGCTCCACTCGTATTTGTTGCCGTTGTGAAATGGATTTCCGATACGTTTGATTATTTATCTTACGTTGAAGTAGCCGTGCCTTTTTGTGTGATCGCTTCATTAAGTACTGCTTATGGTAGGAGACGTAACATCGTAAAAGTTGGGTACTGATGACGAATTCGTCTTAATTTAATATTCCCAAAAAATCTCATTTTACAGGTTGTATGTTATCAGCGATTTTCGACAATGTAGCTGTGATGATGCCTGTAGCAGTAGCATATGAAATTCCTGCTCATTTATTTGCCGGTGTAACTTTGAAAATTTCGTAAGTGATCTTTTTAGCGTATTTTATTTCTGTAGCGGTTTTTAAAATAGGTAATTAAATTTTTTGTGAATTATAATACACAGATCGCTTCCGGTTTACATTAATTGGATGAAATATTTATCAACATTTTATTATGCTCTTCAAGCCGTAACAGTATTAGAATGGAGAAGCATCGATTTAGGTATGTTTATCAATTCGAAGCTATTTAGATACCTATTTTTATGGTAGGTATGGTACAATTATTCTGCCAACTTTTCATCTCGTTTAATGTTCTTCTTTATCTTTGTTAGAAAATATTAAACGTTTCAATATGACTTATGATGATCCAGCTGCTTTTCATAATTTGGAAATGGTCGCTGAATATGGATATTCAATAATGGATTATAGATATAACTTGTATATTTTGATGGTGCTGATATTTTTATTTCACTTCGTAGCTTATTCATTTATTGTGAAGAAAAGTAAAAAACAAGGTGCTTATTGAGATTAAGGATTTCAGTTTACGTGGTAATGTTATTGATGATCAAATTCCTTGTTTCCTTTTTCAATTTCATTTTCATATTGCACTGTTGAGTGTTGATCCTTTTGATTCTAAATAAAATATTTTTATATGTTCTTTGTTTATCACATCTTCAAAAGTTTCACCAAACCAAAATCATTGCGTAAAATTTATCTTGCTGAAGAATTGAGATTAAATTGAAGCGACAATGATGCTAAATGCGTTGAAATGCGTTGAAAAAAATCATAAAAATTGTGACTTTTTTGATGAGAAATCTGAAAATAAAAAAAAATAAAAAATGAAAATAGTGTTTCAATAATTATCCGCAAAAAGCGCTATATGACGAAATAAAAAGTAAACAATGAATGTTGTAATTATAGCAAAACGCTTGTTTATCTTGTTTATGAACTTTTTGTTTTTCAAGAATTTTCAGAAAAGTTGATGCAATAATAATAATATTTTTGCAATTTATAAATCGTATTTGTCTTCATTTTATTAAATTTCAAAAGTGAATAAGTGTTTTGTTTGTACAGTGACCGATTCGTTTCAGCCATGTTCAGATTTTTCAGTAATTTAGTCCCCATTAAAGCTGAAAACACCAGCGAAACTAAACCTCAACCTCAAGAGGAGAAAAAATTGAAACCATGCTGTGCTTGTCCAGAAACCAAACGAGCCAGAGATGCATGGTAAGTACCTTATTTAATAAATCTTGCTTTGCTCTAAATCTATATTTAACATCGGTTGTAAAAAATTCTCAAAATTTTAATTCAATTGCAGCATCGTAGAAAATGGCGAAGAAAATTGTACTAGTCTGATAGAAGCTCACAGAGAATGTATGAGAAGAATGGGATTCAATATTTAAATCAATCATGTAGTTTTGGATTGAAACTGTTACCTTTCGTTTCATTTGTTTCGTAAAGTATGTCTATGTCCTTGTAATAATAATATTTATCAATACATTGTAAGTTGTTTTGTCGGTGTGGTTTATAAGTAATTCACTCTCGAAGTTATTTTTGCCGGCTACGATTGAAATCGCGAGGAAATCAATTGAAGAACGTATCCTGTTGTCAAAAATCAATCTCATGTATCTAATGTAATCTTCAGGATTTGAAGGATAGTAATTTATTTTCTAGTCAGTACTCGGTAACTGTAATGCATTACTCAATAAAATGACTTTGACGTACGGATTTTTCAGTTTTAGTGTATTTTGAAAAAACACTTACGTATCAGTTTTTTCAAAACGAAGATGATCATTGTGTTCTGTAAAGTGAATTTTCGTAGAGTTTCTATTTCTAAACTGAATTTTCGAAATTTGTTTATCGGGTCCTTGTCTTTGTGAATTGGTTATAAGGTAATTAATAATTATTTTCGTTAGTTCAAGATCGAAGTAGGTATTCTATAATGAGATGATTATAACTGATGTAGAGTAATTACTGGTAGAGGATTGAATTTAAATTATGCCTTGTTACTGAAGCTGGTATGACTTATGGTTTCGTCAAATTTCATCGTAGAAATGGAAAAATAACCATACGTCGTGAAGTCGAGATATTGGATAACAATCATACTAGGTCGATTTATGGAGTAAAGGAAACCTCTGTATCATATTTGAGATATTTTCTTATTTATTGCAAACATCTTTACCTCAATAACTGAGTAATTTTTACGAATTGGTTTGAATTTCTTTCTATTGAAATAATTTGAGCGATTTTTAGAGAAATAAGAAATAATGAATAAAATCACGTTCTCGTACAAAACGAACGTAATAGTTCATTCATTTTTCACGTTTATGACGAAAAAATGCATGAAACAACATACACCCTTGACATTACCTTATCTAATGATACCTACAAAAGTTGAAAGTTGAAATTTTGGTTAAAGTTTGATTGTACTTTAAGTGCTCTTCTTGACTTTTTTAATAAGAGAAATTTATCATGAATCAATTAAAAGTTGTCAATAGATTGGTTTCTCAAAGAGGCATATTTATGAGGTAAGCTTTTTCGGATTATTTCATTATGGAATACCGAGCACTTCTTAACACGTACTTTTTCTTTGACCATTTGAAATGACTTGGAACTCGATACTTTTTGTTGAGAAATGGTTCTATTCTGAGACAGAATCGAGCATTTGTAACCATTAGTATAATTGCCACCTCAGTTTCAAGCACATTTTATTCATTCGTTTATTATTCTAACCTCTGAATTATTTCAGTGCCTGTCAGTTCTCTTCAGAACTTGGTAGCGGTGCCGGTAAAGGAGGCGGTGGCGGTGGAAGCATCCGCGAAGCCGGTGGATCTTTTGGTAAACGTGAAGCAGCAGCTGAGGAAAAATATTTCCGAAAATTAGTATGTATCTTTAATCCCTACGCGAGGCTATTATTACGCCAATTAAAAATATCGTTTTGCTTTGTAGCAAGCTGACCAGCTTCATCAGTTGAAAGATCACATGAGTGATGAAATTACTTTCCATGAAGATCAAATAAAGAGACATCAAGAAGCTCTTGAAAAAGCCAAGACTAAATTAGCCGAATTAGGTAACGATAAGAAATAATTCTTTTATCAAGTTCCGTAGGGTGTCAGTTCAATCTTTGCTATTTTTAATGCGCGTTTTTTTCTCGAATTGGTTAATAAAAGTTGAAGTTATGTACATAAATTATAAAAAATAAAATGAATTACAGGTGGTATTCGTTTTAAGTGTAATTCATATATTAATACTATTGTTTTACTTTCTGTTGGAAAATGTTCTAATCGGTTTCAAATATTACATCATTATAACTATTTCAACGTCATTTGGAACGTGTTAGCTTGTATTCATAATCGATTGATTCTTTTCATGTTATACGTGTTGCTACAAACAATAGAGCTCACGATTCACCGGCCATATATTAAGAAAAGCTTCGGACATGAAGGAATGAACAGTATTTTTTTCGTTTGTCATCTTGTTTGTATGAGTAGTTTTGTTCAATATGACAAGTTTCATGAAAACTGCGAATTGACCAGATACTGGTTTGTCGTTAGATTGTGTAACTTCGTTCCAAATCCTACTGAAAGATAACTTGTCATTTTCAATCTTTCTTGTTTTACTTCCATAAATGTCGAACGATTACCTGTGCAATTTTTGATAAATAATGAGCAATGTAATAACCATTAAGATTAAAATGATCAAGTGGAATGAATTTTTCTGAAATTTTTTCATTCACTTATTAACGGTGAAATACAAGAGCGGAGTAGGAAAAAATAGACAGTTGAAGTAGAACTATCAGGAAGATGTTCGAGAAATTACCATGTATTATATTCAATCGTATCCTACTAAGAGAAAATTCCATTTTATCGTACATACGATCTATAATTTCATTTCAGCATTCAAAGTTATTCGCCTAGAAAACTGATACGTACAGACCACAGAGAAATCAATCACTAGAAAAATATGAAACTATGGTGATAATTGAATTTATTCAATGCCTACATACGTAGGTATAATTTGATTATTTGATTCACCTCCGTTGACTGGAGTTGGTTGTTTGAAAGCAGACACCTGTCTGTGGTACATCTAATGCCGTGATTTTAGTGCATAATTTAGAAAAGCTATGTTAACAAAGTTGATGAGCATTGATTTTAAATTGTTTTTTCACGTATATTTACTCAACTACTCTAATGTGCATTGATACACGTAATACATGATTGGCAAACGTTTCCAGTGATTGAAACATGGTTCAATTTCCTTTACGATGAAGAATAATTTACAGACCGTGAAAATGTGTGAAATAATCAAACGCTTTTATCTGTTATAATTTTCAAGATTAAATCTGCGCATCCGCCGTACCTAATCATAAAATGTAAACCGGTTCTGGAGTACCTTTCTTCTTTTTTTTTTCGGAAAATTGGGACCCTCGGACGTATTTGATATTGATATCGTATATTTCGACTTACGGGTAGATTATTTATTGGTAACTACTAACTACCTAGTAACGATGCGAATTTTCTCCGTAATTATGCAACGGGAAATCAACAAAATAACATAGAATAGTATCCGAACCATGACTAAATGGTTTAGCATATTACCTACACATAATTATATAATTGCTCAAAAAATCTTTGCACCCAAAGTCGTGCGATTTTTTCACGTGATGTCCGATCGTATTTTACCACAATTCTGACAGCTCGTCGGTGGTCTTTTTACTGGAAAAATTCATCATGTTTGATAAACTGTAAACCGCTATTAAATAAGTCGTATGGTATGGTAATGGTTTACGCCTCAACGAACGTACGTGATCAGCACTTTGGCAGTCGATTTCTATTTTCTGAACGTTTCTGAAATTTATAAATACCTATTATAATCTTGTTTTGTATATTTTTCCATTTTACTGCGAGTTAAAATTACACAATTTACTTCTTTTCTTGGCAGAGAACTAGTATTAATTAATATTTTTCGTAGAATAAAAAGGAAAATCAAAATTCGAAATTTCGAAAATCTGAAACCGGTTATCATCAAGTTTACTTATCAATGTTTTCATTGTTTTCCAAAAAAATTTATTATAAAAAATTGTTTCAATTTTCAACTTGTGATCTGTGATTGTGAATATGATCTGTGGTAATTTTGGGAGGGAGGCAATGGAGCCAGTAAAAACACATTACACCATCACAAGGGTGCGAAATACAAACACAACTTACCAAAAATACACAAACACAAAGTGTAAATGCATTTATTCAAAATGGCGAAAATTTCATTTTAAAAGGAATTGTTTCGTATTTCGCGTAGTCTTTAATTATTTAGAATTAGAATAATTATTTCAAATCATTATTTAAACGTGGTGTATTTCGAAATTTACATCTAATTCAACTAATTATTTCGTTATTCAAGCTTGCGGGGATTAATTTTCTAATTACCAAAGGTGAGTCGTTTACAAGTGCGTAAATTTCGATCTAACAAATTTTATGATCAAGTTTCAATCCGAATGAAAGTTTTCGATCGTTTCGATGTCAAGTAATGTTCGTTACCGTGTTTTTAATTCTTCTTAATGTTTTGTCTGCGTGAATTTCATTATTTTCGCGACTTTTTTTGCTATTTCCCGCCGAAATAATACGCGTGTGCCTAATGTTTACGAATAATTGAATCCCAATCGTCTCCGGTGTTGGCTCGATAAATTGTTTTATTTCGGTTGATTATTGGTAATTATTAGTTGTATACCTATTATTCTTTTAAAATCCTTTATCGATAAGTTTCGTTCTTGATCGGTGGTGTGCTTGTCAGCGGCTTCTTCGATCTTCGTTCTTCGTTTGGCCGGAAATGTAACGCCGGGGAAACTGATTTTGAAAAATTGACTAAAGGTAAGCCTTGTTGGGTTAATAATATTCATACGTATTTTCTGCTGATGTAATGACTTTTCAGTCATATTTTTTATGGAACACTAATTTATAAAAAACAAGCTGTGTTTTTGTGTACTATCCTATGCGATCAGTTTTCTGTGCTGTAATCATTCGTCGTCTCCTCGCCGGTCGTGTTATTTCGGAGAGAAATAAGAAATAACTCAATACCGTACTCAATATTTTGATGCTTTTGTATCGAATCTACTTATTAGTAATTTCGTGAATTGTGCCGTCGTCAAAATGGAATTATGCTTTCTACCAATCTATCGTATTTTTCCAACGGCGGGGTGTCGTATTGTGTTATCTACTTACTTATTACCTAAAAAATATCATTACTCATTCAACAAGTGCGAATCCGCGCTCGCCTGTCGCCACTATTCAATAAACCCCACTTTACCTAAATTATCGGCTATTTCATGCGAATTAGAGACCGCCGGAGTGCTGGAAGTCGGCATCAGACAACGAACTGTGTTCAATTTATTGTCTAATGAACAACATGTGGATATCCGGTGATCCGTAGTGTACAGATTATTAATAAACTTGTGTGATTTGTGATTTACATGGTGTTGCGAATGTTTTTTGTTTTTAATGTGTGGTTTCGATTTTGATTTGTCTGTATTGCAACTAAAATGAACAACAGGTCAGTATATATTTATGTTGATAAGTTATGATTTTTTTTAAAAATCGTGTTTTGTAGGATAGATTTGGTATCTTTTAGTCGATTAGTAAAGGTCGATGGTTCTCCGAGATATTGAACAATCACGATTCTTGAAAATGCCGACCAAGCTTCCCTAATTACTTACTTTTTGAATTTTTTTTATTTTATGAATCGCAAATTCCTCAAAATTTTCGCTCAAACAAAATAATTTAATTTTTTTAATAATTTTTAAAATTTCAACATGATTTTTAACAGTCCTGTAAATCCTGTTGATTTCCTAATTAGGTAGGTATGGCTAAATTGTCCCGAGTTTTTTGTGATTTTTCAAAAAAAAAAATCATCTTTGGTTCACTCTGGCAATAGGTAAGGTATAATTTTTTTTATTCGTTTACTCAGAATATCTCTGTGATTTGAGAAAATTTTATTCAATTATCGTGTGGGTTTTCGTTTTTTTTTCCAAACAAACCTGAAAATTTTGATTTCGTGATATCGCTAGGTACCTACTACCTACCGTAATTATACCTTCATGTTTTGCCCACTCCTTGAAAATATCCTCGCTACGCTTACGTTATATTTTCTGTACATTGAAGGATGAATTTTTCAAAAAAAAAAGTCGCACTTGATCCGCTGGGGCACAGTTGTAGAACACATTCCACAAAAAGGGCAAATTCGTTTCATTATTATTTTTTTGGTGAATGTGCGTTTTTATGGGGCTTGTGGTGAGGAAGGAATGTCATTTTGCCTCTGATCCAGATCGCTATCTTATTAAAAAAGAGGGGAAAAGGCCAAAAAGGCACGAAGAAATATCAATGTTCTAAAAAGACCGCACCTTATTACTTAATGGCGAAAGAAATTTGGAAGGAGTGTGTATGGGTGGGGGGGGGGGGATAAATTCTTCAAAAACTGGCGAGGGGATCGTTACACTTGTGATATGGAGTTGTCATTTAGTGATTTTTGTCCTCCCCTCCCCCCTCCCCGTGAAATCATTTTGGTTTTGGTTTGTTCTTAACAGTCGTCGAGAAAAATTAGATGCTTACAGAAAAGTAGGTACAAAAAAAATATTCGAAGTTACGAAAATTTTTCGAAGGGGAGTAGGTATTGTAAATATTTGGTCGATGGTCCTGAAAAAATCCTAAAAAGTGCACTATGCAGCCGGTTTGCGTTAAGATTGCATACTCCTGAAGAGTATTACGTTTTTCTTTCACAATCGATTGTTTTTTCGTTTTTATTCGCAATTTCTCGATTAAAGTTGAGAAAATTTTTGAATTTTGAAAACAAATTTCGAAAAAATTTAAATCCAAATGCAGGTGTTTTTTTCTTATTTTTAATATTCTGAAATTTGTTCTAAATTCGATGGAACGAAGGAATAGGTATGTTAATTCTTTTGCCATGGCTTGTTCAATATTCCTTATGAAGTTGTTGATTTCTTTTTTTCATTTTGTTATTTTTGATATTCGAATCAATCCATTTATTGAAGTTAATTTTGGCTAATATTTATTTTTTTCTGTTCAGAAATTCATGGGTTCAAAAATGGAAAATCTTTCGGTTTTTGTTTTTGTTTTTACGATTTCGTTTTCGTTTTTGCTCTTTTCGTTTGTAATAAAATTAAAACCTTTTTTGTTTTTAATAATGTTTAATAACGTTTTTTTTCGTTTTTGAATTTTGTTTGAAAGTTAAAATGCGAATACGTAGGTGTAATTAACGATGAAAAGTTTAAAAATTTACATATCAAAAGAGCAAAAAAATGAGGAAAATGTTACATTTTTAATGATTTTATTAATAAACTGGCAAAAATGAATAGTCATTATTTCATTTTAACTCATGATCCCATAAAATGAAAAAAAAGGCAAGTTTGTTTTTCATTTTCATGTTTCTCCTTGCTTTATAAAACCTCAGTTTTATCGACGATTGAAAAATCCATTTTTTTTCAAGATTTCGCCTCCATGGCTCATACGTTGAATTACAACTTCTATTCACTTGATTTTGGAGAGTTGGAATCTTGAAATCTTGAGCTTTTTGTACTCCAAATATTTGATTAAAAAAATTTATGCCCCATCATCTCACCACAGGACTGTATAGATTCGAAAATCAATTCAATTCATCTTTTTGCTGTACTAAAATGCCGGAAAAATCAAAAAAGATGAAATTGTTTTTTTTTCGTTTAACCTTACTTGTAAAATTTTGTTTTCGTTTTTGTAAAATGTTGGAAAAATACCGTTGTTTTTTTTTCGTTTTTTGTTTTCATTTTCATAAAGTTTTCGAAACCCGGCTGAAATTTTCTTTCGTGCTCTAAACTTTTTTTGGAAAATTCTAAAAATACATATTTAGATTTGTTGATCAATTAGGAGAACCTTCGACTTTTGAAATTAATTGACGAATTTCTTTAAATTTGTACTTGTGTATTTACCCTTGACTTTGGTGAGTTGATTTACAGACAAATTCATATTCACATTGTGATTTGGGCTGCAATAACGGGGCTACTACCTAGCAACATAATATGTATTCGGTATTCACCGATTGATGATGAAGAATTGCCTGATTGCGCCGTGGTTGTGACTAACCCGAAAGAATACTTTGATCGCTCTTTGCAAGGGTATAATGCTTAATTGCTTATTACATTTATACTTTGGGTACTTATTATAGACCTTATTTCTTCTTAAAATTTAATACCTAATATTTACAGCGACTTCGATTATCCGGTTAATTGCATTACATACGACGCCATCAATCGAGCGTATTTGAACGCTATTGCACATATTGGTAAGTTTAACACACATAAATCGTCGAATTATAAACCTGGTTAGGTTAAACTTTTCTATGAAAGTTGTTGGAAATTTGATGCAGAAAACAATATACTAAGTTATTTTTTCATAAACCTAAACCCATGGGGAGATGGAAGCCAAAACCCGATTTGGGGTGATTCAACCCCCATAAAGAATTAGCTAGAGGTCAGGAAAGTGGTATTTTTCACGAGATTTTCTGGGTCACCCTCACAAGAGAATATCCCAACTCAAAGTAAAATTTTGAGTCCAAACAAAAATAAATCGAAAGTACATCATGAAAGAACTCCATATCAGAAATTTCAGGTGCTGAAGTTCATTTCTCGAATTCTGACGAATTTTTGAATTTTCAAAATTACCTCATGGCCCTGCGAAATATGAAAATTTGATCTAATCTACGAAAAAAGCTGAAATTTGGTATATTATACTCTATTTTCGACTCGCCGAATCGATTGGAAGAAGTTTTAAGACGTTTCGGACCTCCCAGAAAATTTTGAAATTTTCCAGCGCTGGAGAAAAGCCCATAAAAATGGTCCATATGAACTTCTGCACTTGTAATGGCGGATTACCCATATTGGTGAGCTATTTGATCGATTAAAGTATAATTTTTCAAAATTCGTAACTTTTGAGTTCAAATTCACATTTTTGGACAAGAAATTTTTTGGGAAAAATTAAAAAATGCACCCACTCTGCACGCATTGAGGTAAAAAGCTGAAAGTTGAAGATCACCACAATTTTCCGGAGGCTCCAGAACATCTCGAAACCGCTTCCAATCGATTCGGCAGGTCGAAAATATGATATATACCAAATTTCAGATTTTTTCGTTGATTAGATCAAATTTTCCCATTTTGCAGGGCAATGAGGTAAGTTTGAAATTACAAACATTCGCCAAAATTGGAGATATGAACTTCAGCTCATGAAATTTTGGATATGAGGTTCTTTTATGATGTACTTTCGATTTCTTCTTTTTTTGGGGGGGGGGGGAGAATCAAAATTCTACTTTGGGTTGGGGGATACCTCCCTTGTTGACAGTATCCTGCAAAAAATTTAAGGTGACCAAACATTTTTTTTCTTTTCTAATTTTCCTGTGAATTCTCGTTCGCCTGTGGTCGCCTGTATGATTATCAATTCAAAAGGGTAGATTTTATAGCGTTCCTGTGCTTAGATATCCTAAATCCTACCGTATCTCTATTCGATTACCATCCAAATGATCGAGATGGATTTTCCCGCAGATGTCAGTCCAATCGAAGATGACCCAACGCCTCCTGCGGTCGCCAAAATTGGTCAAGTCATAGTTGACGTTTCGCGGCAGCTTGCCAAACAGTGAGTTGAACCGATGAGATAAAAGGAGGGCTCGAAACTTGATCCAAAAATTGATCGTGTAACATAGACGTGCCTTTCAATATTGACACGCAGGTACCACTTGAGTCCAAAGGATATTGAATTTGGATTGCCTCGCGCAGATATCATGAGAACAGCCATTAGAGACATTTGCCCAGCATATCTGTCTTCCATATCATGCCACGCTGGCAAATACAGAAGACACGATGGATTATGTACCAACGTCGATCATCCGTCTTGGGGAGCTATTAATACCGTATTTACAAGGTATACTTCTGGCTTCGTCGTCAATCTGATGGATGCTTCTTAAAAACCATCTATGGAGAGTTTCATTAATTCGTCGTTTCTTTTGATTCACTCGTGTAGATTTATACCACCCGAGTACGCCGATGGTATATCGTCTCCTCGAATGAGTCTCCGCGAACAGCCCTTACCTCCGGCCAGAATAGTCTCCAGAACTATTCATCCGGATGATGGGTACCACGATCACGCTGCCACTGTCATGTTAATAGCTTGGGGACAATTTATGGATCATGATTTTACCCTCATGGGGATGCCAGTGGGTACGTTAATGGTTGAAAATTCGGTGAAATTGTTCCTTACGTGTTCATATTAAGAGAAATGTTTGAAATGCATTTAAAAAATCGAGAAGTTGTGGAAACACCGTTAAACGTAATGTGATAATTTTGAGAAATCGTCTCAAAACTTGCCAAAGACTTGGAAAAAATTCACCGAAAATGAATCGTTTCAAAAAAATTGAAAAATCGTGAAAATTAGTCAATTGTTTCCAACCAATTACCTGCCAATAACTTTATAAAAAATAATTAGGAATCCGCCCGTTCTCAGAAAAAATGTAGCCAATTCAAATGTTGAAATCGTCTAAAATTATTATTCAAAATTTTGAATTGGATTGTAAAATTTATCTGGGATATTTTGCGTATTCAGAGTGATCAAATCATATTATTTCGAAAAGTGAATCTAAAATTTAGAGTTTTTCAATGCCATTGAATGACAAAATATTTGTTCTTCGATTTTCTCCTTCTGAGTCAATTTTTGTTTCTATTTTCAAAAAAAAGTAGCCCAAAGAGTTGCGGTAGGGAGTCGAGTCAAAATTTTAGAAAATTTTGAATTTAAATCAAAAGAACACAGTTTTCGGCACTTGAAATTTCTTCGGCGATAATTTTGGATTAAGAGATTAAGATCTGTAAATGTCTCAGGTGGTGGTAGGGGAAGAGGAAAATAAAAAATGAAAAATTCGTGTCTATAAGTATGTTTTTTGACCTCCATTTTTGGTCCCTTGCCACCAAAACAATCCAAAAAGGCAATGCTGAATTCAAACTTTCGTGGTTAAAATTCACCCTTTGACTTCATATTTACTTTTTTCCACCAAGCCTCAAAATCTAAAATATGTTTAGAAAATTTTAAAATTTAAAAAAATTGAAATTTATTTTTTAAAACGGATTTAGTTTGGATGTCTTAAATTGAAAATACCATTGGCATTCATTTTTCATATTTATCCTTTTTTCAACAGTTCTTAAAAATACCACATTTTTCAAATTTTTTCATATTCAGTAAAAAAAATTTGAAAAAAATCCTGAAGTGATGAAAGTATAATATTTCAACTCATGAAAATCATCAATGGTGATTTTTCATCATCGCCCTCTTACTCTCATTTTGAATCAGTGAAAATTCACTGATAAATAGTTAGAATTGCAGCAAAGGAAAAATCAGCGAAATTCTTTGATTTCCATCGAATTTTCGCTGATTTTTTCAGAAAATTTCACAGATTTTTCAAAGAATTTTACTAATTTTCAGCAAATTTCAGGGATCGAATTTTCACTGATTTTTCAGTAATTTTTTTCACTGTTTGCTTTCAGTGAATTTTTTTACTGGTTTATTACTGTACTGCAATTCTGACTAATTTCCAGTGGTTTTCTTTAGGACACCAGAAAAATTGAGTAAAGATGAAAAATGAGTGCCAGCGATACATTTGGATAAAGACGCCCATATTAAAAATTAAACATTTTTTTAATTCAATTTTTCAATTTGAATCAGTCAAAAATGCCAAAATTGACTGATGAAATTGACAAAATAAAGTCCCCTGTTAATCAGTGACATTTTACTGCCAATCAGTGAAAAATTACTGATTCAATCAGTGAATTTTCATTTTTACTGATTCAATAATGAAAATTCACTGATTGAATCACAGTCAATTTTTTTTCACTGATTTCGACAGGGACTCAATTCTGTCTATTTAAATCAGTCAATTTTGACTGATTCAAATTTAGAGAGTAAGATTCTGTTAAAATTGCGGGGTATAGCCCCCGGGGGTGCAATGTATAGTACATCTACAATTCTACATACATCGAAGCTGCAGAATTCTTGCAGAATCCTGGTTGATTCATAATAAACTTCTAGCAAACTTCAGTTTGCAGAATCTAAGACTTTCTGCAAAAATTATGCATTTTTTGCACGCCGGGTGGTGATTTTCTGATTTTCTGTTATATTTGCGAATACTAACTGACAAATCGATGTTTGCCTTTTTAGCAATTTCACTGAAAAAATAAACAAAATCGATCTGCCGATGAATCTGTGAAGTTTCATCATAAAAAATGAAAATGACTGATCGAATCTGTGATATTTTTCAATTATTTGGTTTCGATCCTGGCTATTTCATTTGTGAAATTGCTATAAATAGGAGAGTACTCCATGTTCAACAAGTGGAGTGATTCCTAACTGATATTATATGGTATTATAGATCCCATTAATAGAAACGAGGTGGAAAGCTGTTGCGATACGCCGCCAGCATTGAGGAACCAATTTTGTTTCGAAATCGAGATTCCAAAAAATGATTATTTCTATCGTAAATTCAACATTCGATGTCAAGATTTCGTTCGAACTTTCCCAGGCGTGCGACCTGATTGCAAATTAGGTAACATTATGAAGGATTGAAGGATACTTCAGCCGACTTGAATTTGAATCAAATTTAATGATGATGTTATGAAACAGGGTCGAAAGTTCCGTTTAATACGTTAACAGGAGTAATCGATGGTAATACGGTTTACGGGGTGACCGAACAAGTGGCCAGGTATGATTGAAACGATACCATGTGTACTTCTGAAACGAAGACTTTTAATTTATTGACGATTGATTTGCGTACACAAGGTCGCTTCGAGCCGGACATGACGGTTTATTGAGGATGAATCCGGCATTCGAGGAATTCAATCTGAAAGACCTGCTGCCGATGAAGACCGATATTCCAGATGAGGGATGTGTACGCACCGATGAATCGCAGTTCTGCTTCTTGGCTGGTAAATCTGGCGTGCGAGTGCGATTGAGTCGCGACCGACGTATTGAGATCATTGATTAAAAAAGGACTACACGACGTTTTGCAGGCGAAATCCGTGTCAACGAGCAATTAGTTCTAGCGTGTATTCACACTTTGATGGCCCGCGAACATAATCGTATCGCGAAGGAATTATCCCACTTGAATCCACACTGGGACGATGAAATTTTATACGAAGTGAGATACCGTTCAATGGTCGTGTTGAATGCTTTTGTAGAGCCGGATTGTGAAATTATTCTATTTGACGTCGTTATTATAGGAAGCTAGAAGAATCGTTATTGCTGAAATTCAACATATCGCTTTTAATGAGTTTCTACCTGTAGTACTTGGTAAACATGTGATGGAGAAGCATGGACTTCTGCTGAATCCAGAGGTTCGTCAAAAGCTGTAATTTTAATACCGCTTTGTTGTTTTGGAATGTTTATTTAGTAAATAACTTATCGTCGCGCTATAATTAAAACCAGCTAAGTGCCATTTTTTTCAAAATTGAGTTTTTTACAATTTTGAGTTATCTGAATCAAGCTGCATCGATTAAAATTTAAAAAACGTAAATTATTTAATTTAGACCTGAAAAAAATGAGATTGAAATTTGCGAAGTCCATAAGCGTAATGCAAATTTCGTTACGTTTTTTGGCTCTCCTGTGAAAAACAGAATTTGGCACTTAGCTGGTTTTAATTATAGCGCGACGAAGTGGGGTGTTAATGTACATTAAAGTGGATCGAAAAAAAAAACATATCTTGGATTTTGACAAAATTTGGTGAGGTGGTTTACTTTGAGTGGAAGACTTCACAAAAATATTTTGAGCCCCCGAGGGGCAAGGGGAGGGGAGCAAGAGGTGTTCAAAGAGTATTTCCTTTTGAAAAAAACCGCTGTTTTTTACGTTTTTTAGCCAATCAAAATTGTGTGAGAAACCTTCGTAGCATTTAAAAGATCCGACTTGAGTTTCTACATCTCCCTTAACCATCGCCATCCTTCTTCGATCAAAACTCAGACTGCTACCAGGGAGTTGAAAAGTTTCAGATTGCAATATTTCAATAATATGAAATTTTCACTAAGCTGAAAATTTTATACACCAGTGCAGCCAACAGCAAATCATTAAATTCCAAATACGGAATTTATATCGACTTTGAATTGATTATTTTTTCGCCTGAAAATATTATGTACTCGTACTTTTTTTTTCAATCATTGAAAGTATATTTCGAACATTTTTTCGAAAATTTTGTGTCATTGCAGCCAGTTACAAATCGTGACATGCTACACTCAGGCATGCCACAGTCACCTTTTTTAGTGACTTGTCCCCTATTTTCAGGGTTGGTCACTAAAAGTCCCTTTTTTGGCCAAAAGTCACTATTAGTTCGTTTTTTCACTCCAAAGTCACTTTTTTCATTCAAACGGCCTTTCGCTCTTGCATAAAATTAAAAAAAATACTAGTTTATTTTTTAGAACTCGTAATTTTCAGATGCAGAATATTACGATTTTTTTCAGTAAAAACTTATTTTAGACGGGAAGTTATATTAATTATACCTAAATGTATTATTATAAAAAAAGTTTATTCTTTTTTTCAGTTATTTGAAGCATATTTTTAAACTCGTAGCTTCAAGTAGAGATTTATTAAGGGTAAAATGCCCTAATCTCGATCGCTTCCTAGTTGCGACCACCGGTTAATTTCGGCCGCTATAGACGCAATCTACCGGGAAAAAAATTTTCATGCTCCGTTTTCACAGATAAACAATTTGAGACCAAAATGACTACTCTACAGGTAAAACTAGCGGAGAAAATTGAAAAAAAAAACGAAATAGCATAATAGAACAGTCATTTTAGGGTTTGACCCAATAAAAATTAGCAGAAAGGGGAAGTTTTGTAGTAGGGTATGTATTTTAAGATTCCTGAACTTCCCTAAAATTGGTGCATAATTTAGTCCTCCTTTTGGGGAGTAAAGGAGTTCAAATTTTGTTTTTTCGTCGATAACTTTCGAAATTACGCACTAATGAAAAAATAGTTGAAACAAAAGTTGTAGAGCATTAAAAAACGAACAATTTTGTCATTTACCATTTTTCTCTCAGGATGGCATGGGGAGGAGCTAGGGCCTTCAGAAAAAAATCAATTTTGAAAATTTTCCATTACCTCAAATCATTACCAAAAATTGGGTTAATCGACTTTTAGGGGCGTTTTTTTTACATCCTATTACTAAGTTGAATAAGAAAAATGTACAACCGACCCCTCATCTCAAAGTGGGGGGGGGGCTGATGGTCGAAATTATGAACCCAAAATTTCGATAATCAATTTTTGAATTCCCACAGAAAAAAATCACAAAAAATGATCGTATCGGCTCAGAATTTTAGGGGATGGTGGAGGAAGGATCAATATATTTTTTAAGCCATTTCAGACGTTTTTACCTCCATAAGTCTTTGATTGGTGGAAGTTTGAAAAAAAATGGTCGAAATATGGTACCCTTACCCTTGATGAAAAAATTTTTCAGAAAAAAATGTATTTTCAGCACTATTGCAAAGAGAAATACAGTTTGAGTTATGAATTTTTTTGGGGGGAGGGGGGTGTATTTATTTATGAAAAAAAAGAAAAACTGGTCACTTTTTTCGAAAAATAGGTCACTTTTTTCGAAAAATAGGTCACTTTTTGCCTCATAAAAAGTCACTAAAGTCACTATTTTTTCCCAAAATCTGTGTGGCATGCCTGTACACTATGGAATTTACGTTGACCTCGAATTAATTTTTTATCGTTTGAAAAATTCACAATAATTTTGTTTCAATCATCAGAAATGAAAAATTTAAAATTTTTCTTTGAAAATTTTGTACGTCAGTGCAGCCAGTCGCTAATTGTGATATTCTGATATTCTGAATTAGAATGCATAATTTTTTTGTCAAGTGATTGGACCAACCCCCTCCCCCCCCCATCAATAGAAGTATGTTTTAAAGACATATCTCTACATCGGCTTACAAAATTTTCGAAACATACTTTCAGTGATTGAAAAAAAAAATACATAATATTTTCAGGCGAAAAAAAAATACATAATATTTTCAGGCGAAAAAATAATAAATTCAAATTCGATATAAATTCCTTTTTTTTTTTGAATTTTATGATTTGCTGTTGGCTGCACTGGTGTATAAAATTTTCAATTTTTTTCAAAATTCACTTTCGGTGGTTGAAAAAATTGTTTGTTCACTTACTCGATGAAAAAAAAATCATTCCAGCTTAGTGAAAATTTCATATTATTAGAATATTGCAATCTGCAACTTTTCAACACCCTGGTAGCAGTCTGAGTTTTGATCGGAGAAGGATGGCGATGATTTAGGGAGATGTAGAAACTCAAATCGGATCTTTTAAATGCTACGAAGGTTTCTCACACAATTTTGATTGGCTAAAAAACGTAAAAAACCGTTTTTTTTCAAAAGGAGGTGCACTTTGAGCACCTCGTGCTCCCCTCCCCTTGCCCCTCATGGGCTCAAAATATTTTTGTGAACTCCCACTCAAAGTAAACCACCCCACCAAATTTGGTCAAAATCCAAGATAGTTTTTTTTTTTAATTCATCCTATTGTACATTATATCAACTTATCCGACCCTTCTAGTTTGCTTAAAATTGGAAAAAAATGCATCATAAACAAGCGTTTCAGAAGTTCATTTAGTTACCAAGGCCAAGCCCAATTGATTATAAATTTTGGTTAAAATTTAAAAATAAAAATTAGTTTGAAATTTTATGAATAATGTTGAGCTGTAATAACTCTGGCTGGAAAATTGAAGTTGTTAACTATATCTTAATAATTGTTCATGTTGCAAAAGGGATTTTGGGACGGATACGATCCGGAGACTAATCCAGGAATACTTGACGCATTTGCGGCGGCTGCGTTTCGTTTCGGGCATTCTTTACTTCCGACTACCATAGAAAGGTGGAGCAAGACGCATAAGTTTATTGGTAAAGTTCTTTTCAGCTATACAAAGAATTGCGCCTGCTATGAAACTGATATTGATATTTGCGTTGGTTCGGATTTTTAGCATCTAGACGTTTATCAAATCTTATTCGCCGGCCTTATGACTTATATCGAGCTGGCGTCTTGGATGAATATTATATCGGACTGATGAATCAAGCTGCGCAAGCTATGGATGATTCAGTGACTCAAGAGGTAATCGAGTGATTGGATTATTCGAGTTGATGAATGCGGGGTGGCAACTTGAATTTTTTCCACGTATTGCAAAAAAATTGAGGGAGAAGGGACTGGCGAAAACAAATTTTGAAACTGTGCTAAAATTTCAAGTAATTGGGTCTGCCAGATTAATTGGTTTATGGCCCAGGGTCTTTCGATCGTTCCCAAAATTTTTGGGTGCGATTTATCGTCACGATTAAAAAGATCGAATGCCTGACAGAAATGGACATTTGAACGTCTAATAACACAGGTCGACATAGAAAATACTCTTTGAAGTTAAATGGGTGATCTTTATACCTAGTATTTTTCGCGCTGATCACCAAAAAAAATAGTGAAAAAATTCCATTTAGGTACTCAACGATTTTTTATAATCAGAATTTTTTGTTAAGAATTTGTTTTACTTTTTTTTATTCAACTTTTGACCTTTCCATCCACTCTCCACAATTTTGATAACCAGATTGTATGTATTACTGCTTACATCAAAAAATATAATATGCAGATGAAATAACATTAAACCGACACCATGAACACTAAATGATTTTAGGTACCTAATTTGAATGTTTGAAAATATAGATCCCCTGGATAACTAATTTTATAAAATTGGATAAAATATAATTTACAAATTCGAAATTCAAAGTTGCTTTTTTTATGCCTATAGGGATTAATTTTTTTATTTTTGTCAGATTTTTGAATTCAATTTCTCATTTTTTGTTGCAAAAATAATTACATATTGGGAAATTCGATGATTACAGGCATCATAGCGGGTCACTTTTTGAGGGTGTTTGTCACTTTTTTCGACTTCAGTCATGTTTGGTTACTTTTCACGTCTAAAAGGTCACTTTGGTTACTTTTTTGCCCTCAAAAGTCACTTTTTCTTCTCACTTTCAGGCAAAAATTCATATTTTCACGTAGAAATTGCAATTTTTTCAAAATTCTTCAAGAAAAAAATTGTAAAAATTGATTTTTGCTAGTTTGTTTGTTGTTTTGACGAAGGAATTGAATAAATGAAATTATTCACGTCTTTTCAGTTGATTTATCTTTGAAAGTTTTGCCTGAAAACTACAACCCCCCCCAGAAAACTGTAAAACAAATCCCCCCCCCCAAAAAATTGAATTTTTGGTTACTTTTGGTTACTTCTTGGTCATTTTTTGGTCACTTTATGGTCAAAAAAGTTACTGAAAGTTACTTTTTTCTTCTAAAATTTCGCTATGATGCATGTGATTAGTAAGTTGTAAATTTCTAACATAAATGCCTAATGTTCGAATGAAAGCTGGTCAAAAAACACACTTGAATTGTCCGAACAGAAATAAACGGCAATGTTGGATTTTCAGATTTTATTATTTACTCTGAAAAGAGAGAAAACTCGATTTTAGATGCCAAAGTTATTTTCTATGCTTTTTGGAGTAATTTAAAATCATGAAGAATATCAAAACCTTGCTTCAAACTCCAAAAGGACTGGAAATTTATGATTTGAAATTTTGGTCAAGAGGATTATAGAACATTATACTTTGTTTGAAAATCTCGGTTTCGTTCAAATTAAAGGGGGGGCTCTGCGTGACTCCCTTGTCTGATTATTATTCCCAGTAAAATCATGGTAGAAAAAATCAATCTTGTCGCGTACGAGAAGAAAGTTGCTGCTTCTGGATGAATAACTGATGTAATGCGTTGTATTAAAGCCAAACGATGCGTTTTAGGTAACAAATAATTTATTCAAAAAGGCTGGTAATCGATTTGGTCTAGATTTGATTGCATTTAATATTCAAAGAGGCAGAGATTTCGGATTGCCCGCGTACATGTTTTATAGGTAAGAAATAACCTTTTTTTCCTCCTCGAGTGTTGTAAAAAAGAAAGAAGGGTTGTTTGGTTTGGTAATGAAAAAGTGTAACTTTGCTATTGCAGAAAACATTGCGGATTTAAGACTGCGGATACTTTCGACGAAATGATCGGTACGATGCCCAATTCAACGATTCAACGATATATGACTATTTACGAGTGAGTAAGAAAAGTTGAATTATCGAGCGATCTAAGAGTTGACAGTTTGTCCTTCATGTGCTGACTTTTTTTTTGACATATCTGCAAATAAGTTGGATAAGAAATTCTGCTGTATCAATCTGTGAGATGTGATCTTGGTTGTGCGGAGTGGTATGTTTCAAATTGAGTATTTGTCAAAAATATGCAACGTATGAAATATCATTCTTTCCCAAAAAATGTGTATTTTGTCGATGGAAAATTTCTAAATTTGTTACATATTTGTCGATTTTAAAAAATATAATTGAGCAGGCCTTGAAACTGATTGCTAAAGATGAATCAGAGCTAGAATTATTTTATCGATTGAATTTTTTCTGATTTTATCAGAAAAGTTCTTTTAGATATTCCCAACAAATAATTTTCCAATTTTTTTTCGAAAGATGAAAAAAATTCACCAATCGTTAAAAAATCAACTTGGACAGCTGAAGTTTTGGTTACATAAGTTTTGGAACATGCTTCTTCCGAAAATTTCAGTCTTGTTGAAATCGTAGATGACCACCTTGAGTTGAGTGGTTGCCCTTGAAGAGGTGAATTTTCGCACAGGCGAACTTCTTCAACGTATTTTACATGTGAAAATTGTTTTACGTTAGATCTCCGTGGGATATCGACATATGGTCTGGCGGCGCGTCAGAGTTTCCTTTGCCCAATAGCTTGGTTGGACCTACTTTTGGTTGCATAATTGCTACTCAAATGAAACTCGCCAGGCAAGGCGACAGATTTTGGTACGAATTACCCCATCAGCCTTCTTCTTTTACACTGGGTAATTTTTATTTTCTAGTCATTGTTCGCTTTTCGTATTTTTGGAAAGGCATATAGAAATATTTAAGTACAAATAATTTATGCGTAACCTGGATTTTTTTCACACTGATAGAACAATTGCAAGAAATCAAAAAAGTTACATTATCTAGAATAATATGCGAAAATACCGATCTCGTCGATACCGTCCAAATTTACGCCATGGTTTTACCAGATCTCGACATGTAAGTCAATTTTATCATTTAGCCATGTCGAGGTAATAAATCGAAATACGCAATTATTGAAGCGTTTATTAGCGCTGTGCGATTATATGTTATTATTCTATATTCTGTGAATTTTTATAGTAATCCTCGTGTGCCTTGTAAAAGCTCGATATTGCCATCGATGGATTTAAGTCATTGGCGCGAAACTCCTGCGGTCGACGAGGTATTTAATGACGTGAGTAACTTTAACGGTCATGGGTATGCATACAGTAATGTTGAACATTTCAAGTTTGATTAGTTATTCGGTGCTGATGATCGTTGAGAGAAGCTTAAGTCGTTCCACCGCTGCTGCTTTGTAGTATACTGTGTGTGCCATAAATTAGTATTAAAATAAATTATTAATTTATCGTTCGTTCGCTTATGTTTTTATAAATATATTTGTAAATGAATCAGCAAGCTTTATACTTCTACCATACACATTCGCTTCAGCTTAGTCTAGAAATAAAAGCGAACCGCGAAAAAAAGTAATGAATTCCTAATTTTGCTCGTCGTTAAACATAGATTAAAGTAACGGATTAATCTCCGTTATAAGCTTATGTATGTATTATGTCAGCGTAAGGTCGTATTGTGGAAATATGATTAATCCAGCCAGCTATGGTCGCCTATCACGTTGCCTTGCAGATATAAAATGCTTGGCTTTTGTTTCAATACTGGATCATTTGATGTCCATTTGGCCAAAGTAAAAATGCTAAGAAGGCCTTGTTTGTTCCCTCGTGGAATATTGATTTGAATAGCCTAAAACATTTCTATACCTACTTACCATAGTCCCAATTTAAAAAAATTAGCAATCAGTTTTCTCAAAATCCTATATCTGGAGAGCGCTTAGGAGTCTTTAGAGATGAAAACTTTTGAGAATTTTTAGAACTACTGCAATAATTTTGTGGAATTTTCACAAAACTTTCTACAACTTTATTTATCTGAATAGAGATATTTTAGGGCCAAAAAGGTCGGTTGGCCATTTTCAATCTCGAAATTGAAGAAGCGCAAGTCTAAAAACGCAGACCGAACGCCTGGCATGTAAAAAACGTAGGCATTTTTTTGGAATTATAATGACATAGATTACCATTATTTTAGATTAGAAAAAACTTGAGGGATTTTTTACATTAAAGGTTCGTTCCACGTCAATTTGTCTAAAGTTGAAAAATTCTGTTATTGAGATATTTTGAGAACCTCTGTGAAAAACTGTGGCATGTGAAAAATGGGTTATTCTTATTAGTTAATAGTCATCTTATAAGAATAGGAAATATTATCATGGACTGATGGACCACGAAGTCCTAACCCAAATAAAATGATGATAATAAAAGATTAAGACAATGGAATTGAAATTCATTGGTCCTACTAGGGAGGTATCCTAACTCGAAGTAAAATTTTGAGTCGAAACAAAAATAGATCGCAAGTGCATCATAAAAGAACCTCATTTCCAAAATTTCAGGTGCCGAAGTTCATATTTCGAATTTTGGCAAATGTTTGAAATTTCAAACTTACCTCATCGCCCTGAAAAATAGGAAAATTTGATCTAATCAACAAAAAAAGCTGAAATTTGGTAAATATCCCTTTTTCGACCCAGGGGTGCTGCGAACCCCCTGAGTCAACGACGAGGACCCCCCCCAATTTTCCAAGTAGCTCCCCCCCCATTTTCACAAATTTCCTCATTTTTTTTTACGAACTTTAAGGAGGGGGGGGGGAGATACAAAAAAATACAATACCACCAAACGATTAGGGCTTAATGCAACAAAAAATGTACTTATTAGGTATTCAATAACCTCCCCTATAATCAGCCGTATTAGGGGTTGAAATTTTGCTGGGTCTTTTTCTGGAATGTCCCACTAGTATTTTTATAAAATAATGTCGTTTCACTGGTAAAATTTTCGGTGCTTTCTGCCTTGTAATTTCGATTATTTCAAAAAATGCCTACTGTAAGTATCGGAAAAATACCTAGACGTTTACACCCTTAATTTTTGGGTAAAGAAGTGGTTGTTTTTGAAAAAAAAATTAACCCATCTGATAAGAAAATTACTCGTAGAACACGATTTCGTAAACATTTTCCAACTTTGAGGCATATTTGAGGAAATATTTGCAAAATTTCGATTTTTTTCAAAAAAATACTGCCTATTTTTGAAAAATTGGTGTTTTTTACCCTTAAATTTCAGGCAAAGAAGTGAGTGGTTTTTTTTGAAAAAAATTCCTTTCTAATGGGACATTGACCGAAAAAATTGATAGTCAAAAAATATAAATTTGAACTCAAAGGTTGCGAATTTTGAAAAATTCAGCTTCAGTTGATAAAATAGATCAATAATATTGGTTTTCCGCGGCAAAATTCGACAGATGCAATTTAATCCCTGAAATTTTTAAGATTTAACCACGGGAAAATTCTAGCCAGATTTTTTTTCGTGTCTTTTGTTCATAATGGCCCACTAAACAACATAATAAAATGTCCACCCCCAAAAGCGACCGCTACCCCCAAGGGAGGGGAAAGTGTTTGCTGAAAACCGGATTTTCGCGAATATGTCCTCTAGTAAACCGTAATTATGAAAAATGTTTTGAAATCGTGTTCTACGGAAAAAATTAATTTTCTGCCAAAAACGAAGTTTGAAGTTTTGGAAAATTGTGTTTTAATCGATCAATTGGGTCACTAAAATGGAAGTGCTGAAGTGCATAATATGGACCTTTTTTTATGGCAATTTTTATTAAGTTTAAAAATGAGCGAAATTTGGGTGAATTTTTTTTTTTAGAGGGGGTCCAGTCTATCGATGGGGGGGGGGGTCTATTATATTGATTTAGGGGGGGGGGGTCGTTGCTGAAAAAAAATGAAAATTTACCTGATTACTAGTACATGTTTTTACGTTCCCAAGAAAATTTTTGCCGTTATTGAATTAAAAATGAGCGAAATTAGCGTCAAATTGATGAACTTTTGGAAGGGGGGGGGGGGGGTCCGTCCATTGATGGGAGGGGGTCGTCTATTGATAGGGGGGTCCTGTGATTATAGGGGGGTTCCTTTTTAATTATTTTCTAATATTTATTGTTAATTTATTTTTTTCTCTTTAAAATTTAAATTTGTAATTTTTTTTGCATTTTTTTTCGGCCCCCCAAATTTTCAACGACGAGTTGCTCGTCAAGAATACCCCTTCGCAGCACCCCTGTTTCGACCTTTCGAATCGATTGGAAGACGTTTCGAGACGTTTCAAAGCCTCCAGAAAATTTTGGAATTTTTCAGCACTACAGAAAAAGTCATAATTTTCCAAAATTCGTATTTGAAGCATGGAATTTAAAAAAGGCCCAACACCCAAACTCGCTTGACACTTGTGTAAAACGGTATTTCTGACTTGAAGAGCCATCTATGGCATGTAATGGTGTTCAATACAGTCAGGAGGGAGAAGTGGTCATCTTAAACACCTAATTTTTTGTTGAAACATTTTGAATCTAATAGGTATGACACTTCAAGTTAAAAATACCGTTTTACACAACTGTCATGCGAGTTTGGGAGTTAGGCCTTTTTCAAATTCCATGCTTCATTTGTTGCATCAAATTTCAATGGCATTTTACAAAACTGTCGTACAAAAATAACTTCCCTCATTGATTTTCTATTCAAGTAGGTGAGCCGAAAAAATTGCTGGGGCTCGCGTAAAATTTATCAATTTGAGATACCCACTTTCTTTTTCTTTTTTCTTGGTGAAGAAATGAATAATAGGAAAAATTTTGAATTTTCAGTCCAAAAAATAGTCTTTTCCAATTTCGTGATTTGGGATACAAAAATAATTTTTTATATCAGTTTATAATAATTCTTTGCTTTAAAATGAAATTTCCTTTCATTTATTTTCAATTTTTTTTTGTAATAAATAAATTCAAGATCTCAAGTTTTGTGTAAAGGGGATGCGGAAATTTTTAGAACTGATTTTGAGCCATTTTTGTCAGTTGGAGAGAGGGTTCCCAAAAATTTTGTGATAAAAGTAGTGATTTTTGAGAAAAAAATTCGTTAGACATTATGAACGTGAAATTGATACTATATTATACTCATAATATGTCTATTCTTGAATTATCTTTGTTGTAAAAAAATTGATTATTGCTGATCTAATGAACTTGATTCACTTTAAATGTTGGTCATTTGACACCTAATGATTCAGTTTCAGTGCACCTCATAGCTTTGAATTACATACTCACTTCATCATTGATCCCTAAAACTGCAAATATTTTGGTTTTCAGCCAGCTAAAAATCGTACCAATTACGCTAAGATGGATGTATCAGTGTCAAATCAGACATCTGGCCAACCAGTGGCCTATGAATACCGTGCGAAAACGGTAGCCATTATTGGAGGACCAAATCCTCTAATTACTCTGAAAGATATACTAATTCCAAGCCTGTCTAATAACTTATTACCAGTTGAAAATAATGATGATGATCATCTTAGACCTAGGAGAAGTGTGAACAGTAGCTTTGTTGAGAATACCACCACATTAAAATCTGAACCAGCATTTAATGATATTATTTCAAGTTCATTTAATCGGCTAGACAACATAACATTATCTTTGAACAGCAATAGCTCATCATCTCCAGCAAAAGACTTGACCAAAAGATCTTTCTATCCAAGTCATCGAACTTCTCCACAATCTGAAATGACCCAAGCTATCATGGAAGAGAATTCTGGTCCTTCAGAAGACTACCCATATCACCATCGTCGATCTTTTGGTCACACTGGTAGCAGTGGTATTGGAGATGACGAGAAACAACACAATATCAAAGAATTCTTTCGCAAAAATGTTCCCATTTATGATGGAGTTCCTGTAGCTAGACGAGGATATCATCATTCTTCAGCAGATGTATTACCCAAAAAGTTTCATCACTTTTCGCCATCGCAGCAGGATGAAGAAGAAGAGGAAGAGGAAGATGGGAAACCAATGAAGGGGTTGTTGGAAGTGTATGCGAATGCTGATATGGAATACGAATATGTTCCAATGAAGATCAACGAATTTGGAAAACAGATTGTGATGGAGAATGAAGCTGGTTCTGAAGATGAAGAAGTAGATGATCAGCCATCATATCCTTACCATCCTTCATCCAATTATCACTCTAGTGGTAATTTGGATCATGATTCAGGTTTCTCTAGCAGGCCTGCTTCGCCCCCAGTGCCTTCTAGTCATTCGCACCCATTTGATAAACCTCATTCGTCTCCATTCAAATCTTCGCCCCATCATTATCACCATAGTGACTACCCATCATCATCATCATTTGCCAATGGTTCACCAACTAAATATGGCACTTCACATCAATACAATTCGCTTGCAGATCAGCAGCCTAGATATTATAAACATTTCAAACCATCGATCCCATATCCGGCTCATGATGAGGCTGATTACTCTTCTCCATCACATTCATCTTACTCATCACCCAGACGACCAGTTGAATATTCCAGTCACAGCTCTTACTACAACAACCACGACTTTGTTCCAAAACGAGCTCCTTCCTTAGGTATACAAGGCTCGTTTGCCAACTCATACCCAACTAGAAGTACACATGTGCCTGAAACCTTGGACGAATACCATCGCTTACATGGCACCTTTGATACTTCAAAGAAATCTAGCTACAGACCATACAGCCGGCCCATTATTGTGTCACAAGATGATAAAAATAAAGAAGAGGATGAAGAAGAAGAGAAAGACAAAGATACTGCTGACTACACTCGTGGGCCTAAATCGTTTGTTTCATTAAATTTTGGCACCACAGGAAGTTCTGGTGAATCTGAAGATGGTGTTTCAGTTCGACATGAAATTGGCCACCACTTCCCACCCAGAAGGCCTTATTTCAAACCAGTAGCAACCACTCCTGCGGATGTTCCAGATCACCAAGAATTCCCAGTAGAGTATTCAGCTGAGACAATATCTGGTCCATCTAAATACAATTATGATTCGTCTCCTGAATCAATTAAAGCTTTTGTTGACTCGGTTTTCAAACAGAACAACCATGGTACAGATATTGTGGTGGGTAAAAAGTCCAATCTAGTGGCCCCCTATAATCCACGTTTTGGCGAAAGAGTCAAACAGAAAATCCCCGAGCAGAATATTTTATGGCATAGAAAAGGCTCATCTGATGGTCGACTGACTCGAGAAAAACAGTCGCGAGATAAAAATGATGAGCTTTTGCATGAGGAAAATATCAAAATGTATGATAGTCTGGTGAAAGAGGTCACATTGAAGCCAGCCAAAAGAAATACAGATAGAAATAATCGAAATCAAGAATCCGAATCCGATGAAAATCTATCCCCAGTGCCTCAAGAAACGCAATCCAACCAAGATGAAGTTAATCAGGAAGATGAGGAGGAGGAAGAAGAACCACAATACACATACTGGAGTCAAAGTAGCTCTGAACCAAATTGAAACCCTTCATTGTGAGATGCTATTGTAGTTTTTTCTTCAAAAAAAGCATTTTGATACCATTTTTTGCTGCCATTGATGTTTTCTCCCCTTCTCCTCTCAATTTGAACCATGTTCCAATTTGGTAATATGTACTTTTGATTTATGAATTATGATGTAAAGACGGTACTTTTTTATGGTACGTGGATTACTGTGATACATTTTTTGTTACCTGTTCTAAGTATTTTAAAGTGAAAATTGAAATAAATATGTAACCAAAATGGATGATTGTATTCGTTATATGTACCAATTTTGTGAATAATATTGAAATGCCCCTCCCCTCAAGTCACTCAATAGTTTGTTGAAACATTTGATCAATCGAAGGTCAAAAAATTATTGAATATTAAAGTGAACGTGAAAGTAAACCTTTTCTTTAGTAATACGCGATCTTGCCCCTGCAATTTGTAGGTTGAGCAAATATACATTCATATAATCAGAATGAGTTGCAGAATGCTATCATTGATGATATAAGGCATTATTTTAGTTCAAATGAAATTATAAACGAATATTGCGTGAAAGCATACTTCGATGTCAAAAAGCGCGAAATAACCGAAATTATATTTTTTATACTTCTTGACGTTAACTAAGAAGCATTTGCAAGCCAAACGCTATAATGTCGTACGTAAAATGGATTTTGCCTACTGCTTGTACATGTAAATACTTACTTTTTACTTGTTTATTCTATTTTTTACCAAAAACGGCGATATCGATTCGAATTTCTCGCAATCTGGTGTTGTTATGCCATTAAATTTGAGGCATGTATTGGCGCACAATGTACCGTCGAAATTGTTGTCCCAGGTTTCCGTGCATTGGGCGCAATTCCGTAGGCAAATTTCGATCATTTTTACCGAATTGCCATAGTTGGCATGAACCATCATGAATGCGGTGACGAATGTGAACAGTATGATGATCTTGGGATGTAAGATTTTCCTCATCGTTTGAACAGCTGAAGTCGGGGTAGGATTGCAAGAGTTCTAGAAAATTGTCAAATTGATATTAAAAATAAAATGGGGTAGAATGAATTCCTGGTTTAAATTTCGTTATGGAGTGTGTAGATAAATGCTGGTATTTTTTTTGGAGGAGAGTTGTTATTTTCCGTGAATTGGAAGAGTAGTGGACGATTTTCCACTCAAATCGTATTTTCGTTTCTCAAATCACATTTTCAAATAAAAATTTCTCAAAATTTTTCCGACTTTGATTTTTATGTTTCATTTTCATTAATAAATTCAATATTTCAAGTTTAACGAACCAGTTTTTTTTATTGAAAAATTGTGTCGAATTTTATAAAATCAGCTCAAAATATCGATATGACAATGACACAAGTTTTTAAAAATGTTAATTACCTAATTGCTTGCTCATTCAATTCTTTTTTCATTGATTTAAAATGCTGGTTTTATAATATTAATAATCGATTTGCGTCGAAGCAGATATTTCGGTAGAATCGAACAATTTTTCCGATATTGGTTCTGTATTGATGGTCGGATTTTGCCTCATTTTTGTAAAACCTCAAATGTTTCTCCAAACTTTCTTCTTATTCGTTGGTCCAAAACCGTCCTAATCAAACAAAATAAAAGGTTGCGATTTTGAGATCCCGCGTTTCGTAAAAACTTTATAACAAGGTGTCCACTTTCTGGAAAACCCTGAAAAAGGCCAGAGAATTTTGATGGTCTGGAAAAATCATAGAATTTAGGAATTTTTTAACCCTCCCCCCAAAAAAATTAATTCTTGAAAAGTGTTTCTTTGCTTATTTTATTACAAATATTTTTCAAAAAATTTCTACATTTTCTAACTGGTTTTTATATTCATAATTTTTTGTTGACCATAATGTACAAAAAGATTGATATTTAAGTTCAGGTCTTTGTCCATTAAATCAAGAATTAGCAAAAAAAAATTCCCCTCGCTACGCTTGGGGTAATTTATACTCTTTCTTTCTACAGAATTCATTTAAAATCCAAGTTTTTTGGAAACTTACTTTTCAATGAGCTATGATGAGAAAGAAATGCCATGATGTCTTTGCCCATGATGTTGAAAAAAAAGGGGAGGGAATGGAACAGAATTCGAAATTATTGGCCATGTTTTGGAAAACCTGAATGAGGAAGAAGTGGTGAATTTTCTGAAGATCTTTTTTCTCAAAAATTTTCGTCCTCGCTTCGATCCGGCTCAACACATTAATAAATTTCAATAAAATTATTTTAATTTTACCCCGTCATTGATTTTTTTATTTATTGGTGCAAGCAGAAAATATCGCAGGGAATTGTGTATGGGTTTATAAATTTGAGGTATGTGTTTTTGTAAAATTTTTGAGAGGAGGGGAAGGAGCAATAAAATGCGAAGAAATTTTTGAATTTTCAGCCCGGAAAAATCAGAATTTTCATTTGCTTTCACAACTTTATAATTTTGGTTTAAAATAGTTTTTCTTTTTCATTTGATATTTTTTCTATAATGAATTTAAATTTTTAAATTTTGTGGTGAGAAGGAGTTGGATGGGATCAAATATTTTTTGGCCAAAAATCTCATAAAAAGTAGTCATTTTGAATAAAAAAATCGTTAGATCCCCATGCATTTCTCATATCATTCTTCTCCAAAATTTCATCATGTAAAAAATTATCCCCTACATGGTTCATGAATTTCATAATTATTCGAAAGGTCTGGAAAACTTTGAAAAATTGTTCTGGAAAATCTGAAAAAGTCGGGGAAAATCATCTCTGAAATATTGCGGACACCCTTCGAAATTCAGTTTCAACTATTATTTCACAAAAATTAGCACAAATTATTTGAGGTGTTATTTAGACATTCTTCAAAACAGTTCGAAAGCTCATTTTCAAAATTTAATGGTGAATAAACGTTGGTTATCTATAGGCACATATTTTTCGTATATAAAACAAATTTTATTTTTGCCAGCCAATGCGCTGATTTTTTAATTTTTCCCCAAAAAGTTATTGTTGAATCAGTTTTGAGATTCACTCCTTTTTGATTTTTTTTTCAAAAATCGATTAATGAAGTGGGAAATGAAATTTTATGCATTAAGTACCTATAGGTATGCGAAGAATACGAAAAGTGAGCCCTCAAGGTTTTTTTTCAAAAGTATCCACAATTGATTACTTGAGAAAAATTCGAGCCAACATTCGTAAAATGAGAAACCAACTTTTTTAAATCAACATTTTCTGAGTTTCTCGCGAAAGTTTAAACTTCTTTGGTATAGGTCGCAAGCTTATTTTTGCGAAATTTCCTCAACACAAGTTTTATGAGTTCGAAATCAACGATATTGATCAAGATGTAAAATTTCAGAAACTTTCTTCAAAGTTATACAATCTTATAGGTACTTACTCGTTTTATGGATTTTTTGTGTTTAAAAATAAATTTGATTTTGACTTTTTTTTTTCGAGAAGTTGTAAAATTTTCAGTGAAATGATGAAAAATCTTGACACTTGGATCGTCAAGTCATTTTAATTTTTGTCCCTGCAAACCGAGGAACGTGCAACCTTTCCGACTCAATCCGTAACCACCAACAAATCGTATAACCGATGCGAACAATACCTATAGTACATCTACATACCTAAATAATCCACGTACCTCTCGCCTGATTCGGGAACTTCTCGCGATTAGTCTCGAGTTACGTCTTAAACAATGGATAACACGTCGTTCAATGCAGACACACGTTTCGTAACAGTAGCACTTGAAAAGATGTCTAACTCGACCTCGAGGTCGTCAGTCGGTTTTAAAGGATGAGCTTTCGAAATCGTACGTATCCGAATTTGTTGATACATCGAATTACACGAGAAACTCGTATCTGGTTTGATTAGATTTGATTCAATATATTCGAGGATGTTTTTGGGTAAAATGCTTAACTGCTGGATCGCGACATGATGTCCATTCCATTATTGTAGGATGCTTTTAAAATCTACTGTAAAATATTGACTATCCGAATTACTGCACCCTGATTTTTAGTAATTCGTTTTTTCTTCTTCTCCGGTCGAATATTGATTTGTCATAAAGATAATTTATTCCCCCCGGGATGTCGATTTGCTGGGTGTATTTGAATAGTTTTATTCGCGATCACGTGGCGACGACGTACTTATAAGACCATGTTGCGAGCATATCGCGAGAGAAAGGCGATTTGTATTTTGCATGGGTACTTCCTGCGTCTAGCGGTCAAGTACACTTCAAGTATAGCAAGGTAAGTAGGGCGTATGCGGTAGATAAAGAAAGATAGAGATGTTGACGGTTCAGTGTGTAATTATTTTCCTGGATTTTACGAGTATGCAGATATGTGGGTGCTCGGTGATATCTCTATTAAAATGTAGATGGTTCAAAAAATCACGGGGCGAACCATTTATAGTGTTGCCTGAATTTTAATTCGTAGCACAGAAAAATTGATGGATTTTCGGATTAGCGGCATTCAATTCCTTTTGAGTTTCTCGAATCGGACAGAGTAGTTTTCAAAATTTTTTCAGTCTCGTGGGCATGGGGATTGCGCCAAAGTGTAAAAAAAATGGCTGTGATGTTATTTGAACCAGAAAGTTTCCCCAAAAACCTACACTTGCGGCATCTGATTCTTTAGTTTTTTGAGCTTGATTATTTTTTTCGCCCTTCCCAAGGAGGTGAGTTCAATTAAATTGCAAACCATAACAGAACAGCGCGAGGAAAAAAATCTCAAATTATTTAGGGGGTTTTCAAAGCTCTCGAATCCATTTCTAAGATTATTTTGACCTCAAACCCAAAAGCTGACCTTGAGGGATGAAGAGGTGGGACCAAAATTGAAAAAGTTTCAATTCTAAGAAATGAGGTATCAAAATTCATATTTTTTACTTTCTGAATCCATTTTTTGGGTTATTTTGACTCCAGAAGAAAACTACACTCTCAGGAAAGTGAAATGTAACCAAAAATTGAAGTGTTTTCCAATTTTATAGTGTGAGATATCGAAATCCATGTTTTCTAACTCCCTGAATCCACTTTCGGGACCATTTTTTTTCAAACCCCATAGTTTACTCTCTAGAGTAAGAGGAAATCGAGAACATCTTTTCGATTTTGGACCCACCCTACCCTTGAGTATCAGCATTTACGTTTAGAGTAAAAATAATCCAAAAAGTGAACTCAGGGAGTAAAAGAACATATATTTAGATTTCAATCTCTATCTCACTCCGCCTTCACGAGGGTCCAGTTTTTCACCAGGAGTCAAAATAGCCCCTAAAATGGATTTGGGCGCTTCGAAACCCCTCTTACAGTCATTCTTAGAATTTTTTTCGAATAATTTTCTGAAGAAATATCGACTTTTTAGTCGAAAGGAGCGTGAAAAATCGTAGAATCGATACCTTGAAATTTTTGAGTTTTCCGTTCCTTCGGAAAAGTCGGGAAACTCGACTGGAACGCGATGATTGGTCGTAAGACGAAAGATAGAGCTTCCTAATTGGTCGATTCTGTTTTTCGCAGCTTTTCAGCTAGTATGGTCGGGATCCGCTTCGGGGACCTTTACGATAGATTTTCCAGACTTAAACTTCGGTTTAAGCTGGAAATAGGATACCCACTTTTCCGATGGTTCGGAAAAGCTCGATCTACGATAACGTAGATTTTCACGTTATGATTTTCTCGCGGCGAGACAGGCACGTAGCTCAAAATCGAAATTTACGGTCACGTCGACCAATCAACAAGTATCGTTTACGGACATCGTCCTTTACGCAAAATTACGAAAAAAGAAAACTTTCAACGAATGAAAAATTAACGCAGATTTTCTTTTTAACTATTTATTAACGAATAAATAGACATTTCGTTTACAAAAAATACAAAACTGATTTCGATTTTCTAAAAAGAAATTCGAAACAGAAAAAGAAAAGTACATTGACCTATCCGACGCTAGGTACAAAACGATACAAACGGTCGCGGGTTAACGAACGAACGAACACGAATATAAATATAGAAAAAATAAATTATAGGCCGTAGCCAACTATTTTACACGAAAAACGACCGCGTATATATCGATTAATTACAGTAAAATCAACATTTTCTTTGAATTTTTCCTCATATTTTTCTGTTATGGCTTGTAAAGTAAAATTTTGAGGTCAAACAAAAAAAAATCGAAAGTACATCATAACAGGACCCCGTATCAAAAATTTCATATGCTGAAGTTCATTTCTCGATTTTTGGCGAATTTTTAAATTTTCAAAATCACCTCCGCGCGCCTCGCGAAATATGAAAATTTGATCTAATCAACGAAAAAAGCAGAAATTTGGTATATACCCTATTTTCGACCTCCCGAATCAAATGAAAGCGGTTTCGAAACGTTTCGGAGCAATCAGAAAATTTTGTAATTTTCCAGCACTGGAGGAAAGCCCATAAAAATGGTCCATATGCACTTCAGCACCTATAATCGCGGATAATCCATATTGTTGACCCATTTGATCCATTAAAACAGAATTTTTTGAGATTCGCAACTTTGAGTTCAAATTTATATTTTTTTGGCAGAAAATTAATTTTTTTCCAATAAAATTGTTAGCCAAAAAATATCGATTTTAACTCAAAGTTACGAATTTCGAAAAATTCAACTTTATTCGATCAAATAGGTCACCAATATTGGTTATCCTCGATTAAAGGTGATGATGTTCATATGAACCATTTTTATGGGCTTTTCTCGGGCACTGGAAAATTTCAAACTTTTCTGATGGCTTCAAAACGTCTTGAAACCGCTTCCAATCGATTCAGGAGGTCGAAAATAGGGTCAAATTTCAGCTTTTTTGTTCCATTAAATCAAATTTTCATATTTCGCAGGACGAAGGTAATTTTGAAATTTCAAAAATTCGCCAAAAATCGAGAACTTTACTTCAGCACTTGAAATTTTGGATACGGAGCCCTGTTATGACGTATTTTCGATTTTTTCTTTGGTTTGGGCTCAAAATTTTACTTTGAGTTGGGATACCTCTCTTGTTAGGAATTTAATCTCTCTAACCTGAATGTTCAATTTCTTTTTGTGTGTTTTTTGATGAGACTCTTAGGTTAGGTAATACCTACTATAGCAATTTTTTTACACATCATTTTATTTTTCGCACTAATATGCAATTTTATTTGGCTCTGTACTTCCATAGGGTTGGAAAATTTTTTAGTTCAGGTAATTTTATCAATGTCCCAATCTGAAGATTGACTTTTACGCACGCCACATTTCTAACTTTTTTATTTTTTTCATTTACAATTGTAACAAAAATTGCATAAAATCATGCTCAAATACATTTTACTTAATTTATACACAATATGTGCCTTTCGTTAAAGAGAAAAGGGCAATGCACCATCGTTACCTACTCAAAAACTGAGAAAAAAATACTCATTGCGAAAATACCCGTTTTAACAGTGAGATCGACTTTAGGCTTTATTAAAAGTGTAACTGAACCCATCTGGAGATCTGTTCAAGTTAATTTTACCAGGTGGGAAAAACCTATGCGCAGATTCGCTGCTGGCGTATTGATTGTAGCTAGGAACAGAGGGGTGAGAAGCTGAAGCTGAGACTGGGATTGAACCAGAAGGTATGCCGTTTAAAGCCGGTGATCTGTATTGAATTTGCACCGGATTATATTGAGGTTGGAATTGAGTATTGGGAGTATTGAATTGGTAATTATTATTGTAGGTGTAGTCTTGACTGGGCCTGTATTGAGATTGAGAATCATCTTGGTAGTCGTCTTCGGGATTGTATTGCCCTGTTTGTTGGATGCTATTGGATGGAATGGCTGGAGCTGCTGGAGCTATGGGCGCTTGAGGTACTGGAGGTACTGGGATATGGTCTCCCGTCGCTCTAAAGCCATCTTTTCCAGCTGTGTAGGTTACAGTACGACGTTGGCCAGTGGGATCGATGTAACTGTAACTGCCTTTTCTGTTACCTTGGTTGTCGGATTCTTCTTTGAATTCGACGCCGTCGTCTTGTTTGTAAGTCGAGCCGAATTGACCGTTTACTGCTAAATAACGAGCTTCTTCTAAAATGGCCGCGTCTTTGGATGGTTTCTGGTATTGACCAGCTGAGAAAGCTATCAAAGTACAGATGACTACCTGCGGAATGTTACAGAAAAATATTCATAGGATGAGGGTTTGGAATTAGTGGTGAAAGGGAGAGATGCATTGGAGTGTTGAAAGGTGTAATTTAAATCAGTGACTTCCAAGTTTTCTTATTTTTTCAAATTCCAGGATGATGGGAATATAAGTACTCACAATGGTGTCTGTCATTTTTCACAAGTTGAAGAAAGAAAATTGGTGAAAAATATTTTGTTCTTATTTGTATGTATCTATAAAGGGTGTCCAAAAAATACAAAACTTATTTGTTTGAGAAATTATTCCTCAAGAAATGGAAATTTCCTGGTTTTAATGTCTCTCAAAAAAGAGGTCAACCTGCAGCTGCCGAAAATTATGTTTGTTTTTGTTTATTTTTGTTGGATTAACTGGAAAATCGAAAATAAATTAATTTGAAAATTGGATCTTGTTTCAAGTGATACAAAAATGCCCTCCATAAATTTTTTTCATGATGAATTTCAATGGAAAATTTTACCAGGAACTCAAAAAAATTGGTTTGTGGATTTCATCGTGCCTTTTAAGCGCTGATACCCTAAAAATTTAGAAATTTTGGTTTTCAATTCTAGTAGTCTTAAAATTTTGCAAAGAATCTGAAAATTGGTTTGAAGATCGTATCGTGCTCCCAAGTGCCCCAAAAAACCGCAACCTTGAAAAATTGTGAATTTTGAAAAAATGAAATCAAAATCTCTGCATTTTTTGTAACTGAGCCCATCCCATGGCCCTTACGTAAGACACTTTGGGGCATCATTGGACCTTTAAACTAGCCTCTTGGAATCCCTGGTATAATTTCCTATCAGATATAAAATCAATACGATATTTCTCAAAATATTTACAAAACAAATAGCGTTTTTTAGGACGTGTTCTTATCATAAAGTTGATTTTATAATTTGACCCACTTTCTTGATAGGTACCAAATATTTTCTTCGCTTCTCACAAAAACTGCTAGTTACTCTTCTAAGACCCAAAAAAGGTTGTAGAAAAAATTTATGTATTTTAATGCCTTACAACATTTGTTTGAAACTTCTTTTCGTATCGTTAATTGATAATTTTATCTAATTTTTTCACCCTGGTGTCCAAAATAATACATTTCTTCGAAAAATCACAATGCAAAAAATAGATATGTACTTGCAAAGATTTTGAAGTATTGAAAATCAATCATTTTTTACTCTACAATTTTTTTTATCAACTAGTTTGAAGGGGAGGACGGAGGAGGTATTCTTATTGACACTTTGCGAATCTCTACATTCAGCAACTTTGTTGGTAATATTTTTTTGTGTCCCTATTTTTTGTTTCAAGTAGGAAAACTAGCCAAAAATAGATCTGTCAAGGTATCAAACAGTTGTGAGTGAATTTGGCCAAAATTTCAAAAAAAAGTGGGGGAAAAAATGAAAAACCCCAGTAACGCGAAATATTTTTGAAAATTGTATCTTTTTTTCGTAAGTATTTGATCATTTTTTATAATTTTGATTTAAAATATGGATTTTCTTCCATCAAATTTGAAATTTTTTCCCTAATAAATTCGATCTCGTTGATTTTCTTTTTTTTGGGGGGGGGTTGAGTTGCGATGTTTCTGAAAATTTTTTAAAAGGTAATGGAAAGGGTAGTGAAGAAGTGTAGTGATTTTTCAAAAAAAAAATCCCTTAGATACCCTGTTAAGTACTATATTTCAAACCAATTAGAAAACTCAAAGATCTCTAATTTTTATTGTTCTACGCAACTTTCATTATTGAATTTTTTTTTCATACCTTCTTGGGAAAAAACTGGTTCAGTTTCAAAATTGCATGTATCATAAGGCTTAATTTTTACAGTCATTTTCGTTTCAACTTCTGAAGATGAAGTACATTTTGTGAGTTTTCGAACCCCCTGGAATTGTTATGAACAAAATTTTTTACATCATCAACAAAGCGTCCATCATTGAAAAATTTTAACTCCAACGGATAATTTGATGGATATCAACTGAGAAAAAAAAGGGTGCATCATGATGATGTTTCCCAGAAAGAAATTTAAACTTTACATTCTTCAGTTTTTTCAAAAATTTTGAAGATTTTTCGCTCAAACTGGAGGAAGCATGCCGAAGTATGGTAGAAAAATTGTCAAGACGCGGAAATATGTAAAAAATATTAAAAAATTGAAAAAATGAACGAAAAAAAAAGAAACGAAAAATGTACTTACCGTAAAAGCAATCATGTTGAAAATCGATTAAATGTAACCGTTCTTTCTGTTAGAAAACTCACCAACTGGTCTTATACAGTGTATGTAGACTACAATAGTGTACCTAAGTATTGGAAAAATAAAATGTGACTATCTCATGAAGTGGTTTGGCGCATTATTATGTACGTAGAATTGTAATGTGTATAGTGGTTGTCCTTAAGCAAGGTTACTAACTACATCATCTTTGAAATGTGTACCTTTTTTCACTTCGGTCATACTTGATTATTGCAGATGAAATTAATACTTGGGCGATACTTATGGGCGCACGAGACGAGTGTACCATGGAGAACATACTTCTGGGTTAATATCGTACTTGTAAGCCTACCTAGAACCTACTATTTTTTCAATAATTGTTTAATATGGGAGCACATACTAAGGAAGACGTGCAATAATGAATAATTTTCTTTTGTTTTTATTATTTAATAGGTATTAGGTGGTTATTGATTTATTTTATTTGAGGTAACTATTCGTTTTACAAAATTTTAGAACAAAAAAAAAAACAAAATCTTACTTAAACAATGCTATTGAACGTATAACTAAATCCATCGGGAGTTTGTTTAACGTTCAACTTGGCGGGCGGATACTGGCGACCGGTGATCGGATTTTCAGTGCTGGAAATAAGGGGCAAGGGTTGCAATTGGAACAGATTCAGTAGTGGACTTCCCGGTGCCGGGTACGATTGGAATTGCACTTGCAGCGAATTTGGTTGCGATGGTACTGACGCAGCTGGGCTGACCTGTTGGACTTGGTAGTTGACTGGTAAGGGTAGTTGAGCGATGTTGGGGAATGGATTGACTGGTACAGGAGGTACTGGGATGTGATCGCCTTGGGCTTGGAAACCGTCTTTGCCGGCCGTATAAGTGATCGTTTTACGTTGGCCGTTTGGGTCGATGTAGGTGTAGGAGCCTTTGCGGTTACCTTCAGAGTCCGCCTCTTCTTTGAATTCGACGCCGTCTTCTTGCGTGTACGATGACCCGAATTGGCCGGCTGTGTTTAGGTATCTAGATTCGCTGATGATGGCTGCTTCTTGAGAAGATTTCTGGCCCGAGATGATACCGGTGAGGGTGAGTAAGATCTGCAAGGAAACAGGTAGGTGATTATGTCACTTGAGAGGGTGAGGATTGACTGACGAGTGATTGAAATTAAAAATTAATCGGGCAACAAATCGAAATTTTTCAACTAAAATTAATTTTTCGTAATTTTTTTGAATACCTACAAATTACGATTTTTTAAAATTCAAAACGAAAATGTCTCGAAAAAAGCCATCACCATTGAAAAATTTCTGGCATCATTTTTCTCAATAAAGATACAATTTTGTCATGGGGGGGGGCGGCTAACCTCTTTGCCCCTCGTTCATTCTAGTCCTGAGTTGACAACGTGGAGTCTCGTACAAATTTCTAGCGGTTATTTAACATTAAGAAATGAAGAAGAACATGAGTTGAATGAAGAAAGTTGAAAAAAAAATACTTTCAAGAAACCATTGAAAATTTAGGAAAGATGTGTATGTTTCTAAAAAGTGTCAAAAAAAATTAATCAGCTTCATAATTGAAAAACCAAGCATCTGGTTGATGGAATAGAAAATTTTGGATACAAAAGCAACAAGTAAAATTTTCAAAGTTGTAAGAATCCAAGTTTCACATTTTGAAAGTTTTTTATTCCAAGTTTTTTTTTGGATTTTCAATTTTAAATGCAATTTAAAATAATTTTATATTTTTCAACAAATTTTTGAAACTCGTACTCCTTGCTTACGTGAAAGTATAATTTGCAGTGTCTGAATGTTCAATAGGTTGCATAACCATTTGTCTAGAAGGAACCTACCATTGTATATTTTCTTGTTAATTTTTTAAAAATTTATTAAGTTGGAAATTTTTACATGTTAAGAAAAATAAAAAACGACATGAAGAAGAGAATTTGTTTATAATCAATCAGTAATAGTTTTTGAATAACGAAAAATTTAATATTCCTACTCAATTCTAATATTAATATTATCAAACGTTACTTGGCGTGAAACATATCCTCACCCACGCACGATCCTTAATATTATTTTTACTTTACTAAATCATCGGATCAAATGATCGAAAAAAAGTACGAAAATGAATTATATTTACCAAAAATCGCAACATGACGAAAAATATATACAAAATGTCACTATAGAAAAAGAAATATGATAATCCCAGCAAACGAACGCGTATCACACGAAACGATGATATTACTACAATTAACAACAATATAATTATGAAGGGGATGGAAAAGTTTCTTTATATATGGAAAACTGATCGCTCATCTAACTGCATTTGACAAGGTCGAGACCTTTCACCGTGGACGTGACAGATTATATTTAAGTGATTCTCAAAATTTATTAATCTTTGTTGTTTTTCTGTGTGTTTGTAGGTAAGATTTAAAATTCTATGTGTGGTGATGGGATTGGTTGTATATGCAGTAGATTCGACGTAATGATGATCGATGAAAATGCAGATGCTGTCCAAAGTGTAAGTTTCGCAATTTTTCAAAAAAGATCCTTAGATACTATGTATTTTTGCAGATTTTTTTATACAAATTTTTTTTTTTTCATTTCTCATTCATTTTGAATGTACCTATCGAATCTGAAAAAGTATTTGCAATTGATTTTAAACGATAATTTTAAATTTTAAAATGAAAAATTAGCAAATCGTGCAATTTTTTAATGAAGGGAATTGATTTGAGTTCATGAGGTTGATCATAAATTACGGAGTTGACCATCAGGAGCGATTATAACGTCACCAAAGTATGCCAATTAAACTTTCAGTATATTCGAGCTTTTTTACATCGTATGTTCTATTTCTAGTCTTATTTGGCTAAAAATTTCCCAACGTTTCGAGATACTGGTAAAAATTTTACCTCGAGGAAGTCTATCTTCGATTTTTCGGGGTCCTTCGATTTCGATGAACAATAGCACGCATCATAATGAGTCACTTTTTTAGGGTGTTTGTCACTTTTTTCGACTTCAGTCACTTTTGGTTACTTTTCACATCTAAAAGGTCATTTTAGTTACTTTTTTCCCCTCAAAAGTCGCCTTTTTTCGCACTTCCAGACAAAAATTCAAATTTTCACGTTAAAATTGATATTTTTCAAAATTCATCAAAAAAAAAAAATGAAAAATAGATTTTTGCTAGTTTATTTGTTGTTTTGACGAAGGAATTTAATAATTGAGATTGTTCACGTCTTTTCAGTTTATTCATCTTTGAAATGTTTGCAGAAAACGACCAAAAAATTGTCCCCCCAGAAAACTGCAAAAAAAATTCCCCCCGAAAATTTTTTATTTTTGGTTACTTTTGATTACTTTTTGTTCATTTTTTGATCACTTTTTGGTCACTTTTTGCTCAAAAAAAGTTAAAGTTACTTTTTGCTTCAAAAATTCTGCTATGATGCCTGCAATAATGATTAGTTGAAAAAGAGAAAAATGCTGAAAAAATCTTGCATTTTGACTTGACAGTGTTGCATTTTTTATTTAAAATTCATTTTCTCCTACATGGTTGCCACTTTTTGGAAACCCTAAAAAAATCTAAGAATTGTGGAATTTTATTTTTACTCCAAAATCATGAGGTTTTGTATGATAATAAGTGAAAACACGAACTAAATGATCCGAAAAACTTTAAAAAGTCTTATTTATTTTTTATTGTACTTATGATTTTTGTTTAAAATTTTGGTAAGTCTGCAAAACATCAAGATTATTTTGATTTTTTAGTCGGGGAGGGGTAATCAAAAATTTTACCGAAAGTTCTGCAAAAATATTGAAAATTTTCTCCATTTCGATTTCAGATTTAATAATTTTATTACACAATTGTTATAACAAATTTTATCATGGATAATTGAATAATTTATATTCGGGGGAGAGGGGTGAAAATTTTTCCATAAAAATTTGATACCAGAAACGGGATCTAAAATTGTGACCCAAAAGTTGACGCTATTATGTTTTTACGATTATTGTTTCTGAAAATATTTTTTATAAAAATCCTAACCCAAGATAATACTTTTCAATTTATTTAAATTACTTAGCAATAAATTAGAAAAAAAATGAATTGAAACATTGATATTACATTTTTTCAAAAGCATTAAAAAAGGTTCTAAGCTGTTTGAAACATCATATAGGTTTTTAAAAAAATCATGCTGCAAGACAAACAATCAATTAATAATTAATACCTGACAAAATATTCAAAAAAAATGAAAAATATTTCAAATTTTCATGAATTTGTTAAAATATTTTCATAAAAATTTTCTTATATCTTTGTAGAACGAAAGCTATTGTTTTGAGAATTTTCCTTCGATTTAGAATAAAAAGTCAACCCACATAAGCACACCCAAGAGGGGATCAGGCCCTCTCCCCTCCCCCTCACACACACAAGTTCGGAAAGGAGAATTTTTGTTACAAAAATGTGGAAAAAAGTACCATTTTTCTGCTTTTCAAACATGATTTTACAAAAAAAAATTGCCCTCGCTTCGCTCGGGTAGTATTTTAATCATTCTATTTATTTCTTGAATAAACATAATATAGCTCTCTAAATCAGAATCAGTCTTGGATGAAATTCTGCCTTTGAGAATCAGTGAAATGATATTCATTGAAAATTAATGATTTTTCAATGATCTTTCAATCCAAAATCACTAATTTCTCAATTCTCAATTTTTCAGAAAAAATCAATTATTATGACTGAAAGATTAGTGAAAAGTCACTGATTTTCAGTTAAATTCATTTCACTGATTCAAGCAGGTAAATTTTACTAATTTATATTTAAGGAATTGTATTAACTGTTCGTTCCAAAAAATTCCGCAAATTTCCAATTTTTCTTTGCTGAAATCTGTTTATGTATCATCAGCCTACTGAAAATACCCTGACTACGCCAGCGCCACTGAAATAACAGGTTACTCAAATTTTTCATTGAAATTTGACCCTCCTATTTTTTCTCGAATTTTTAGCCCCTCCCTTAAATGATTTTTAGGTGCGGTTATGGCTACGTATGGTATACTTAATTGAGGGGCTTGGTTCCAAAACTCACTTTTGCCACGAAAATTTACTACGTTTTCTTTGCGGATTTGGGTTCCGTTTTTAATGCTTCATCACTCTACAATCTCCATTTTCATGTTAACACTTCGACTCTGCTATAATAGACGTAAGAAAAGTGACACTGGTGTCAAAACTCACTTTTGTCTAATCGTTTTCCGTTGTTTTCTCAAAAAGCACCTTTTTGGCAAAAGTGAGTTTTGGAACCAAGCCCCTCAATTTTACTTGAAATTTTAAAGACAGGCAAAGATGCATACTTGGATTCAGCATGGGCTGCCTGTTTCCTGAATTGAAGGAAGTATCTTTGCTATCAGATACTTCGTATAAGCAATTGGCATTATCATTATTTTAATGAAAAAAATCCGAGTTTCAATTTTAATCAAGTGTTCAACGCTTTTTTTTTTTTTTTTTTTTTTTTTTGAATGTTCCATTTACATTGAAATTTAGTCAAAAGACCTATTTTTCACTCTTCCCTCGATTCTGAAGAAAAATTTCTTCATTGTTACGAAACCAGAAATATTGTGATCTTGAAAAACTATGATTTTTTTAAATCTACGGATCATCGACTGGGACAATCCGAAGATGGCATCATTGGAAGGGCACAAAGTTGAGAATTTCCACTGATGATTATATCTGTTTCAATTATTTCAACTCCACTTTGAATTTTCTTTTGAAAATGGTCGTATTTTTTCAATTCAAATCGGATTATTTTTCTGACTAGAAAATATGAAATTGCTCAATTATTAAGGGGGGAGGGGGCAAGCTGTTACCTCTGACTTTTGTTTGATCAGGCTCTGAAAATGGAATTTGTGATTTTATGAATTTGAAAATTTGATTTTTTTTCTAAAATATGCCCCCTGATATCTTTTTTTTTTGTCCCCATTCCACATGGTGGGGGAAATTTATTTATTATTTTATTTACAGAAACCTTGAATTGTTGATACTTTGCCTAAGGCTTATCCACAGCAACAAACCAAGGGGAAACAATACAGTTTATAACATTTATGTAAATTACAACTTAAATTATTATCATGTTTTAAGATATGGGTTCGGTGGTATGTTTAAAAATTGAAGGTTGATGGTAGATATGGAGGGAGATAATTGGGTTATGGAAACTTGTAATTGTTGTATTGGTACTGCATTATTTCTGTGCTAAGTTTTTCAAATTGAGGGGAGTAATAAAATTCTTCTGGGTAAGGGGAAGTGGAATCGAACTGAGTTGAAAATTCATTTCTTATGGTGGTTATTAGGCCCCCTGATATCTATACCAGGCATCAAACAGAGTCACCTTTTTTTAGTGACTTGTCCCCCATTTTCAAGGTTGGTCACGAAAAGTCACATTTTTTGCCAAAAAGTCACTAAAAGTCACATTTTTTGCCAAAAGGTCACTAAAAGTCACCTTTTTGCCAAAGGTCACTAAAAGTCACTTTTTTGCTTAAAGGTCACTATTGGTCACTTTTTTCATTCTGAAGTCACTTTTTTCTTTCAAACAGCCTACCGCTCTTGCATAAGTAAAATTGAAAAAAATACTGATATTTCTAAAAAAAAAAGTTCTATCAAATCTTTTTACCTACTTATTAGTTCACCAGCCTTGTTGATTGATACCTTTAACAAAGATTTATTAATAAAAAAAAATGTCAGAAAAAAAGTTGTTTCAGCACTAATCGCAGATAGAGTTATGAAAAAAATTGCAGGCGATTCAAGTTTTAATAATGTGCCTATTTGCATTTTCTATTTCGTGTGATGTTCACTTATTTGTGGTGGCATCTTTGGATACCCCTAACTTGGTATAGTCCAGTTTCTGAATTGTGTTTATATCATGTACTTGTACATAGATACAAAGTGGCTATAATACGAGCACAACGCGTGTATTTTGACACCGACGATAATATTGTGTATTAGTTTTACAATTACGTAACCGCACGACGACTATACCGTTCGGGCACAAAACAACACAGCAAAGCGTAATGAGAACCAGCCATCTTAACCTGTCCGCTTCCGATTCTTCGTCTTGGACGTCCAAGTTGTCGCGAGTAATACAAATACCATTATTACATAACGATAGGTATACGAGGGGCCTCATACCGCACATAGTAATACGAACGAATACCAGCGACGTCGTAAAAAATATCATAATACCTGAAGTATGTCCGATATGTGCAGTTAAGATGGAAAAATATCGTAGAGAATTGTCGTACGTTGAAATACCGCAGCCAAAGGGTCTTCGAAAAGCGAATTCCTTTTCTAGGTACCAGCAACGCGATATAAAAATATTCATAATCCATCGAATAATGCCATGTATAGGTATTTTCTTAATACGACAAAAAGGTGCCGAAAAGCGACCAGAGTTCATCGTTTAGCACGATAAATGGATGTAACGAAGTCCATAAATGAAAGGTGGGAGCCGCGAGAAGGGACGATATCGCGAACCCAGCAACGATGGACATTGTTACCATTTTTCCGCTTTCGATGTGTACTTTGTACGCGTCGTATGGTCGCCGATAACTCCATATTAGTAAATGAAAGCATATACGAGATACCATATACTGTACGTTTGTGTGCTGCACAACACAGTGCAAAAATCTATTGTATGGCGTATGTATATGTTTGGTGCGGTAGATGAAGAGGGGCGAATATTACGGCTATAATCGGGGCGGATAATGTAAATAAATCGGTAGATGGCAGAAAGTCTGTCATTTTTATCTAAACGTCTGACACTGACATGGTGACACGGTGCTATGTGTCCCTTTTGTGTAGCATACACGACGACGAAATAAGCGAATGGCCTGCGGTGGTTGTATCTACACTTCATCATGTAAGCTAAATACTTATTGTGTTTTGATCTGTATCGGGTCTTTAGGGTGACGACAGGGTGTACGTGAAGGTCCAACAAAACGAGGACCTGATGAAGTGCCGTAGAATAAGGTGAGGTGCGAAAAGTTTACGATGTGTGAGGGAAATTTTAGGATTTTCACTCCGAAGTCTGAGATTTTTTGATACAAAAATTTAATTTAAAAAGTACTTTTTCAATTTTTGAGAATCTAATATTTGTGACGTGTTTTGCGATAACATACCATATGTCGGAAAAGCATTTTTTGCAGGAGAGGCAAAACATCGAATTGGGTCGAAAAAATCTATTTTTTTTTTGCGATTTTGTATACAGGCATCAAATAGAGTCACCTTTTTTAGTGACTTGTCCCCTATTTTCTAGGTTGGTCACTAAACGTCATTTTTTTGCCAAAAGGTCACTGTTGGTCACTTTTTTCATTCTAAAGTCATTTTTTTCAAAAATCCAAAAGAAGGTACCTAATACCTATCCAGAAATAGAAAAGTGTTTTTTTTTTTCGCTTCTTTCATCAACTTTTAATAAGCTGTGATGAGAAAAGGATACTGTGATGTCTTTGACCACGATGTTGAAAATAAGAAAGAAGGAATAGAAGGGAATTTGAAATTATTGGTCTCATTTTGGAAAATTTCAATGAGGGAGAAGTGTTCGATTTTAATTTTTGAATGGCTTTTTTCGCTAATGTGGTGGGGAGGAGATATAGTTGAGAAAAAATTGAAACCTTGGTCGCTTTTTTCAAAAAAGTGGTCACTTTTTGCGTGATAAAAAGTTACTAAAGTCACTATTTTTTTCCAAAATTTCTGTTTGATGTCTGCTTATACTATGAACCCTAATCTATCAGATGACATTGCATTGAAGTCTTAGAGACATCGTTTTCTTGTTTAAAAACTCCTATTCATAAAATCGATTTTGACCTTTTTGGCTCATTAGATAGTGTTTTTTTACCTTTCGAACATGAAAAAAAATTTGGAAAAGGAAAATGTGGTTGTAGTGGTGTAGAGTTCTTCCACCACTTGAAATGGATGTTCCTCCCTCCCTCCCCCCCAAAAAAAAGTGTGACCCAGAAAAAAATACCATTACCTTGATGATCGACATGCATAAAATTGAAAAAGTGGTACATAAGATTTAAAGCTCATTTTCTCCAAATTTTTGTTTTTTCTGCGATGCAAAAGCACAAACTTCAAAATTCAATTGTGGAAAGAGATTTCAACTTTTCTCGGAGATTTTTTTTTCATTCGAAAAGTAAAAGATGATTCTATCAAATGAGCCGAAAAATCTAAATCGATTTTTCCGACATATGGTATATTATATTGCAAAACATGTCACATTTTTAAATCTTTGGCGTAGCTACAATCAGCCCGAACGACAAAAAACGACCATTTTTCAATCCTGAAATTTGTCGTTTCTGATCGTTTCTTCTAAAACGACCAAAAATGAGCAATATTCAATCCTTTCAAATAGATAGTCGTTTCTGACCTTTTTTCAAAAAAACAACGAAAACCGACAATTTTTCGATTTTGTAATGCGGTTGTTTTTGGTCGTTTCTTAGGAATAGACAAAAAATGACCATTTTCCATTTTGTAACTTGGTTGTTTCTCATCATTTCTTGAAAAATTATAAAAAACGACAGTTTTCAAATTTTGTAATTTGGTCATTTCTGATCATTTCGTAAAAAACGATGAAAAACGACAATTTTTCAATCCTGTAATGTGGTTGTTTTTGATAGTTTCTAAAAAAAAAAAACGACGAAAAACTACCATACTTCACTGTTCTAAATTGGCCATTTCTGGTCGTTTTTTTTAAAAACAAAGAAAAACGACCAATATTTAATCTTGTCAAATGATCGTTCTTGGTCGTTTTTAAAAAAAAAACGAAAAACGACAATTTTTTGATTTTGTAATGTGATCGTTTTTTATCGTTTCTAAAAATCGACGAAAAACGACCATTTTTAAATTTTATAATGTGATCGTTTTTGATCATTTTTTATTGTTTTTCATCGCTTCGTAAAAAAATACGAAAAACGACCATACTTGACTATTCGAAAGTAGTTGTTTCTGATAGTGTCTCCAAAAACAATGAAAAACGACTATTTTTCAATCCTGTAATGTGGCCGTTTTTGATCGTTTCTTAAAAAACGATAAAAAACGACCATTTTCTAATCTTGTAATTTGGTCGTTTCATGATATGTGTCCATGTTTCTTGTAGTAATAGTGATTTCCAATTTTTGGTTTCTTCAACTGAAAGTTGTATTTTTTTATTTTTTGAGAAATTTTGATCGCTCTTTTCTTTCTCTCACAACAAAAAGCACCGAAAGTCTAAGACAGCAGAAAACAGTTTTTTCTCTTTTTTGACTATTTTTATGTAAAAAACCCTCAAAAATCGACTAGAAATGGTTTTAGGTTCTAAAAATCAACTTGCTAAAAGTTACTTTTGGTCGCATGGTTCCTTTTATTAAATGACGTCACGTACATATGATGAAAAAAAAAATGTTCGAAACGATATGGAAATATCGTATAAACGAATCATCCAAAAATTGTTGGAAATACGGTATGAATGGTTTAAAATGATCATTTCGATACGATTTTCCAAGGCTGTGTAAAATGACGAAGTTGTCATCGCGTTCAGAATTCGCCAGCATCCTTGAAACCTTGAGGAGCACCCGGTACATCATTTGTTTGGCAGTATATTGCGGACGAGTTATTTAAATGGTATCTACTATTACTGCACTAGAAAGAAAGAAAGATCGAGGCAGAAGAGCCGACTCGAGAGGGGGGAATGGTGATTTGATATAGGAGTTGAAAAGCTGGAAGCCGAAATGCCAATTTGTCAGTGGCTTTGAAAAGAATATAAATCCTCGTTTTTCTCCGCGTCGATACCTAAATAATTTCGAGGGGGATGACGGACAAACAACGCACACATATCTGCGGAGCAACTACTCATCCTTCGACGAACCTTAGACCAGCCATTGAATTATCACCGTTGGCGAATTTGGAATTTTTTCGTAAATTTGGTCATTAGACAAGGTTGGTAAATGCGGAGTATCAAAATACCATTTTCAACGCTATACGATCATTTTGGATGTAAAAATTGCTCGTCGAATGGGGTGCTCGACTTCGCAGTCGAATACGAATTGGAAAAAGCGCCTATCTTCGGCACTTTGTATTGAGTCGTCCGCGGAGGAACGACTAGAAAAGATAAAAGATGAAAAAACCGTCTATAACACAATATCCTAATATAGTCGCGCTGAGCATATGTTTAAAAGGGGCCCGGGGGCTAAGCTAAACTACGTCCTCGGATTATCCTTCGCGCGCTTGTTTACCTCGTATGTGTGTGAGTGTAGTTCGTTTACAAAATGCCTTGCTATGCAGCTGCAGGCGGCGACCCGGACCCTCTCTGTCGACTAACGCGCTTAGATGTACTTTTAGTACATGAAGATTTACCTGCGATGCTGCACGAACTGTGGAACTGATGCAGCTCCGGTTATCAAAATGGAGGACGTGGATTTGCGCGACAACCGATGAGATTTACGTAAGCGATGTAGTTTCAATGGCGGCCAAAAGAAATTGCCTGTTTGGTGAACTTTTTTACGAAATGAGTTGGGGTGAAAATTTCATCCAAAGGCGATATTGGAGGCAACCGAACGAATTCTAATTTTTTGAAAATTATGAAGTAAATGGCTGTAGATTAGAAGCGTTCTCTTGAGTGAAGCTCAGAAGTGCTTAGAATCCGACTGTGGTGTTGGCTCGGTCAAGGTAGAAGGAGCAGGAGAAAGGAAGAGATTCCTCTAAAATTAATAGAACATAAATTGTAGAGGGTAAAATTCATTTCTGTGAAGTTCAATTAGTTTTTTCTGAAGAGACGTAGCTTTCGAGATATTTTAATTGAAAGTTGAAAGTTGCAACTTTTTTTTAGAAGTGTTGAAAATATCTCAAAAATTAGGGTTCCTAAGAAAAAACTTAATTAAACTCCACAAAAAGAACTTTTTTAAACAACTTTCAAGTTTGAGTAACTAAGCACAAATTTATTTCATTGGAATGTAAAAAAATGAATAATCTAAATTAATAAAAAGGAAAATAGGAAATTTAAATCAGTTACATTCAGTTGAAAAAAAAAACTAGTTTAATTTTATTCAGAAAATTATTCAATTTTGATTTTTGGTTTCTTTACGAAATTTTATTCCATGATAGGTCTGTCTAAAAATCTACCTCAAAAGTTGCTCAAAAAAAGTTTTGGATGATATTTTTGAATTCCTGGCAAAATTCTACTCCTCCAACACCTGAATAAATGTAATATCGATGACAAAAGACCTGCAAGTAATCCAAAATCTGTACTGGAACCAAAGTGTAAACATTAAGATTGGGAAACAGTACTCAAAGAATAAAAGCAGCATAAGGAAAGGAGTGCGGCAAGGCTGCCCTCTCTCACCACGGGTGTTTAATGTGTACGCTGAAGAGATTATGAAAGAAGCACAAATAAAAAAAATGGGATTGAAGATCAACGGAGAAAGAATAAATGAGATAAGCTAGGCAGACGACAAGGTAATAATCATTGAAATAAAAGTGTAGATGTAGAGGATGATCAACCGGATAAACACCGCTGGACTGAAATACGGAATAAAAATCAATGTAGGCAAGATTAAAGTCATGAAGTTTACGAAAAAACGATAACAGAGAGGTAAAGATCAAGATCGGAACACAAGAAATAGAGAATGTAAACAAATTTAGGTATTTAGGAGAATTAATAAACAAAAATGGGAGAGATTAGAAGGAGATAAAATCACAAATTGGCATAGCAAAAAGTGTGTTGAGCAACCTCTGCAAAGTGCTTGGAAATCAACGCATGGATTTGGACCTCCAAAAAAGGATAATGTGGTGCTATGTTTGGACAATCTAGAAATATTCTTGTGAACCCTGGACCATGTGTGTGGAATGTGAAAAGAAGATATCCGCCTTTGAAATGTGATACTATCAAAGACTATAAAAAATCTCATGGAAAGACTAAGTAACCAACCAAGTAGTTTTAGCCAGAATAAGAGAAGAATGAAAAGAGGAAGAAGGTGGTCAGAGCTGTTAACAACAAACTCACCAGCCAACTCACCTTGCAAGACCCTAAGAGATACCATAAAATACTCAAGGAGCCGCCAAAATCTCCTGTCAAGGAGACCCCACTATGATGACAACAATATAGGTCACGTGCCAATTTTTAAAATTAATCAAAAATTGACTCAATTAAAGGCTCAAAATTATCAAAAGTTGCTCAAAAAGTTTGGATGGTATTTTTGAATTTCTGGCAAAATTCTACCCCACTTTCATAGGCCACATGACAATACTTTGAAAATACTTAAAAATTGACCCAATTTGGGGTTCAAAATGGGTTAAAATTGCTCAAATATAATTTTCATCAATAATTTCGTTCTGCACATGAAATTTTAACCCATTTTGATAGATCGCAACCCAAGTTTCAGATTATTTTTAATAACTTATTTTAATGAAAGGGGGATAAAGTCGCGTGTTTTCAAAATTTTGAAATTCCACCACAGCCTATTGTGCCAAGAGATTTCCTTAAACTTTGGCTCATTGGACGCGGAATGAACCCAAGAATACATTGCGTTTGATTTTTTTCATTCAGCATACCGCAAGACGCCTACAGAGGCATTATTGTGCCAAAAATGGGGGCCCAGCACCCTATTTTACCCGTGACCTAAGGGATGTGACATATATTTGGAGTCGGGGGAGTATCTGCTGCCAGAATGTGAAAAATTTTTTTGTCCAAGGTCAAATTTAAAAATTGGGAAAAAAGGAGGGGTTTTAATCAGGCCTCAGCTCCCTATTGTGTCAGGGCAAAAATCCAAAATGCGATTTTTTGGGACTACAAGACTCATACCTACAATAAACCAGCTGATTTTTTGGTCCAGCGAAAATGCACGCTCAATGAACATTTTTTGCCTCTTGGACTGTAGACTGAAAGAATGCCGAAAACCAAATCAATTTTTTCATTGAAAAAAGTTTCAATAATCAATTTTTCAAATTTTCAGCTTTGAATTTTTACTGAGAAGCCTAAAATCAAAACAGGCAGCTGAAATTTTTATGATGTGATAATTACTATTTTTGATCAAAATCTTCGGGATACGCTTTTTGAAAGTAGCTAATTTTGGTCATATTTGAAAATAAGTTGATGGTTGTTTCAAAATGAAAATTGAAAAATAGTTTTTTTTCCATGTTATCGAAGATTTCCTAGTTTTGAAATCCAATGCGGTATCGTGGTTGAAAAATTTTCAAGGCGGAGACCTAATTTTGTAACTTTTTCATAAATTTTTCTCATCTCCTTCTGAAATACTTTTCAAAAAAAGCTAAAGAGAGTCTATTTTATACCCTTTCGTTCTTCAGCTTCTGAGACCTGTAAAATCCTAGAGCGTAATATTTTTTGACCCTTTAGCTTACAGCGAATTTTCACAGCCGGTCTATACCAACATGAGAAGTCTCATTATCAAGAAGATGCTTGTATACGTAATTTTTGCGACCCTTATATCGATACATCGACAAGCCATATACACGTATGTATTTCGGGCACCTCGAAACGACGCTATTTAACATTCCCAGACTCGCGATAACCAGCTGCTATGACCACTCGAGTAATATCAACGAGACCATAAAGAGAAAAGTGTACAAATTATAATCGCGACACTCAAAATCGCGTTGTAATTGTTACAATCGGATTTATTGTTCGTACGCGTTGTTAAAAACAGTATCGATTTGTTCGATACACCTATGGCGATTAACCCCCTCCGCCTGCTATTTCACTTCACCCCTGATGTGAAAAATATGTACCTATGCGGGGTACTTCGAATGATACGCGTTTATATTTAGTATGTGTGCGTGTTAAATAATTAAGTTATTTTCGCCTGGTTTTGTGTAAGCTGCGGATCTCTTGAACTGTCGAGAGTGTTCCCTGCTTTGGTATATTGAATTTGATACTTATATTAGTACCACTTTTTTCTTTTCTTTTCTTCTTTTTTCTAAATTTTGATAGGGTACTTGTATCACAGTTACCGATCGATTGTGATTATTATTTTATTAATAAAAATCTCACGTGTGTATTCGACGAATGTCTGACATTAATATGCAGAAATATGACGACTAATTTATAAAATGAGACGAAGAGGAAGGATCTCAGGAAAGAACTGAAGTTGGCGTTGTTATTGAAAGCCCAAAAATTTTTGACAAATTTCAACATATGTAAGAATTTGTACTTCATTTGCAAAATTTTTTAAAAAACGGTTCATTAAATTTTCAGCTAAAAATGAAATTTTATCGCTTGAAGGAAGCCTCACCCGTTCATTCTGATCTTGCATTATGTCCATCTCTATACAACTTACTGCAGACACGCACAATACATAGACTACATAGTACGTCAGGTATATTAGTATTGGTATTAGCAGCACAGAAGATGCGACAAAAGACGCGTGTTTATTTATTTTTGAGCGGAAAAAGCGAAATGATTTTTGCGGCGAAATGAGTCTCATCTTTTAAGAAAAGAGTTAGTTGACAGGAGTACTGAAAGAAAGAGCGAGAGAGAGCGAAAAAAAGAAGTGAAAGAAAAACATCTCGAGAAAAGAATCAAAGGTATAAAGAAAAGAAAGCCCGAATACAGTAGCGAAAAAAGGACGACTTAATTGCATACTCAGACACAAGGCTCGTTGTCTTTGTCGGCAGTTATTGTAAAAGAGATCGAGATCGGTGGATGCTTTTGCTACTATATTTTTGTACTGTGTACCTACTTAACGGGATGCCTTGCGTGGGCTTGGTTTTCGCTTTGATCGCGTCTTTTAATTTTTCACTCTTTTTTATTTTTGACCCAATAGGTGCAACTGAAATCGAAAATATTTAGATGATTTTGAACGAGAAATTATTATTTAAAAAACAGTGAAATGAGATTTTTTTAATGGATGATTTTTATTTTGATGGAGTGCATATTAGGGCAAGTTGAAAAAAAAAAACATTTCTTGGATTTGGATAAAAATTGATGAGGAATTTTACCTTGAATGAGAAACCTCCCAGAAAAATTTTTATATCTTCTAGTCCAAAAGGGTCTGAGCTAGGAGTTCTCTTGAAGTAGGTTCATTTTCGAAAAAAATGAAGTTTATTGACCAAAACTGTCGAAAACTTTACGTTGGAGGTCTGTAACGACTCGCAAAAAATACAGAAATTTAATTAGGTAAGCACTTTTTTTGAAATTAAAAAATTGATAAATGATGAACTTGGAAAATTTCTCTAGTGAAACGACATTTAAAAAAAATATGTTATTTAAAAAAAGTGATTGCGACTGATCTAGATCTAAACTTTGCGCTCTGAAACACGAACTTAAAATTTTTCAGGGGTAACAAACGACAGGTCACACGTTATTTTTCATTTTTTTGAATTTTGGCCTTATCAAGGGGATACTAGGGGGTTCAGAGGGGTTGAATGACAAAATTGAGTGTATATTCGAACTCAGCACCTCCGAATTAGTAGAAATCAATGTGTTACTTTATTTTTTCGATTTTTTTGAATTTTGGTCAAAATTGTGGATCCCCATCCCCCGTACCCCCAGGGGTGTAGAGATCCCATATTTAAAATTTGTTGTTTTAAAAAGGGGTAAAAAAGACTACCTACTGTAATTTTTTCAGATTTTTAAATGGTAGCTTTCATCTTTTGTACTTATCATGAAAGTTGAACTTTCACCACCAAAGTTTAACTTTGAGCTTTAATCGTGGTTATTTAAATAGATCATCAAAGGGAACTCGTAAAAAAAATTTGAGCGAAATCGGAAGGCCCGATTTTATTTTTGGCTCGAGTTGGTATGGAATAGCCCAGTTGAAAAACCTGACCCTACTTTGAGAACTCCCAGCTTGGAAATTTTTTCGGTTCACGCTAGTGCATTCAAAAAATGGTGAATTTTTTAAAAAATGAAGACTTTAAAAATAAGAAAATCCGGATTTTGTAGGAGATAAAAATTGTTTCAGTTATTGGGGAGGAGGTCTCAATCATATTCGGAGGCATTTCAACTTTTTAATCTAACAGAAATTAAGAAATATATTTTTCGTCATAGCGGGAATAAAGTGCTACTTTATTCCCTCTCGCGAATTGCTCGAATACTTAAACTCGCGTTTTATTCCCGCTATGACGAAAAATATCGTATGCAACTCGAGAATAAAGTGATTTTCAACAATTTTGAGCTATTTCCCTCGCTTCGCTCGTGAAATAACCCTCAAAATTCGTCGAAAATCACTTTATTCCCTTGTTGCATAAAATACTATTTCTAAAACAGGAGAAAGCATCATAATCAGAACAAAGTTGTGATAATGGATTTTCTTGGGAAGTAGCTAGAAAATATAGAAGTGGTAAGAAGTTGTTCTAATCATTCGAGAAAGGGCGTAACAAATAACGAAACACTGTTTTGAATATTTTATAATTTCATTGATACAGTATTGGTTTACAAAAAAAAATCAGACCTGGGCTCCCCTCATCAACGAAGAATTGTTCTTCAATAATACATACCTGTACCTTCACCGCAGAAAAACCAGTTGGTAAAAGTTTTTTGGTTCGGTAATTTCTAAAGGTGTATTTTCAACCAAATAAAAAATCTTTTCAGCAGAACTTTCCTTCTCGTGACGCTCTATTCTTCCCCCCCCCCCCCCAAATAACTTGGATAAAAAATGTTGAGTCAGATGTCAAAAAGCATATAAAATCATGAATAAAAATAGCCTTTAAAATTCCGAAACTGAATTTCTAATCTTTTGTAGTTTTAGTTAACGTTAAAAATTGAATGAATTGTGTGCCGTTAGAATCGAAATCATTGGTTTTTTTCCATAATAATTCGTCCAGCTGTTTATTTATGCCCATAGACAAATTTAATATGGATGCAAGAAATTTCTATAAATAACCGTGCTATAATACATTACGTCTATAAGTATATGTCAGGCCATTATAAATCTTTTTCTTCGTATACGTAGGTATATCCAATTAATGGAGAAAAAAATTCCAAATTTTCATTAGTGAAAATTAATTTGTGTTAATGAGATCTCTGCAATTTTGTCGTATAAATATACGTCCACGATATGCTTTAGGCTAAACCGAAAATTATCAATTAATCTTTAGGCAAAGAGTTCTTACATAATAATGGGTGATCTTTTCATGTAATAAAGTGGTCCATTTTTCTTTTCAGAATAATTTTTTCAAAGTGTTCATTTTCTGGTAACCTGGAAACCTTGATAACGTCAGGGAACTTTAATGGTCTGGGAAAGTCAGAGACCTTTTGAGTTTTCTCTCGAATTTTCAGGAAATCCTCAAAAAAAGGATAAATCATTATAGAAAAGTGTTTTTTTTCTTATTTTATTAGATGATTTTTTCAAGAAGTTTCGTCCTAAATTATTTTATTACATCTTTTCGCTAATTTTTTTACTCATCATTTTTTGTTGACCATAATGTACAATAAAATTGATATTTTATAGGCATCTCTTAGTCCATTAAATTATATTATTCAAAAGATGTCTTCCCTCGCTATGCTCGGAGCAATTTACACTCTTTATTTCTACAAAATTTATTTAAAATCCAAGTTTTTTGGAAACTTACTTTTTAATGAGCTAGGATGAGAAAGAAATGCCGTGATACCCTTTACCACGATGTTGAAAAAAAAAGGGAGGGAATGAAACGGAATTAGAAATTATTGGCCACGTTTTGGAAAACCTGAATGAAGGTAAAGTGATGAATTTTTCATCTTTTAAAGATATTTTCTCGCAAAAATTCTCACCCTCGCTTCGTTCGAGCTCAATGTGTCTCAACGAAATGAGTTAAATTTTACCTCTTCATTGAATTTTTTATTAGTTGGTACGAACTGAAAATATTGTAGGGAATTGCGTGGATTTATAAATTTGAGGTGTGTGTTTTTTTATTTTTCATTTGGGGGGGGGGGGGAGAAGCAATAAAATGCGAAGAAATTTTTTAATTTTCAGCCCGAAAAAATCCGAATTTTCGTTTGTTTGATTTGATTGACAGCAGACACCCACAATAATTTTGCTTTGAAATACTTAGTTTTTCCTTCCTATTTGAAATTTTTTCTGTGATAAATTCAAATTTTCTAATTTTTGTGGCGAGGAGGAGTTGGATGGATCCAAAAATTTTTAGAATTGAATTTGAATCTGTTTTTGGCCCGAAGAGGAGCATCTAAAAATCGTGTAAAAAGTAGTGATTTTTGAAAAAAAAATCGTTTGACCCATACATTTTCATATCATTCTTCTGCAAGATTTTGGGATGTAAGTAGGTAGTCACGTGAAAAATTACCCCCCCCCCCCCCTCCGTCCACTTGATTCACAAATATCATATTCAAAAGGTCTGGAAATCTTCGAAAAATTGGGCTGGAAAATTTGAAAAAGTCAGGGAAAATCATCTGTGAAATATTGTGAACACCTCATTTTTACAATTTTTCTGAGGAAGATTCAGTTTAAATGTGAAAAAAATTTGTGCCTGCGAATTTCTTGCATGAAAATATTCGTGTTACTAAAATTCTTTTGGTCAAAATTTTTCATTTTTTTCAAATTTTGTAGTGAAATGCGGAAAGAAACTCAAAGGTTGAGCTTGAAACGTTGAATTTTTTTCAAATTTTTTTGAATTCATGTAGCTATTCGCCAGTCTCTCCTCCCCCCCCCCAAATTGAAGAAAAAAATTCGGTCCATTGAAATGTGTAAAGTTTTGTTTGCCTATGCATATTTATGCACCACAAACATTGTGCTAAGTAGTGAGTACAACATTAGATTTCGTATACGAAGCGAGCACGCACGTATCCCATCCAGTGCTCAACGGATCGAGATATAATTGCTCAAAATGCGTTAGAAATTACCACCGTTAATTAAGTCGAAAACGTTACAAGAGAACGAAAACAAACTTAGGAGTCGTAGAAAATAAGGGCATCGACTTTGCACAGGTCTGCCGCAAAACGTAGCAGGAGATGACGACAGGTGACCATCGTACTGAGAACTCCATTGAACCAAGGGCTCCAAGGGTAAAGGGAGGTACATCATTCCCGATATATAATACTATGTACGCAACGCACTCTTCAATTGCCGAATTCGTTTTTATTATTCGATTCGAAAATTACAAAAACGTTTGAACTGAAATGCGGGTTGAGGTACGTATACCGAGTATGGGTTGGGAAAACCCCCTTTACCCATCCCGTTGTCGTCGCGTCGCGAAATCGTCACCCGTCGCGATCCACTATTCAAGTCACCCGGCAACCGACCAATACGATACGCAGGGTGACTCTCTCACTCCGGACTGGAGTACTCTTCACAATTTTTATACTCGGTGTTTCTGTATACCTAACCATAATATACAGTACCTATAGTTAGGTACTCACTACACCCCTCTTCGTTCTTGGTTTAATAGTTTTACCAGCACATTATCCGCGCTGTACTGTCACAGACACGTTAAACTGAGAGCACTTGAAAATAATAAAAAAAAGTTCCCTTTTTTTTCATTATCATCTTATTTCTCTGTTGTACGTATTCGTAACACCGCAGCGGAACATTATAATCGCGTAAATCGTTCGCATAATAACTTCATCTTTTTACATGTACCTAGCTACCTACCTAATGTTCGTGCTACGTAGTTTATTATACGAGTATGATAAAAGTAGGTTTTTTTCACATTGGTGTAGGTAAATTAGCATGAAATTGAAGAAAAAAAAGATTTTGAAAATTTTGTTGTGAAAAATCGTCAAGAACACGCACTGTTCCTCCCCACCTACGACATTATCTGTAAGTTATAATCTTGCAGTCCTTGAGTTCATTTGAATTTTCTAAAATTTTCGTCTAAAAAGTTTCGAGTGGGGAGATGGTAAGTTCTGAAGAGGAATGTCGTTTAGATAGTACAGAATTGGTCGTTGCCCGATGCCACTTCGTGACTTCAAAGCCCCACCGAAGGCTAACCAATAGGTCGTGCAGCTTCGGGGCTTATGGCTTTGAATTCTTTAGTTTTTTGAGCCGGAATCGGTATTAGAAAATTTTTCATCTACGTAGAAAGGCTGATTTGAATTAATGTAAGTTGGTAATGAAGAAAAATTCAATATTTTCCCTTTTTCTTGATACAGGGTGTCTAACGGTCCTGATAAGTCAAGATTTTTTCAAATAGGTCATGCGGGTTCTCAAAAGTCAAGCTTTTTGACTAATTTACTCAAAAACTTTTTTTTAAAAATAAAAAAAAAACTTTCATTCAGGTACCCTTAATCAATGTTTTTTTTTAAAGTGAAAAAAGCACAAATTTTTCAGTCAATATTTGTTTTGGGGCTCAATTTTTTTTGAAAATCGCCAATTTTTCCAATCTTAGCCCTCGTTTTGCTCGGACATATACAGTTTAGAATTTATATAAGTGATAGGGGTTGAAGATTTCGCCTCCCTTTTAATACTAAAACATTGATTAAAAAATGGAGAAATTTTAGCTTTTGAATGCCTTTTTCTTCTAAAATTTTTGTTCTCGCTTCGCTCTGGCTCAATAAATTTACACAATTTAATTTTCGAAATGATGGTATGAAATGAACCTTCTTCCTTTTCAGCCTACACAATACACAATTGATATTTTCAAGTGAAAAAAATTTTCCTTCTCATGTATCAAAAGACTCAGTAACGATCTCGATTCCAATTTTCAAAATTGTTTCCGTTCTGTGCAAGGAGATCAGGAGATGAGTCCATAGATATCGTTTTTTTGGAAGTCAAAACCTAACACGAAAAAAAAACAAATTTTACCTAATGAAGCAATTTTAGATTCTGGGTGCCTTTTTTTCAAAAAGTTTTGCCCTCACTTTGCTCCGACTCAGTGAATTTACATAATTCTTCTTCAAAATTATGGTATGAATTCTTCTCTTCCATCTCAGATAATTAAATATTTTGAAACTGAAAAAAAATTATCCTTCTAATTTATCAGTAGTCCAGGCAAATAAGAGAACAAATGTAACAAACCCCCAAAAATTCAATCCTGATTTTTTTTCGCGTTTTACGTTCTTAATGGTCCACTACACAACATACTAAAATGGACACCCTCATAACCCTTCGCTACCCCCAGGGGAAGGGTAAGTGTCTGCTGAAAACCGGGTTTTCGTGAATATCTCCTCAAATAAGGCTCAAAATTGAAAAATAGTGATGAACAATCTTGTTCTGCGTGTAATTTCCTATCAGACGATTTTTTGTTTTTTCAAAAACGCTCACCTCCTTGACCAAAAATTAAGGGTAAAAAACACCTATTTTTCAACAATTTACAGCATTTTTTGAAAAAATCGAAACTCTTGTGAATATCTCTTCAAATAAGTCCCAAAAAAGAAAAATAGTTATGAACAATCATGTTCTACGTGTAATTTCCAATCAGACAGATTCGATTTTTTTTCGAAAACATCCACTTCTTTGCCCAAAAATTAAGGGTGAAAAAGTCGATTTTTCAAATATTTACAGTAGTTTTGGAAATGATGGAAATACGAAGTTGGAAGTACCCAAAATTATACCAGTGAAGAGTAATTTTTTATACATGCTGGTAGGGTATTCCAAAAAGTCACCGCAAGAATTACCGTTAATTATAAGGAGGTTATTGAATACTGCATTTAAAGAATCGAGGTTGTGGAAAGAAAAGTACTTTAAATTAAACGCGATGTTATTACTTATTATTATTGGTGATACGAAACATTTCCTTGCATCGCGTCGTAAGGATTCAAAAACGATATGTCAGTCAAGAGGAGTTAAGGGGTAAGGGGAGAAATTCAAAATTTTGAAAATTTCCATGTTTGGTGTCAAAAATTAGGTTTTTTGGCATGCCAATTACTACTTTGAGATTAATTTTGGGTACTTTCAAGTTCGTATTTCCATAATTTCCAAAAATACTGTAAGTATTTAAAAAATAGGCGTTTTTCACCCTTAATTTTTGGGAAAAGAAGTGGCCGTTTTCGAAAAAAAAGCGAACCTGTCTGAGAGGAAATTACACGTAGAACATGATTGTTCATAACCATTTTTCCTTTTTGAGGTTTATTTGAGGAGATATTCACATAAGTTTCGATTTTTTCAAAAAATGCTGTAAATTGTTGAAAAATAGGGTGTTTTTTAACTTCATTTTTTGGTCAAGGAAGTGAGTGTTTTTGCAACAAAAACAAAAACTTTCTGATAGGAAATTACACGTAGAACATGATTTTTCATAACTATTTTCAATTTTGACTTATTTGAGGAGATATTCACGAAAAACCGGTTTTCAGCAGACATTTACCCCTCCCCTGGAGGTAGCGGAGGGTTATGGGGTGTCCATTTTAATATGCTGTGTAGTGGACCATTACGAACTTGAAACGTGAAAAAAAAACAGGATTAAATTTTTGGGGGTTAAATCCTAAAATGACTGGACTACAAAGGACCTGAAGGCGATCTCGAATGAAATTTTCATTTTTTTTTACAGGGGAGGAGGTTATTAAGGAATTTATTATTGTTTTTTTAGAAGTCATAAAAGTAGCACAAAAAAGGCAAGAATTTTTGTTTTCGGGTTTCAATACAACTGGCCGACAAATTTTCCCTTTATATTATATGAAAAATACGAGTCGGCAAATTTTTCATTTTCATCTGCCGAGATTTTTGCCCAAGGCCCGTCTCTGATTATTGTTATTTTCATGTTGAACTTATAATTTTATAAAATAATTTTGTACTCGTGGACTGTATTCCAATTTTTTATCGTTTTCTTGAAAACGTAACTCTACTGTTTTGTTTGTAAGCTATAACTTTGTTACTTGAAGATATAAAATAGCTGCAGGCGCACAGACGTCTATATTTGGGGGAGAGGGGTACAGGCACACTGACGTATAGCTTGGGGAGAGGGGGTGTAATAGCTCCAGGTACACAGATGCATAGATTTTTTTGTTGGGGTAGCCCTTAAAAAAGTCGTCACAAAAGGTCAAGCTAAGTCAAGCTTTTTGCTCAACAAATTTTGTTAGACACCCTGTTGAATTTTTTAGTCAAATATTTAAAATAAAGTTCTTTTTCAAGACAATTCAAGGCATGAAAAATGGCATGAAAATGACAAGAAAAATCCAGAAAACAGCAAGAATTTTCATTTTTTAGTTCCAGTGGGTGGACACCATGCTTTATTAAAGGCGTCATCGTCACCACAGCTATCGAATCGTTGATCCAAAAATAATAAAACGTAGATACGCCGATGGACGAATTGAAATTGAAAAAGAAAACTAATACTGCGGTGTATGAACCCCTAATTACTCGCCGACTCGGGTGAAAAAGGAACCCTCTCGATAATAAACAACTCATTCGAGTACCTAACGGCACGTTTATCTTTTACCATATCGAGAGCTGAGGCAATTTGATATCATTATCACCTCATGAAGAATAGATAATCGTACATACGCGGATTCGTATCGTACCGAGAATCGATGGCACAGATCCAGCTATTCTCGTACACGAAGTGTAGGAAAAGAAACGATGGCGGGAGGAGGAGTGTCAAAAGGGATGATTTCGCGTTATCCTTCATCTCCCGCCATCTCCTGCTGGTAATAGCAAAGGCGCGGTAACTGTAAATCGGCTACCCGTTTTAACCCTTTCGTTTCTCTGTCAATTTTTTTGTATTATTATTATGTTGTATGTGTATATATGCGTGTAGAAGGCAAAACGTACACAAAATACGTATTTTACGCTTGGACGATGAAAAATATAGCATATCCGCGATGTCTCGGTGGCTTTTGAAATAAACCATAGGAAAAAAGTAGCCGAAGGATAATCGGACGAGGGCAGCCGAAAAAGAAGCTATAATTGAAACGGATAGTTCATAATGTAAAATAACTGTACATATATTTACAGACCGACTAACGGTACAAAACCTTTTATTCATTTTTTTTTCTTTCTAATTTACGTTTACGTCGTGTATACAAGGCGAGCTAATACTTAACGGTGATTTTGACCGCAGTGGCCCGTTTAATTAACTTGTCATCGATTGATTGACCGCGCCTCGCGAAGCTGAAGTGTTGGATTTTTGTTTGCTACCAGGACGAATTTGCGGAGATGGGTATCTGATTTTTGACGAATACTCGCTGCAACACTAATATTAATGTATTTCGTTGAAAAGAAGATACCTAGATTGTAAAAAGTGGCGAGTGATATGCCAAAAATGAAATTAGAATGCACTTTGAAAACTAGACTGCTAAAAATATAATTAGATACTTACGTAATGGGAATAGGCATCAGTAACTCTCGAAAACTGTGCAAATTTCTTTGCGATGATTTTTGCTTGACTGAAAAGTTGAAGAAGTCATGAAAGCTTTCAGTAGATAGAAGTTTTCTAAAAAAAATGATGGAAAAGTGGTACTTTGAAAATTGAACAAATTTAAAATGGTGCTCAACATCTTTGATTTTAACTTTGAGCACAAGATAATTAAGTACTTATTATATTTATGAAAATATTATCAAAAATGTTATGACTGCAATTCTTCAGTGAAAAAATTTCAAAAAATTCCTGGTCGAGTAAAATTGATGCTTTTTAATTCTAAGTATTTGAAGCTAAGAATAGGGAGGCGTATTTGAATTCCTTATTTTGAAAAATGGTAATTCTAATAAATACTGAACTTCGATTGGTTATAGCTTATAGCGAAACTTGACTAGAGCCCATTTATCTCGCGTGGTCCACCATTGCTTATTTTCTAGTACAAGTTTGAATTTCTCAAAATTTGATTTTTTCTAGTCCAAATTTGATTTTCTCGAGGTCAAAATTTTTTCCAAACTTTTTAATTTTAAACGTTTTTTCAAAAGTTTAAATTTACACATTTCTTTCAAAATGAGTTATGAATTCAGTTAAAAAATTTTTAATTTCATGTACTCAAATTTCTAGATTTAAAAAAATCCCAAGTTCATATTTTTTAAAAGTTTTTTGTAAGTTCAATTTTTTAAACTTTTTTAGCTCATTTTTTCTAATTTCTTTCAAAAAAATTTTCCAACTCGACGATCTCCAAATTCATTACAAAAAGGCATTAAAGACATCAAGTTCAACGAAAATTGATATAAAATATGCTATCTTTATTGTATGATGCTATCTATTCACTCTCCTTTGACGTCTCTGCATTTTCAGTTGAAACGAGTAATTATCGAGTTGAAAACAAGTATTTTAGAGCTCGAAATAAGGGTAAGGGCGCCCAATTCCGACCACTTTTGCGAAAACCGCCACCAATCGAAGACTGTTTGAACTAGGAATACCGTAAATAGCTTAAAAGATAGATCAAACCTTCCCCCATGTCATACTAAAATTTTAGGGCCCCACAATAATATTTAATATTTTTTTTGATTTTTTTCCCGAGACACCTCGAAATCCAATTTTGAATTTTTGGTGCCCTAATTCCGACCACCAAAAATTTTTTGGTACCCCAATTCCGACCACTTGCAAAAATGTACTAATAAGCATGCAAATCGTATATTCGAAGTACAATTAACATTTCAGAGTGTTAAAATGAGCAAATTAAGTAATATAAAACACATGAGAATAATTTCTTCGACTCTAAATTGACCATAGTCATTCGAACAATAAGTACAGACGTACATCTCTTTATTCAAATAGTCCTCCGCCGCTGCGTCACACACCTCGTGGCCCCATCCATAACATTGAGCGCACCTAATCCATCTTGGGTTTCAACATAGAATAGGTAACTTTTCCTTAAACGTCCCCGTTTTCATATTACAAGCTGGGCTTAAACGCATCAAAAACATATATTTCGACTCATAACATGACATTTTTCAAAATTTTTGGAGTTTCCCTCCTCGGGAGACGTTTCCAATGAGCTAGGGTCAAAATATGTTCAAATATGAAATTAGGATATCAAAAAACATTTATTTTGACACCCAACACAACATTTTACAAAATATCAGATTCTGCTCCCCGGGGGGGAGGGGGGGTTTCTCATGACCTAGGGTCAAAATAAATTCAAAAATGAATTCAGCACATTGAAAAACATATATTTTGACACCCAACACGATATTTTTCAAAATTTTGAGTTTTAAACTCCCCAACGATGTAAAAATTAACACGAAAAACTACGGGTGGGCGGAATTAGGCACCACCTTCATTTTTGATACTTGATAAAATTTTAATTATTTACCTGCAATTTATTCAAAAAACTTTTATTTTATGAAAAACTAGACACTTCAACGATCACAAATATATCTTCACATTCCTAAATTACTCAAAATTAATATATTATTTTTGACTTTGAACATTGAAAAAAAACCGGCAATTTGACATGCGATTTCTTCAAATTGGATTTTCTCGGCGAGTTTTGGCTTTATGGTTGCCGGGTTAGTCTTAAATTAATCGTCTGTGATAAAGGAACACGACAAAATTTTTTTCAGCGAGATCGCGCTATTAACAGACGAGATAGGTGGGGTGGTCGGAATTAGGCACTGGTCGGAATTAGGGCACCTTACCCTTACTTGAAAAAAATATACTGAAAATTGAAAAAATTTTAACGTAAAAAAATTTGGAGAAAATTGGAACTTGAAAATATGTTTAATAAAGAGCAAGCCCGTAGCTACCGAGGGAAGAAGGCATTGCCCTCCCTGGTACAGTCATTCCCCCCTGAAGAAATTTTTTATAAACTAATTTTTAATCCCAGTTTTGTGAAAAAACAGAATATGGAAATGATGCCTCTATAGCAACCTATCATTTGATCATCTCATTCCATACGCTCGAAATTTTGATTAGAATCAATTTTCCATTCAAAATGTCGAAAATTTTCATTAATTCTAATAAATTTTTCATTAAAATACCAATAAGTTTGTGAAAATTACATTTTAAACGTCAGCATTTTTGGAAATCTTGACTAAGAATCAGAATCACTACTCCTCATAAATATTATTTTGAACATTTTTTTTTCAATTTTGTGGCACTGTAATAACTTTTGAGATTAATTTTTAAAGATTTTGATCCATGTTGTAGGTATTTTGATAATTTTTTTGAAACTCACATTTAAAAAATATTGAAAAATTGATGTCTGGAAAATTTATCATTTTGAACCAGCATACCGTCATTTTGGCCAGTAATACTATGCTTACTATGAGGTTATCGTACATTTCAAGTTCTTCATTTTTTCGGAAAATTTTCAAAAATTAGAATATTGTTCAGAAAATGCTATAGGGCTGTTGAAACTACGTCATCCAAAGTCATATTTTATCAAAAAGCAATGAACTGGTGGGAAAAAACATACATTTTGTACGTATTTATACGGAATTTTTATGAATTTATCAACTTTATTGCTAAAAAAATGAAGTTTTGTGGCAATTGTGAAAATAATAAAATTTGTAGCTATAAAAAAATACTTTGAAAATTAAAATTTTTCCCATGCAAAGAATGTGAATTAGGGTAGATGAAAAAAATCCAAAATTTTGACAGTTTACTTTGAGTGTAAAGACTTTCCAAAAAAATATTTGAGCCCTCTCCTCTTCTAGCTCAGAGAAGAACGAAACTAGAAATTAGGAAACTGAAAGTTTTGTCATTAAAAAAAAAACACAATTTTTTCAATTTTTGGATAAAACTAACCTCTGGAAACATTGATGACTTTTTAAAATATGCGATTCGAGTTTCTACACTCTGCGCACAATTCACTTCGAAATTGGACACCCTTTTTGCCCTTTACAAACTGGTTGAAAAGTTGCAGATTACGAATTAAAAGCATTTTGATTTTTATCAATCAAAAATTGCGTTTGGTTTAATACAATTTTTGTTGTACTTTCAAAAGAAATTTACGGCAATGCTGCCAACTGGATTTTGATTCCCATAATTTTCATAAAATTCGCGTTGTTTAGTATTCAGCGGTTTAAAAAGTGATCCAAAAAATTATTTGTCATTAAAATAAAATTAAAATTATGTTTTGGAAGTTTTTGTTGGTGTTTTTCTATCCAAATTTTTTTTGGAAGAATGTCATCAAAAATTATCTAAATGATTAAAAAAAATTTTCTTTGATTTTGAAGAATTTGAGTGAGTAATTTGAGTTTGGTAAAAATAATTCGTGTAGTTTGAAAAATGAATGTAAATTTTTTGTGAAATGAGGGGGTCTCATTTAATTTGTCTTATTTTTTTGTCTCGCATGAGATGTCATTTTCTCCCTTCCAAAACAACCTTGACTACGGGCCTGTTTAAAGGATTGTTAAGATTCAAGAACTTGGGAATTTAAAAAAAAAAAATCTAGTCGTATCCACTTTGACTAATTTTAAATCCTATGTAAAGTATAAATCTGACGTTGATTTTTGTTAAATGTGATTTCCTTTCCCATGACGTTCGACTTTTGAAATGGCGAATTTCATCGGGAAAAGGATTTAATAAGAAGATCAACGTCAGATTTACAATTTTGTTGGATATTATTTAGGCGAATTCATATTACCAGGCCTGTTCTAATCTTTAGCTTGAAAATCTCAAAAATTAAACTTCTTAAAAAAATTAACAGTCCTTTACGAGGAAGAAATTTCACATTCTGCAATTTTAGTTCTAAGTACTTTATTCATTTTTTTAGAAGTTCGAGTTGATTCGTCTACAAAGTCACGCTTACATTTTATTACTTGAGTATGTTTTTCATTTCAAATACCTTCATTCTAATTTAATGAAAAATGATAAGTTGACATGACGCCAGAATTTTAGCTACCGCGTGAAATTCGACCCAGGTACCTATTATGAAAGGTTAGCGGTGCAACTCGAGTATGGCGAAGAAGTTTCAAGACTACCGTGTCCGCATCCGTAACACAGTAGGCTCATCGATTTCGTCTCGAAACCATTGAAAATCTCATCTCTGCGGTCTGATCTCTCCGCTCATATGTATAGAAAAAAGAGGTACGGTGCGGCCGGCGTCTCTTGACAGGGTATATTTTCATTTAAAACAACTCACACGCGTCGCTGCGCAAGTTAATAAGCAAAAATTAAAAACGCTCGGGGTTATTAGAAGATATCTTTTTAGCATCGCTTCTTGCTGCAGTTGCATAGGCCGTTTTCTTTATCATTGGTTTTGATGATGAGGGGTTCAACAGCTAAAAAGAACCGAGTCGGAAATTGGAACCGGTTAGAATTTCGGCAAAATCCATCGAACCGTGAGTTATCAGAAATGACGTTGACACGGTTTTACAATTTCACAATTTCGTGTAGTTATGTTTACCACGCTCGGATGCAGTTTTTAAAGTGGCGCGCCGCGGTAGTCTGGTATTTTTTTGCCTTTTTTTTTTTACCTAAAAATATTAATACTTACAAATAGGTACTAATGCAGAAAAATCCAGCTTATTAGAAGCACCGTTGATGTAGTGTTATCCAAATGCCTTTGTCCCGATTTCTTGTATTTTATGAAATTAGCAAGAATTTTATCTCAGTAGCAAGAAAACCAGAAAATGGAAAACTTTTTGAAAATTTCAGTACGAGAATAGGAATTTTCAAAGGGTTGGTCTCAATCGAATTTTTAATCGAGATATAAAAATGATGTTTTCGGGCGTTAGATGACTTTTGAGATGGAAATCAATTTCACAAATCAAATGCCTACTTATTGGAAATAATTTTGGAGTTGAAAGAAATTTAAAAAGATGAAAAGTTGGAAAAAACGATGAAAAATCAAACCTGGAAAAATGTTGAGAGAATTCAAATAGGGGAAAAAAATTACGTTGGGAAAAATTTTTAAATTGAAAAAATTTTGTATTAAAAATTTTTCCTACTTCAATTCCTTCAATTATTTTTCTTCAACTTCATATTTTCAACAAATTTCCCACCTACTGAAAAGAGCCTTTCCGGATAAGGGTCAAAAACGGCCCTTGACCCAAAATTGGTCAAAACTAGCCCAAAATGTTACTCCTAGCCTAAAACCATCCCAAAAAAATGTTGACCCCCACACCCTCCCCTTCCGGAATTATCGCACCTCCAATGTCGAAAATTCAACTCGCGATATCTCTGGAAGGGGTGGATGAAAAATTTTGAAATTTTTACAGATTATACAACTTGTCGTGTAGTATACATGAGAATTTTTTGAAAATTTTCGGTTCAAATTTTTTCAATTTTTTGCATGTTGAAATTTAAAAAAAAAATAGAAAAATGGCTGAAAATTTTTTATTACTGTTTTTCACTACTTTTCACAATTAACAAGAAAGGTATCTCAACTCTAAGGAAAATTTTGTGCCGAAACAAAAATAAATTGAAAGTACATCATAAAAAATGCCCATTTCCAAAATTTCAAGCGCTGTAGTGCATTTCTCGAATTTTGGCAAATTTTTAAAATTTCAAAATCATTTCATCGCCCTATAAATCATGAAAATTTGATCTAATCACAACGAAAAAAGCTGAAATTCAGTATGTACTCTATTTATTACCTCCCGAATCGATTAGAAGCGGCTTCGAGACGTTTCGGAGCCTAAAGAAAATTACTGATTTTCCCAACGCTGCGGAGAAAATCTCATACAAATGGCACATATGAACTTCAGCATCTATAATCGCGATGTACCCATATTGGTGACCTATTTGATCGATTAAAACACAATTTTGATATTGGGGTTGCGATAATTCCGGAAGGGAAGGGGGGGGGTCAAAAAATTTTTGGGATGGTTTTAGGCTAGGAGTAACATTTTGGGTCAGTTTTGACCAATTTTGGGTCAAGGCTCGTTTTGGACCCCTATCCGAAAAGGCTCTTTAATAAAAAATTTACGAATTTGAATTTTTGAAGAAATTTTCAACTTCATGTCTTCCAAAATTTCTTCCAACTCAATAAATAATTAAATTAAAATATTTTACTGATGAAAAATTTTAAAAAAATTGAATACAGCTTCAAAAAAAATTGGAATCGAAGAAATTGAGGGGGGCTAGAGGGGCACTGAAGTGTCAAACCCCAAAAATAAGCAAATATTCGAATTCAGTGCCCTCAAAAACTTAACAAACGATAGGTCAGACGTTATTTTTCATTTTTTTGAAGTTCGACCTTATCAAGGGAGCTAATAGTGGGTTCAGAGGGGTCGGATGAAACAAATTAGTGCATATTCGAATTCAGCGTCGTTGAATTAGTAGAAATCAATATGTTACTTTACGTTTTAGATTTTTTTGAATTTTGGTCAAAATTGTGGACTCCCGTACCCCCAGGAATGTTGAGATCCCATCTCGAAAATTTGTTGGTTGAAAAAGGGGTAAAATGGGCTACTTACAGTAATTTTTTCAGTTTTTTAAATAGTGGTTTTCATTTTTTGTACTAATAATGAAAGTTGAGCTTTCATCACCAAAGTTCAACTTTGAGCTTTTCAAAATGTGATTATCGTTTTTGAATATCCTATCAATTTTCTTTCCAACCCCGCAAACAGTTTTCTCCCAAGTACAACCGATTTCAAGATATTAGTCTTCGAAGTTGGGTAATTTGGCAAAAAATCGCAATTGTATAAAAATTACGAGGCTCATCCCTCAGCCCTCTTTAGAGTTAAAATAGAAGTAATCGTGATTATGTGAATAGGCCATCAATCGGGAATTCGTAAAAAAAATTGAACGAAATCAGTTATTATGGAATAGCTCTTCAGTACAGTTGAGTGTAGAACGATGCGAAAATTCAAACAGAAACACTGAGTGAACTAGCTGGTATTAGATAAGGTTTGCAAAAAGTGCCAGGTGTAAAAAAAAGAGAAAAAGTATTGTCGATTATATTCGGTATAAATTCTGTACAATTTTTTATGCGCCCACGAGCACTTGAAGGCAACAAAAAATAGTGAAAAAATATAATACTTAAGTAGGTATTAGGTAAAATAAATTTATATAAAAAAATCATTAAAAATAAAATTCAACTAAATAATAAAATCTGGTAACTGAATCGCACTGGAGAAAGAAATATAAGTAAACGTGTCTAGATACCTAGACAATGTGGACACCTACTACCTATATCGAATACACTAGAGACAGTCAAATGGCTCGGTAGGAATATCGCAGTAATTATGTGGAGAATTATTGCCGAAGAAAATAAATTAACAGTCTGCATTTTTCGGGTGAGATTGATGAATATTTTTGCAATGTATTCATACGCGAAAAAAAGAGTCGCTTGAAACGTGGACCGCAAAGGGAATTCTGGTCATAGATAATTCGATTTGTACATGCCGCTTATGACACGTGAAATTGGTACCGGGCCGATGGTCCGCCGGAAAAATAAATCTTCGATCACTTTGCCGGAGACGTTTTTGCAAGAAGTCAACGTCAAGTATAATTTACCCAGTCTGAAAGGCTGCAAATTGTACATTGTGTTCACGTATCTGTTTAGCATTTGTTGGCTGTCTTCGTGAAGGTTACGAATGATGGAGGCTTCTTTTAAACGTATTTTTTTCTTTTCGTCTTCATTATCATCGTCTTCGAATATAGCTGATGATACGAATATAAAACAAATGGTCGTATAAATTGAAAATTTTCAGGTCTTGGTAGGTATGTAAATCAAGGTAGAGTGAAAACAAAACATGACTCGGATATGGACAAAAATTGGCAAGGTTGCTCACTTCGAGTGGAGAATCTTCCAGAAAAAATTTGACCACTCCGGCTCAAATGGAGACGGAGCTAGAGGTTCTCAAAAAGGAACGACTTTATAAAAAAATTTCTTTGTTATTTTTGAGAAGTGCCACTTGCGAAGGATCATCTATGTCTCGATCATCCCTGAAATAATGTGATTTTTTGTCCATTGCATGGCCTTGAAATTGATTAACAACTTTTTGTGTTCTACGAGGGAAAAGTTGCAGATCGTAAATTGAAAATTTTTGATTTTTACTAAATTAAAGATAATCACTCAAACACTTGAAAATCCAAGCCTAAAATTTTTTTGGTCATCAAGAATCAACTTTAATTTCATGTCAGTGCAGTCAGCTGCATTGTGACTTACTTTTTTCATTTTCATCAAATTCAAGTTATTCATTCAATGATTACACAGGGCGACACGAATTTTGTTTTTGGGTTCTCATTGCCAAATTTGGGTTGCTTTTATGTAACTAATAAAGGAAAAAATATTTTTTTTGACCAAAGTTTGCTTTGGGGGATGGGGGGGGGGGGCAAAAAACTGATTTTTCGAGGTCAATAAGCCATGAGCATTACAAAAAAAATTGGAAATTTTTTTTTGGACTAATCTTGTAGGAAACCCTATTGGCAAGGGAACCGCTCAAAAACCTGCCATATGCCATAAAAAATGCTCTAAAACCTGCCGAGATGGGCATGTTTTTCGGAAAAGTCTCATTTTACTGCTGAGCAGTTTTTAAAAATACGCGTACGCTATTAAACCTGCCCTAAAAGTTGCACATGCCTAAAAAAACGCCCAAAATCCGGACTTCGCCCAAAAAAATGGAAAGCGTTTTTCAAGGCATGAAGTGATGCCGATTACTGTAATTACCGTTACGTGCTAACATAACTGCCATAAATAATGCTATCAATTACGCGCAAATAAACGCCCATGGGCATTTTTCTTGGAAATAGTCTCATTTTGCTGCTGAGCAGGTTTTTGAGCGGTTCCCTTGCCAATAGGGAATTTCACGGCGAATCCAATGCCGCAAACCGCAGACCTCCGTCTCTTTTTTTAAAAAAGTTACAGCTCATTCTTTCCAAAATTTTGTGAAAAAATCGCATTTTTTTGTTTTTTCTTCGCAAAGAAGTGAAATTTGAGAGAAAAGTAAGGATTTTAAGGCCATAATGACCATGGTGAGAGTTGTAGGAAATTTCACGGCGAATCGATTCGCCGTAAAATTTCCTACAAGATTAGTCCAAAAAATTTTTTTAAATTTTTTTTGTAATGCTCAGGCTTATTGACCTCGAAAAATCAGTTTTTTTGACCCTCCCCTCCCCACCCCCCAAAGCAAACTTTGGAAGCCAGGATTGAGCAAGGTGATGTATTTTGATGTCTAAAAACAGAATTTCGGCATGAGAACCCAGACACAGAGCAAACAAAATTTTTTGTTGCCCTGTGCTATCCACTTGATCAGAAAATTTAGCCAATTTTTTTATCATAAATTAAATTTTAAATAATTTTCTAAATAGATTTTCGTGGCACTGGTGCAGGTGAATTTTTGTAAAAATTAATGATTCAGTTGGCAACACCGCCTTGATTTTTTTGTGAGATTTTATCGAAAGTTATTTTTGAAAATAATTTTTTTTGGGCTCAATATTGAAGTGTTTGAGTGAGCAATTTGAATTTTGTAAAAATCTCGAAATCATGAAATTGATCTGCAGCTTTCACTCTATTGGTGGGGTAAATGGGTCAGGGAGGTGTAGAAGCTCAAATTGTTTTTTTCGGGGAGTGACTGAAATCAGTAGCAGCACTCTAAGGTGGTAAAAATTGAGTTTTAAAAAAGTGGACCTCCCAGCTCTGCCCCTGTTTGGGCTGGAGGGCTCGAATTTTTCCTGAGAGGTTGCCCACTCAAAGTGAAATATTTTACCAATTTTCGTCAAAATTCGAGGTGTGTACAATTGTATATTTAAATATGAGAATCAAACGTACCTGTTTTAAACAAAGTAGTCGCCCTCATACAGGTGTACTCGTGAAAGTCGACTTGTAAATGTTTGAATTTCCCGATAACCTCTTGTAATTTATTCGCCTCAGTGATAAGGTGATGTTTGTCTTCATGGTCGTTCTGCTCGAGACATGCCATTATCAAAGGGTTCAGTTCCAAAGAGGGTAAATATTGAGCAGCTCCCAAAATGAACAACTCGTGCCAGCTCTCTTCCAGTAAAACAACCTATAAAAACGAGTAAACGTGTTGGACAATGATCTCTCAACTTTGTCTCTCATGTATATGTGCATTGTGTACGAAAAGTAGATACACAACGAAAACAAGATGGAGTCAAATGTTACTGCTGGAAGACTGGATGCTGGATAAACGACGATCGTCCGCGAAGGCGGAGTCACGTGGGTGGTGTTGTGATTTTCTATTTGGTAGCCGCTCGTATGGTGAATACGAACCCAAATACGCCGCTGAGAATGCAGATGCACATATGTACGTATGGAACAGCCACAGCCAGGATGAAGGGTGAACCAAAGAATGACTTTTGTGGAAAGAATAGACATTTGATTTGAAACACTTGCGTGTTGGAGGAAGAGAGATGAAGAGAAACATAATTATGGAATGATCTTGTTTTATCATTATAAAATGATCATACCTGATCGTCGACCGGAAGACTGACGAAAGCTGGAACATTGCGAGCCCATTTTACATTCATAAAAACCAGACTAGCTGCCGATTCGCAAATTGTCTCTGGACTGCTGAGCGTCGCCGCGATACTTGGGAAAGGCATAGGTATCTGCGGAGTCGATCGTTTCAATTTTATCATTCAGGACTCGAATTTTATAATGATTTTTTTTTGAGGGGGAGGCATTTTCTTACCTGTGTTAACATTCTGGGCGGATAGAGGAACAGTGAATTGGATACGTGTACTGGACGGTCTATAGATTCTTCGGCGTTGCCCGAAGTGGAAGACATTCGCGATAAGTCCAGGCCAGGGGAGATGGACGGAGCTGTATCCGATGATGGCTCTTTGAAGTATAGCGCCATTTGACGTTGCAGAGTCGAATTACGAGGGCCTCGTTCGTGTTGCACAGCTAAGAGGAGATAGGCATACGAAGAAAATATCGATTAATCGAAAATTGAACGAAAAGAAACGTTCTTATGTAATTTTTTTCCTTGAAAGGAAGAAATTAGGGCCTTTGAAAATACTCGTCTCGAAAGGATGTTTTTTTTTTTAAAAAAACTAAAATATTTGAAAAACTGGTGAAAAATTTTGTTTTTAAAGTTCACTGAACTTGTTGATTGAAGGAGCGCGAGCGTACTCTAACGTGATGTTTGAAATTTTTCAAGAATTTGAATCATGCATGGAATCGAATCAGAAAAGGAACTAGAATTAAGGGGTCTGGAAGCAAAACTCACTTTCGATATAAAAATCGATTTCTTTCTTATGACTGATTCTGAAGGAGTTTTATACACTCTACATATGGGTCATTCTAAAATTTCGCAGAAATTCGTCTAAGAATTTTTAAACATTTTTAAACATTTTTTTCTGAAAAATTTTGATCAGAGTCGTTAATACTTAGTGTGCCAGATAACATTCACATGCTCACACAACTGGAAAACAAAAATAGATTTTCCCCATGTAATTTAAATGGGGAATGCCACGACGAGGACATCCACGACGAAGGACAAAATTGTAGAAATGTCCAAATTGTAAGAAAATAATGCGTTTTGAGGAAAAACAAACTATAGCATCGAAAACTGGTTCACCTTCTTATTTCGAGGCAGCTTTGAAAAAAATGAAAAATTGAGGTATAGCCTCACAATGAAGAGCCACGACGAGGACGTTTCTGTGTGCCGAATTATAAATTTGGAAACATTTTTCACGAAATCGTTATTATTATGAACACTGAAGTCAAATCTACAGCTGGACAGTAATTTTATGATGTCAAGGTATCGACTCGACCAATTGTTGTATTCTAAAATAACCAACTGTCTCTCTCAGCCTTTCGAGAAAAAAAGCCACGACGAAGGACCAAAAATTCCGTACGCTACTTTGAGCTTTTAAAAATGTACTTCATCGACTTTGAAATATGTTTTAAACGTCATAATAAGTAATATGGGACCTCTCTGCATTAAGTTGGTGCAATAGTTCAGCTTGGAAAGTTGCGATAGGAGAGAACAGAAGTATTTTGACTTCAGCACGAAATCAAGTACAGGCCACGACGAGGACATTTGGACTACTTTTTTAGCCCCCTCGGGGACAGGAATATTTTTTGCTCCATTATTTTCGCAGGAATATGTAGGGGGGATGATTATCTATCTATACATTCCAACCGCATTGTTCCAGCGTGTATATTTCCTGAGATAATTACTCCGTACAGAGTTTTCTGCGAAAATTTAGAATCACCCATATAGGTTACCTGGCATTTCTACTTTTTTACTAACTCGTTTTCTTCAGGCAGAAAATCGCAGTCAAAATCATTAGTTGGAATCAAAACTCGCATTTGCCATCTGCAAAAAGTTTCATGGAGCCAAATTTTTTGTAGGGGTATAAAATGCATATTGGAGGCAAAACTCACGTTTGCCATCCTTCCCCCTCCATTTTAAGAAGAGCAGGTGATCGAAAAAATCTTATTTTCAGAGAATCTAATTTTCAGGTTCAACCTGACAATAAAAATTGTTTTCAGAACTCCTTGGTGATCGGCAATTTCGCTTATGGTGGCAAATTTGACTTTTGCTTCCAGACCTCTCAATTACGTAAAAAATAATAAAAAGTTTAAATTGAGTAGTGACTTTCTATATTGGTCTTGAAGGTTATAAAGAAAATTGATTTTCAGTTTGAAAAATTGGAAGGGGGGAGGGGAAGGGGGTATAAATGAAAATTTTTTCCTTTTCATTTTTTTCTATCATAAATCTAACAATTGGTGAAAAAGTAGTGAAAAATAGTACTTTCGGGTAAAATTTTAATGAGAGTACCTAGTGAAAGAATGAAGAAATACAGAGTCATGATTAATTTATTACTCTTTCTGAAAACCAAAATTATGGGAAAAAAGATAAATTTTCACTTTTTGAAAATCTTTTTTCGTAAAAATCTTAGCAAAATGATTGACGTTTTTCAAAACTTTTATAATGTGAAAAATCCGTTCATCGATTCTCTATTTACTTAGGCAAACTGAAAAATTTCAGGGGCTTGTGTGGAATTCATCAATTTGAAGCAAGTGTGTTTTTTTGGGGATGGAGATGTGCAAAGCAGTGAACTGCGAGAAAAATTTTAAATTCAGTTCGAAAAAAGCCCTCATTTCAATTCACCATTTTCGTGATTCGGTAGATACTCTGACATAATTTGTTTCATTTTTCAATTTTTCTAGTACTTAACTTAGAGGTATTCTAACTGGAAGTAAAATTTTGAGCCGAAAGAAAAATAAATTGAAAGTACATCATAGAAGAATCCCATATTTAGAATTCGGGTGCTCAAGTTCATTTCTCGAATTTCGGTGAATTTTTGAAATTTCAAAATTACCTCATCGTTCTGCAAAATATGAACATTTGATCTAATCAACGAAAAAACCTGAAATTTGGTATATACCCTATTTTTGACCTCTTGAATTGATTGGAAGCAATTTCAAGACGTTTCGGAGCCTCCAGAAAATTTTGAAATTTTCCAGCACGGAAGAAAATCCCATAAAAATGGCTCATATGCAGTGGCGTCGGAAGCTTTTTTTTGGGAGGGTGCAAAGTAAGTACAAAAACTTGGAATAACAGGGATTTTTGGGGGAGGGGGCAAAAAAGAACTTTTTTTCGCACTAATGACTCAAATAATTCATTCAATTGTGATTTAGTCCATGCCCGAGCGAAGCGAGGCCAAAGCTTTGAAAAAATTGAGTGTTTAATGCTCAAAAAAAATTTTTTTCATGTTTTAATGCTTCGAAAATCGCTTTCTGATGCAATGGGGGGGGGGTGTGCAAATGATACTTTGCACCCCGCCAGGATTTTTTTTTGGGGGGGGAGGTGCAGTGCACCCCTTGAACCTCACCTTCCGACGCCACTGCTCATATGAACCTTAGCACCTATAATCACGGATTACTTATATTGTTGACCTATTTGATCGTTTACAACAAAATTTTCCGAAATTCGTACCCAACTTCGAGTTGAAATCAGTGTTTTTGGCAGAAAAGTTTTGTTGAAAAAAATTATCGATTTCAATTCAAAGTTACGAATTTAGGAAAATTGTGCTTTAATCGATTAAATAGGTCACTAATATCGGTAATCCACGGTGATAGATGCTACGTTCATACAGACTTATTTTTGTGGGCTTTTTCCTCATGCTGAAAAATTCCAAAATTTTCTGGAGGCCTCGAAACGTCTTGAAACCGCTTCCAATTATTGATTTGGGAGGTTAAATGTAGGATATTTACCAAATTCCAGCTTTTTCTGTTGATTAGATCAAATTTTCATACGTTTCAGAACAATGAGGCAGGTTTAAAAGCTCAAAAATTCGCCAAAATTCGAGAAATGAACTTCAGCACCTGAAATTCTGGATATGAGGTTCTTTTATGATGTAATTGATGTAAGGTCAATTGGGGTAATTGTAAATTTTTCGGAAAATTGAACCGATTTTGTGATACTCTTTTTCGTTTCACTCTGTAAGTAAGAAAGCAAAGTGATTGAAATTTTTACCATGTATCAATGAATGCATGAGGAGTAATATGGCGGTTTGTTTTCATCGATTCGATTATTCATTCCGAAATTATGGACTTCGTTTACAATTGGACAAGAATATTTACATTTACCCCACTATAATGGGGTAAATGTAAATGCATACATTGTACCCCATAAAAACGTATCCCTCGTGTTTTTTTTTGCATAATTTGGAAAAAAATTATACATATTAAATATTTAAACGCCTGGAAAAACTAACTTGTAAAAAAAATCAAAAAAAATCAAAACAAAAAAAATGATATTTTGTGTTTAAATTTGTGAATCCCATTTAAATAACACGTGTTTACAATAATTACCCCACACCTCAAAAATTTGATGGGTATTTGTAAATGCTGCAGAAAATTAATTTCTCAGCTTCAAAAATCATAAGTATTGAATTTCATCATTTTTGAATGTCCGCAGAACTAAATTAATGCATCAAACACTAACTTTTTTACTTTTTTCTATTTTTTCTAGAATTTTGAAGATTACGTAGATTGTGTGAAAACCAAAATTTGATATCATGTTTTTTTCATCGCGAAATTTTTCATCTCAGCTGTCACCAAGAACCCGAAGTTCTTTATTATAGTAAGGCCAATTATTCACAGTTTTTATTTTTGGCAACTCCAGCTCGCTAGATGCATTTAAGTATTTACAGCATGACTTGTTTACAATTACCCCATGTTTACAATTACCCCAAATGACCTTACTTCTGATTTATTTTTGTTTCGAATCAAAAATTTTCTTCAAGTTGAAGTACCTACCTATCTCCCTTGTGAGTAGATTTTTTCTGTTCCAAAATGATTTCATTTTTTTGGAAATTTTTTCTTTTATACATTCAAGTTTTCAAATGTTTGTGTGGAGTCCAAAAATTTTCAGAATTGAATTTGAGGAAAGGTTCTGAAAATTTTGTAAAAAAGTATTGGAAAAGTAGTGATTTTTTCGGAAATTGGAATAATTTTGGCCACTGGTACCTTCTACCTACGTGTGATTTAAAAAAAAAACAACCCAACACTTTTTTAAACCTTTTCCGCATTGACAGAAGTACAAATTTATAACTTTTATGGCCTATGCTTATACAGTTACAGAGGAAGTATTTAAATTATTCAATGTATTTGCAAATGTTATCGCTTACCATCTTTGTTCATTCCTTCTCGAATGCATTTTCTCAGTCTGCAAGCTCTACATTGATTTCGATGCGTCTTATCTACCACGCAGTTGCCTTCGATTTTACCTTTGCAAATGTATTGGCGATTTCGTCTGATGGATCTCTGTGCAGAAAATATAACACGAATTAATTTAGATATATTTGGCAATTGATTATTGCAGCGTTTCGAATTATTTTCAAAAAATCAAAACATAAACCGAACAAACTTACTTTGAAAAATCCGGCACATCCGTCGCAAGCAAATATTCCGTAATGTTTTCCGGACGAATTATCTTGGCAAACTTTACACGCAACGTCGTACAATATTCTGCTACCTGCAAACAAGAAAAATAATTTGGTAAATGATTAGGATTACATTGACGATCCAGAAAATGAGTATTCGAAACGAGAGTGCTATTTGCATCAGTTCACATGGCTACGGAACAGTACTGATGATGCAGACCCTTATCAAAACAAAATGAAAAACATCCCCTTCTGTTCGACGCGGCGCGGCGCGGCGCTGCGTAATTATACGTATCATTAATCTATGTATCTGATCATCTTATAAACCACGCATGATATGATGGAAAAAAGGAGAAACAAAACTCTGTCGAGGCTTTACTGTAACCTATAGGTAATACCCCCCATATACCTGCTGAATGAAGCGGCAAAGCAGATAGTTTAGACGATGGTAATCTATCATTCGATCAAGTATTTATATTATCATTACGTTGTGGAAAGATACGCGGAAAATATTTTCTTTCTGCTCTCCAAGCTCATCCTCTTCCTGATACATTGACGCAGGGACGAAGCCAGGGGGTAGGCGGTGGTGTGAAAAAGGATGTATACAGACAAGTGGTTCGCGTATATAATATTCGTGGTGCATTATGCGGTGCACGGTGGCGTTTTAATGATACCGCGTCGTTTATAGCATCGGTGCTTTACCGCCCCGTGAAAACTATATCGTTCACTTCCGGTGGGTGCTCGATACTTCCGCGTTATAGTATTTCGTAGGCCTACAACACGACAAGTAAAAAGTGCCTATGCCCAAGTCCTAGGTGCACGTATAATGTACTTACTCATTGAATTTCGAGAAGAATGTGACGAGGGGGAGGTGTCGTTTATGTATACGGTTTGTTATGATCTGTGTGCGGTAATAAGGGCGGCTCTATGGTGCATATAACGTAAGAGAGACGCCTTGCTTGAAAACAGGAAACAACAGGTTGAGTATTGTTAACCCTCAAGTCGCCCCGGTGGTATTTTGTGTACTTGGCATTGTACGGTGCGTGTAATTTTTGTGTGCATGTGTAATATAGTACGAGATGATAGTGTTAATTAAAATTGAAAAAGAATTGTAAGATGGATTGCTATAAGGGTGTGGGCTGTGTAGAGATGGGTGAGAAGATATTTGTGCGATTAGTCGTGTTCAAGGGTATAAGCAGAAGCAGTATTGTAATTCGTAATTGAACTTTTACTGCGCAAAAAGCAAGAATTTTTAACATTTTCCTTTTTTCTTGAATTTTTTAATGGAAGGATAAAAAGGGTGTTCTATTTGGGCAAATTCTAAGCAAAAAGAATTGCATGAAAATGACCAGAAAACAGCAAGAATTTTTATTTTTCAAATCCAGTGGACACCATGATTAGAAATCCGAAGAAAGTTCTGCTATGTATTTAGCAGATTTTACAGTGTTGAACATACTAAAAAAGTTACCAATTTTTCATTTTTCAATTTTTTAAAAAATCGAGAAAACAGAGAAAGGAGAGAATTTTGTGATTTTCGTTTTAAAATCGGGAAATTTTTTTCAAAAACCACGAAATTTTGTCTTGAAAAATCAAGATTCTTATCAACACTGGAATATTTAAAACCACAAAATTTTTAGATTTACAATTTTTCTTTTTGTTTTGCTTTGAGGTCATTAGTTTCGTTGAATTATTCAATAGTAATAAAATATTTTGATTTGAAAAAAAAAACATTTTTTTTGTAAAAAAAAAGAAAATATGTGACAGTTGAAGCTTTGAGTTTTTGTAGCTCTTTCCTTTTCTTCTACACACAAAAAATGATAGAAATCGAGGATAGCAGAAAAAAGTGAATTGAAGGGAATAAGCTCATAATTGGTACACAAAATAATAAATTGAATCTTTATAAAGAAAATATTTTCAAAATTTTGTGTTATTTGCCTCTTTGACTGACTGAAGGACGCAATCAAGGGCAGGGCTACCGGGCTAAAGCCCTCTCTAAGAAAATTTTTGAAAAAACAATGAAGTACACCTATACTTAGCGAGTGGAATGGTAGGGGAAAATAATTCAATGTGACAATGTGAAATGTTCTATTTTTATTGTCTCGCAAGTTTTTACGTTTCCAAGGGATAGGCGCACCCAGGAGGGAGGCTTAAGAGGCTCGAAGCCACCTTAAGCTTGACAAGATTTTTCAACTTAAAAACGTTAACAAGAGTCAATTTTTTGCTTTTCAAACATGATTCTTCAAAAAAAAAAATTGCCCTCGCTTCTCTTGGGCAATATTTTAATCACTCTATGTATTTCTTCTGAAATGAACATACCCATCTTTTAATGAAATTCCGCCTTTTTGAATCAGTGAAATAATGTTCATTAAAGACGGGTGCCATTTAACTGCATGACAAAATAGAGGGTTCGCACAACAAAAAGTAGGAAACTAAAAATTACCATTATTTTTTTCTTAGGGACTTCGAAGGTTTTTGTTATTTTTGAAGGTGAGGTAAAAACAATTATTTGATTTCCTTACAACCAACGGCATTTCGACTTGACTAAAAAAAACTAAAAAACTTTTTCCAAAAGGTGGTGCCCTTTGGGAATCCTCAGCTCCCCTCCCCCTCCACCTAGGGGTCTCAAATTTTTTTAGGGTAGTCTCTGATAGTGACCCAACACCCCACCGAATTTGGTCAAAATACGAGGAATGTTTTTTTTTTGCACTCCCATCCTAAGATACGCATATCTCGTTGTGCAAAATTTTATTTTGTCGTGGGATGAATTATTTTTATCTCTAAATTATCGTTCATTCACATTAATTCGTCGTTCATAGTTCATCGTGCAATTCTTATTTTTTGTGTCGTGAATTCCCATTATTCGGTTGTGATTCAGTAGCGCCAATCTCGTCGTGCAAACCCTTTTTTTTGTCGTGCAGTTTTATATTTCTTATTAAAGAGTAGTGATCTTTCACTGCTATTTCAGTTAAAAATCACTGATTTCTCAATCTATTCCCAATTTATCAAAAATTCAGTAATTTTGACTAAAAGGTCAGTGGAAAATCACTGATTTTCAGCTAATTTTATTTCACAGATTCAAAAAGTTAGAACTTTACTAAATTTTTCTTATTCATATTTTTTTTTGAAGTACATATTGATTGTTTGTTCCGAAAATACTCCAACAGGTTACTCAATTTTTTCATTGAATTTCCGCCTTTTTTTTTTTTTGGAATTCTCAGCCCCTCTTATAAGATTTCTGGTTGCGCCCCTGGACTGACTGTTATGTCACTGGTAATTGTGTTGAATTACAATGGTGTTTTCAATTTTATTATTATAGTTTAATTCGGAATACCTGGAACTGAAAAATTTTTTATAAATTTCCCCCGGAGGCAAATTCTCCCCCTCCACGAACTATTTCTGAAAAAAAGTATCGAGGAAATCTCATAAAATTTGAATGAAAATCCTGCTTTTTGATTTCAAGATTTTGTCAGAAATAATGGAAGAGAATTCGGAAATATTGGTCACGTTTTGGGAAATCTCAATGAGGAAAAGTGATGAATTTTCAACTTTCGAAGGCCTTTTTTCGCAAATTTTTTCGCTCGGGCTCAACACATCGACATGCATATATCTTGACAAAGTGATCGATATTTTACACCCTCTTCGATTTTTTATTTACCGGGCAAGTCGAAAAGATTGCAGGAGCTTGCGTGGAATTATTAAATTTGAGGGAGGTGTTTTTTTGGAGGGGAGGAGTAATGATTTGTAAAGAAATTGTTTCAATTTTCAAATTGGAAAAATCCGGATTTTCAGTCGTATGATTAGGTAGACACCCTGACATAATTTGTTTAATTTTTCAAAACTATAATTTTACTTTAAAATGAAGTAGTTTGAATTTTTTTCTGTTAATAGATGTATATCCAAGTTCTCAAGTTTTTGCGCGGGGAAGGGAGGTTGGGTTCAAAAAAATTTTGAAATAGAATTTGAGTCGTTTTTATGGCCAGAAAAGGAGCATGTGGAAATATCGTTAAAAGTAGTAGGTAATTTTTGAAAAAAAAATTGTTAGACTCCATACAATTAAAATTAATCTTCTGCACAATTTCGGGTTGTAAATACATACATAACGCGAAAAAAGTAGGAATGTGGTAAAGTTCAAGCTCAGTCTGTTTTTTTTCCAGAGATTTCAAAAAAATTACTATTAGGTAGAATAATTGAGGTGTTACATCAACGTTTCCTAAACGCGTAGAAATGAAGGCTTCTTAACAAAACTACAAAGTAATGTTGAAAATGTCTTGCATTTTTTTATTAAAAAATTTTCTCCAATAGGTACCTAACCTATACATATTTTTTAGAATTACTTATTCAACTTGAATGTTTTTTATCTCGTTTTTTTGTTCGTCTTTTATTGCATTGGCGTTTGGTGAAATTCGTTAGAGATTTTGATAAGGTTTGAAAAACATCGAGATTACTTCAATTTTTATGAGAGGGATGGGGGAGGGGTGAAGGAGTGAAAGTATTTTACCAAATGTTACACAAATATACTGAAAAAGTTCCTACATTTCGAGTTGTAAAATTCAACATTTTGAAATTGAAAATTTTTTATTCATTTTCTTTTTTGGAGATCTCATTCCAATCTCAAAATGAAAACTTTGCTTATTAAGAGTGGGAAATGAAATTTCTTATGCGTTCGTATGGTCTACCTAATTTAAAAATCAAAAGAGCATAAATGTAGTAATAAAATTCAATTTTGATCAAAAATAATCAACAAAATGGTAAAATTTTGATTTTATAGTTCTTGTGATTCCTTCAATTTTTAGGTTGGACCATATGATACATCAGCAATATGATTTGTCTCTCTGAACCTTACAAATTTAGCAAATTTTTTATTTGAGATGGCAAAATTTTTTCACCAAACGTCGGTTTTTCAAGATTGAATCAGAAATTCTCCTCCAAGAATATTTGTTTCGTTTAGTATTCTCAATATTTGGCTAGAGCTTAAATTATTAAAAATTAGTCAGAGTAATTTAAAATAGTTTCATTTTTGTCAAGCCGAACATCATCTACTTCGGCTTTTTCGTTTCGTTTTTTTTTTGAATTTCTTTCTTATTTCTTTTCTTTTTTTTATTGTCTTTGAAAACGCATGTGGTTCATAAAATGAGGGTAGTTTTTGATAATTTGCATGTGTGAGCCTCGATATAGAAACCACCCTTAGGTGTTAAAAATTGTTTTTTCAGTTGTCACTGATTTTGGGCTTTTCAAAAGGAGTAGAATAGAATCATGGGAAAACCTCAACTCAAAGGGAATTTCTATATCCAGGCTCACATGTAATAAATGGAATTGAAAAATTTCGAAAAAGGAAGACACGGCCGAGGTGCATTATGTTGCAAAATTTTGCAAAATTTCCTCAAAATATTTTTTTGGCGAAATTGAATAATTTTACAATTTTTTGTATTTTGTGGGAGAATTTAGAACAAAAACAAAAATGAAGGCGTGATATTCGAAATTGGAAAAAAATTAAGAGAACCATTTCCATGTAACTGCAGAAATGTGCAAAGTAGACGGATGCTTGATAAAATTTTCTTCCACGTTCTTCATTGTTTCGTTGTAGGTGGCTATAAATATGCTACGAAGTGGACGAAACATCTGTATCTACACTTCGCACTCCGCGAGCTAGGTGTAATTGCGGAGTATAATACGTCGCGCGGATAATTAACCCGGATGATTGATTTAACGACGCGGCTTGAGGTGGAGCACGGAACGGAGCGATGGAAAGGGTGCCAAAAAAACACGAAGAGCTAATTATCGGTCGGATAAAAGGGCACGGTGGACGCGAGGGTGGATGATCGGTGAACTATGGGGTATTACGGCGAGATGAGCGGCGTGCACGTATTTACCCTTTTTTTTTTGTCGAGTGCGCACTCTTGTCTCTTTGCTTGTTCTCTTCGATGATCCGTCGTAATGCAGATTCGCACGCCTATACCAAAGCAGATGACGCGAATCGCATGTTTTCCCACGATTTTTTCCGCGTTAAGCAGGTCCTATTCGGTGGTGAAAGATGAAGAGTGGAAAAAAGTATACAGAATAACGAGGCGCGTTTCTAAAGTATGCGGGTATTCGATTGTCAGTGTTTCCTTTATCGAATTCGGCTATTTCCTAGTGTATCGCCACCCTGCCTGGTGAGCCGTAGCGTGATGGCTACTTTGTGTGAAATTTTTTAATAGTTTCGTGATTATTAGAGAGCTTTACGTGATCTCGATGTGAGATCGCGAGATGTGCCGGTGGTTTATTGTTTTTGTTGTGTGTAGGTACGTAAGTGTATGGTTTTAGGAATGATGGAGGCGCCGGCTGAAGCAGAGGGTGAGGAACATGTGCGATGTAGCAGAATTCGATCTAGTGTCACGTATAGTTATGTGTGGGAATCGGTAAAATTTTCCTATGAATTCGAGACCAGGACTTATCGAACCGGGGTAATTAAATTCGTTGATCAAGCCATGGATTCATGTGTCATTATTGTTATGGAAATAATCGAATAGTAATTTATTAAAACTGATTGAAACATCAAAAAAATGAAGCAATCTGAGTTTATTTTTCGATTTTTTTAAAAATGAACGTTGAAAAAAAATTCTTATCATTCTACAGCCTTCATAGAACTTTGAGAACTAATTTAGTGGCAACGAACGCTTTCAGCATCTGAAAATCTGAGAATAGGCCAATATCTGATATCGCGACCGAAAAATAAACAGGGACAAATCAATCAAAACTTTTCAAAAATATACTTTTCAGTGGAAAAATTGAAAATAGTCTTTGGGGTTTATTGAAAATTATTCCTAAATCGATTTCGGGGGTTCATTTTGACCCCAAATTCAATTCAGGACTCGCAAGGGCCGGGAAACGGGTCCAGGTAAAAAAGTTTTGATATATAGGTAATTGGGTATGTTTTATAATCTTTCGGGTCCATTATCGAAACAAATTGAAAGGGACTCCAAGAAATTGGGGAGGTTAAGACCCAATATTGACGAAATATCAAATGAAGTGTGGTCATTTTGACCCCAATTTAAATAGTGATCTCTTAAGGCTCATAAAATGGGGAGGAGGCCAGATTGAAAATTTTCTGATACTATTGAGCAAAGTCCAGTTCCGGTGTTATTCTACCAAAAGATTCCAAATGAACCGCAAGAGTGCGGGGCGCGGGGTAGCGCCGGCAGAAGTATTGAGATTCCGAAGCTTTCGAGGATTTACTCCCCCTCCCCAATTTTCTCGCGCACCTTTCTCCCATTTTTTACTTTCCTCCTCATTTTTTCTCGGCTCTTGAAAACTATAAAAATTCCACTTTTTTGCTTTGTTTACTCTTGTCCCTGGGCCCTAAACCATAAAAAATAAATGTTGTAAATCAACCAGTGAGGTTCTGAATGCATTTTGCGGGGGAGAGAGGTAAAATTTGTGAAAATTCCAACTCAGAATTTTCCAAAAAAATTTTCTTTGGCGAGTAATTGCGAGTCATTTGCAAATGATGGATTTAAAATTATCCTTTTCAAAAAATAAGATTGTACTTAATCTGAATCATCTGGGAATTTTTTTCACGACATTCCCGAATAAGAGTGAAATTTATCTCAATTTTTCCTACTATTATTATAGTTATGATATCTGCGCCAATAAAACTTATTACGTTTTTACCCTCATTTAATACTTCTTTTTCATTGCGTATATTTCAATCCAACTAAATTTTATGTAGAAGGTAGCTGCAGCGAACATGGTTGGAAATTTTGAAAATCAATTTTTTCAGTCACGGAACAGACTGATTTTTTTTAGAGACGGAAGTGGATGGCACCAACATGCCGACCGAACTAAAATTTTGTATCCTTTTCCCCTCTCATTCACTTCATTCCTTATTCCAAATTTGTCTTTTTAGCGGACTTCCCGCTCTAGCGGGAATCCGCTATTGCGTTCATAAGGGTTTTTAGCGGACTTCCCGCTCTAGCGGGAATCCGCTATTGCGATCATAAGGGTTTTTAGCGGACTTCCCGCTCTAGCGGGAATCCGCTATTGCGATCATAAGGGTTTTTTTTTTTTTGTTTGTTTTATTTATTTGTTGAAGCCTTTTGGTTCTGACGCGATTTCTCTCGCTAACCTGAATAGATCGGGCTGAAATTTTTACAGTAGGTGTAGTTCATGCAGGAGAAGAGCTGATTAGTTTTTGGTGCAATTCTGTGCACAGAAAGCTGAGCTTTTCAACTTTAAAGCTCATTTTTGGGACATTTCTTTCTGACGCGATAACTCACGTTAGAGTTGACCAATCGACCTGAAATTTTTACAGTGGTTAGAACGTGTACAGGAGAAGAGCTGATTAAATTTTGAAGTCGATCTGTGCATTGAAAGTCGAGCTTTTGAAGCTCAAAGTTTATTCAGTTTTTCTAAAATATCTCGAAAATGGTGCGTCGTAGAGAAAAACGGAGGCCAAAAGGATAGTCAGGAATTTCAAGCTCTACAACTTTGGTTCTCATGAATTTTTCTTAAAAGCTCACCGTTTTCGAGAAAATTGAGCTTAAAGTTGGAAGGCTTGTGATTGGTCAACTTTTCTGATGCGATTTAATCATATTTATCAACAAGGGTTCGGCAGATAAAATATCTTCTTTGAACCCTTGCAATACCACCTGCTGGGTCGGCATTTTTAGACCAACACAAAGACTGGTTTTATGGTCCCTTTGAGGCAGTGGTCGGCAGATAAGATTTTTATCAAAAATTCCTTACAAGGCAGACGGCGGCTTTGTATTGGGATCCCCATTGTTACATTTATTTATTCAACCTTTGTTAATTTTATTGCCCTACTTAACTTAAATGTTTGATATGAAGGTCTTTTCAATTTTTGACAGTTTTATTGCCCTACGTGATCTAAATTTTTTGATAAAATTTAAAATGAATTTTTTACATTTTTTTTTTTTTGTTTTTCTTTGTGATGGGAAGCTTTGGCTTTGTATTTTCCGGATTCCTTTTGTTATATTTATTTCTTCAACCTTTGTTAGTTTTATTGCCCTACATGACCAGAATTTTCAATGAAATATAAATTCCCTGCTGTGTCGGCATTTTTGGACCAGCGTGTTCGGGTTCCCTTTGTTATTTATGTTTATTACTTCAACCTTTGTTCACTTTATTACCCTACAATTCAGAAAGGAATTTTGATTGTGTTTATTTTTCTTTGTGGTATAAAGCCGACAGATGCGACATGATTTAGAATGGAATTTTCATTTTTTTTTTTTTTATTCTTTAAGATGGGCCAGCTACTGTGTCGACATTTTTAGACCAAGATAAAATAATGGTTTTATGGCCCCTTTGAGGCATCAAATTTCTCAGCAGGGGATCGGCAGATGAAAAATTTCCATTCTAAATTTCATTCAAAATTCTGGTCACGTAGGGCAATAAGACTAACAGATAATGAAGAAATAAAATTCTTTGTCCTGATAAAAAAATGCCGACGCAGCAGGTGACCCACCACAAAGAAAATGAAACAATGAAATTTGATAAAATTTTTAATGGAATTTCTTTTGTTTCTTTTTCTTTGTGATGGGCCAACTATTGTGTCGGAATTTTTAGGCCGGGATAGAGACAGGTTTTATTGAACTTTTGAGGTATCATAAATTTCTTAGCAAGGGTTCAGCAAATGACATATTTTAGACATTTAAACCAGCATAAAGTTAATATTAAAAGTAAGAACCCCTGTGATTGGTCAAATTTTCCAGTTTGACAATACACAAAATAAAAAGGAAGTCCGCTATTATGACACAGTGTGTCTAGTTTTTTTGTTTGTTTTATTTATTTGTTGAAGCCTTTTGGTTCTGACGCGATTTCTCTCGCTAAACTGAATAGATCGGGCTGAAATTTTTACAGTAGGTGTAGTTCATGCAGGAGAAGAGCTGATTAGTTTTTGGTGCAATTCTGTGCACAGAAAGCTGAGCTTTTCAACTTTAAAGCTCATTTTTGGGACATTTCTTTCTGACGCGATAACTCACGTTAGAGTTGACCAATCGACCTGAAATTTTTACAGTGGTTAGAACGTGTACAGGAGAAGAGCTGATTAAATTTTGAAGTCGATCCGTGCTTTGAAAGTCGAGCTTTTGAAGCTCAAAGTTTATCCAGTTTTTCGAAAATATCTCGCGAACGGCACATCGTAGAGGAAAACGGAGGCCAAAAGGATAGTCAGGAATTTCAAGCTCTACAACTTTGGTTCTCATGAATTTTTCTTAAAAGCTCACCGTTTTCGAGAAAATTGAGCTCAAAGTTGGAAGGCCTGTGATTGGTCAACTTTTCTGATGCGATTTAATCATATTTCTTAACAATGGGTCGGCAGATAAAATATTTTCTTTGAACCCTTGCAATACCACCTGCTGCGTCGGCATTTTTAGACCAACACAAAGACTGGTTTTATGGTCCCTTGGAGGCAGTGGTCGGCAGATAAAGATCTTTATCAAAAATTCCTTACAAGGCAGACGACCTGGCTTTGTATTGGGATCCCCATTGTTACATTTATTTATTCAACCTTTGTTAATTTTATTGCCCTACTTAACTTAAATGTTTGATATGAAGGTCTTTTCAATTTTTGACAGTTTTATTGCCCTACGTGATCTAAATTTTTTGATAAAATTTAAAATGAATTTTTTACATTATTTTTTTTTTGTTTTTCTTTGTGATGGGAAGCTTTGGCTTTGTATTTTCCGGATTCCTTTTGTTATATTTATTTCTTCAACCTTTGTTAGTTTCATTGCCCTACATGACCAGAATTTTCAATGAAATATAAATTCTTTGATATACCGCCTGCTGTGTCGGCATTTTTGGACCAGCGTGTTCGGGTTCCCTTTGTTATTTATGTTTATTACTTCAACCTTTGTTCACTTTATTACCCTACAATTTAGAAAGGAATTTTGATTGTGTTTATTTTTCTTTGTGGTATAAAGCCGACAGATGCGACATAATTTAGAATGGAATTTTTATTCTGTTTTTTTTTTTTTTATTCTTTAAGATGGGCCAGCTACTGTGTCGGCATTTTTAGACCAAGATAAAATAATGGTTTTATGGCCCCTTTGAGGCATCAAATTTCTCAGCAGGGGATCGGCAGATGAAAAATTTCCATTCTAAATTTCATTCAAAATTCTGGTCATGTAGGGCAATAAGACTAACAAATAATGAAGAAATAAAATTCTTTGTCCTGATAAAAAAATGCCGACGCAGCAGGTGACCCACCACAAAGAGAATGAAACAATGAAATTTGATAAAATTTTTAATGGAATTTCTTTTGTTTCTTTTTCTTTGTGATGGGCCAACTATTGTGTCGGAATTTTTAGGCCGGGATAGAGACAGGTTTTATTGAACTTTTGAGGTATCATAAATTTCTTAGCAAGGGTTCAGCAAATGACATATTTTAGACATTTAAACCAGCATAAAGTTAATATTAAAAGTAAGAACCCTCGTGATTGGTCAAATTTTCCAGTTTGACAATACACAAAATAAAAAGGAAGTCCGCTATTATGACACAGTGTGTCTAGTTTTTTTTGTTTTTTTATTTATTTGTTGAAGCCTTTTGGTTCTGACGCGATTTCTCTCGCTAAACTGAATAGATCGGGCTGAAATTTTTACAGTAGGTGTAGTTCATGCAGGAGAAGAGCTGATTAGTTTTTGGTGCAATTCTGTGCACAGAAAGCTGAGCTTTTCAACTTTAAAGCTAATTTTTGGGACATTTCTTTCTGACGCGATAACTCACGTTAGAGTTGACCAATCGACTTGAAATTTTTACAGTGATTAGAACGTGTACAGGAGAAGAGCTGATTAAATTTTGAAGTCGATCTGTGCATTGAAAGTCGAGCTTTTGAAGCTCAAAGTTTATTCAGTTTTTCTAAAATATCTCGAAAATGGTGCGTCGTAGAGAAAAACGGAGGCCAAAAGGATAGTCAGGAATTTCAAGCTCTACAACTTTGGTTCTCATGAATTTTTCTTAAAAGCTCACCGTTTTCGAGAAAATTGAGCTTAAAGTTGGAAGGCTTGTGATTGGTCAACTTTTCTGATGCGATTTAATCATATTTATCAACAAGGGTTCGGCAGATAAAATATCTTCTTTGAAATCTTGCAATACCACCTGCTGCGTCGGCAATTTTAGACCAACACAAAGACTGGTTTTATGGTCCCTTTGAGGCAGTGGTCGCCAGATAAGATCTTTATCAAAAATTCCTTATAAGGCAGACGACCCGGCTTTGTATTCGGATCTCCATTGTTACATTTATTTATTCAACTTTCAACCTTTGTTAATTTTATTGTCCTACCTACTTGGCTTAAATTTTTGATATGAAGGTCTTTTCAATATTTGACAGTTTTATTGCCCTATGTGATCTAAATTTTTGATAAAATTTAAAATGAATTTTTTACTTAATTTTTTTTTTTGTTTTTCTTTGTGATGGGAAGCGTTGGCTTTGTATTTTTCGGATTCCTTTTGTTATATTTATTTCTTTTTATTACTTCAACCTTTGTTCACTTTATTACCCTACAATTTAGAATGGAATTTTGATTGTTTTTTTTCTTTAAGATGGGCCAGCTACTGTGTCGGCAATTTTAGACCAAGATAAAAGAATGATTTTATGGCCCCTTTGAGGCATCAAATTTCTCAGCAGGGGGTCGGCAGACGAAAAATTTTCATTCTAAATTTCATTCAAAATTTTGGCCACGTAGGGCAATAAGACTAACAAATAATGAAGAAATAAAATTCTTTGTCCTGATCAAAAAATGCCGACGCAGCAGGTGACCCACCACAAAGAAAATGAAACAATGAAATTCGATAAAATTTTTAATGAAATTTCTTTTGTTTCTTTTTCTTTATGATGGGCCAACTATTGTATGTCGGAATTTTTAAGGCCGGGATAAGGACAAGTTTTATTGAACTTTTGAAGTACATATCATAAAGTTAATATTAAAAGTAAGAACCCTTGTGATTGGTCAAATTAACAGTTTGACAATACACAAAGTAAAAAGGAAGTCCGCTATTATGACACAGTGTGTCTAGTTTTATTTATTTATTTATTTATTTATTTGTTTGTTTGTTGAAGCCTTTTTTTTCTGACGCGATTTCTCTCGCTAAACTGAACAGATCGGGCTGAAATTTTTACAGTAGGTGTAGTTCATGCTGGAGAAGAGCTGATTAGTTTTTGGTGCAATTCTGTGCACAGAAAGCTGAGCTTTTCAACTTTAAAGCTCATTTTTGGGACATTTCTTTCTGACGCGATAACTCACGTTAGAGTTGACCAATCGACTTGAAATTTTTACAGTTGTTAGAACGTGCATGGGAGAAGAGCTGATTAAATTTTGAAGTCGATCCGTGCTTTGAAAGTTGAGCTTTTCGAGTTCAAAGTTTATCCAGTTTTTCGAAAATATCTCGCGAACGGCACATCGTAGAGGAAAACGGAGGCCAAAAGGATAGTCAGGAATTTCACGCTCTACAACTTTGGTTCTGAGGACTTTTTCTTGAAAGCTCACCGTTTTCGAGAAAATTGAGCTCAAAGTTGGAAGGCCTGTGATTGGTCAACTTTTCTGATGCGATTTAATCATATTTCTCAACAATGGGTCGGCAGATAAAATATTTTCTTTGAACCCTTGCAATACCACCTGCTGGGTCGGCATTTTTAGACCAACACAAAGACTGATTTTATGGCCCCTTTGAGGCAGTGGTCGGCAGATAAAATCTTCATCAAACATTCCTTATAAGGCTTGAGCTCAAAGTTGGAAGGCCTGTGATTGGTCAATTTTTCCACCTCAATTTCTCTCGTTTAACTGAACCAATCGCTTCGAAATTTCTGTAATAGGTGTAGATCGTGCAAGACATTTTTTGGTTCAATTCAGTGCATAGAAAGCTGAGCGTGGAGCTTCAAAGTTCATTTTTGTGATCCTATAATTCAAGTTAGAGTTGACCAATCGACTTGAAATTTTTACAGTGGTTAGAATGTGTATAGAGGAAGAGATGATTAAATTTTGAAGTTGATACGTGCATTGAAAGTTGAACTTCACAAGTTCAATTCTAGTTTGTATGTAATAGGAAGTCCGCTCTTTTGACACAGTGTGTCTAGTTTTCAAACCTATTCCTAATTTTTCACTCGATCGGAAAATTTTGAGAAAAAAACTTATTTTATGAAAAGAATTTTGTAGTCTCAATGTAAATACGAGGAAAATGAATCTGGCCCGAGCGAAATGAAGGTAAACATTTTGAAAACTTCTTAAGTATTCGAGGATCAATAAAACAATGTCTTGAAATAATAAACCTGAATAAAAAATTGGTCACTTATTTAAAACTACATATTAAAGGATAAATATGTACAGTAAAGCCCAGCCCAGCAAGGCCAAAGCTTTTAAAAAATTTGATTTTTAAACATTGAAAATAAGTATCAGGAAGAAAAATTATAATAAAATTAGTTGAAATAATTTTAAAACGAAAAAATAATTTTTTTGTAGGATTTGATCATTCTGTTTATTTTAAAATTATGGAAGTTTTTGAAAATTTTCTATGAGGAGGGAAGGGGGGGGTAATTTTATTGATGGATTGTGATTTGAGAAGAGGAGAGTTGGATTGTGATTTTCGAATGGGGACGTGACTCTTCTCCTCCAAAAATGTTTTGAAGGACTTCGTCCTCAAGGAATTGAGTTTATCGGCACCCCTGGTGCGAGGTGGGGGCCAAAATTGAGAATTTAACTTTGGTTGATTGATATTCAAGATTTGAAGAGGTAAGGAATTGGAGTATGTTGTGGAAGTCTGAAAGTCAAGATAACTGGTAGAGGACACGAATACTGGCGATGGTATTCCAGGGGCTCCGAACAGAAAAATGCAACACATACAGATTCGAGATACTTACCTATTAATTTTTTTGGCTTCCAACTTGGTCAGTCAAGTCAATGTAGGGATTAACGATTAAATTCTTTATTTTTCGATTCATTTTATTATTTGGAAGTGAGTATTAAGGTCGAATGCCTCCAAAAAATCGACATTTGGCAATTTCAAATTCTGTACTTTTTCAGTACGTTGTATTTTAAAATTTCAATGTTAATTTGACTCCTGAAGGTGCCACTGCATCCAATGAAAAATTTTCAGAAAGGATTTCAAAGGTCACCCGTAGCTGAATTGAAATACCCAAGTTCTTCATGGCTGAGGCTGAGAAACTAAAATACCTAATTTCAGTTTTTGTTTTAAAATTTTTAATTCATAAATTTCCAATTTTAGTTTTATTTACATTTTTTTCTTTCAAATTAAGTACTTATTAGATGATAAACTAAGTAAGAAAAAGCTCCTCCTGAAATTTCATTTCATAGTCGAAAAAAATTCGCTTTGAGTTGGAAAATTTTGTAAGAGGAATGCGACATTTTTTTATAGAAAAATGTGCATTTCTGAATAGAAAAATTGAAGAAGCTGGAAAATGGTCCATATTAAAAGAAAGAAGAAAGTTTTCAGTTTCATATCAATTCTTCCAGGAGTCCGAGTCCTTCAAAAATCGTCACTCTGGTTATTTCTTACTATTGATAATGAAATACAATCAACGGTGACGCGTGTTCTTGTGTCATACTTGAAAATAGTAATATTTCAAGTTGAGCTATGAATATGCGCATTTGGTCTTTTTTCTATCGTTTTATTTTTTGTACCTTATCGAACTGCATTGATTTCTGTGTGTGGAGTACTTTTTCATTGATGTTTAATAATATTTCAATAATTTAGATTAGGTCAAGTTTTTACTCAAAAAATTCCATGCATAATTGAAGCGAACGGAATTCTATGCGAAAGAATAAACTGAAAAGATGATTTTCAAAATTGTGCTTCAAATTAATTAAATTTTCATTTGTGTTTGGAAAATTGAAGTTCTTTCCGTGATCTTAACATGTTGACTGCAAAGATGTATTTTACCTAATACCTATCTTTTTGAAATATTCGGTAAAAGTCGGTCTTCCATACAACACTTCTCAAACTGGAAACATTTTCATGCTTTCCTTTTTTGTTTTGAAACAATCGCATGTCAAATTTGATTTTTTTCAGACCGAATCGTCGAAAACAAAAGCGAAATTCACGTAAACAAATATAATAACCATGTGCTTAAAATAATTTTCTACTTACTCGAAGATGATGAACTTTTCGACTGATATCTGAGAGCTTCGAAACTTTCCATGATCTATGCGCAAAATCCAAAATGGGCAGTAGCGCCGACGAATAGCGTTAAAATTCGTAATTCACATATACGTACAGCAGAAAACGACACGGATGTGCGATGGACGCGAAAAAATACCGCAGACCACGGACGGGCACTATCTCACTCACACACGCGAACAAAAGTCGTACCGACGTCCGAAAAAACAATTTTCATAAACGTATTACGATAAGGTATTTGCACCTTTGTACACAACCCCGACTAAAGTAGTTTTTATTAAAAGATTAAAAACTCGAATGACTTATGGGCTTCTCGGCTTCAAAATTTTGACATCGAACCGTAGTCACCGGTTTTCAATGAGGACGTTTCTCATTGGCTTACGCTCACCCCTATTCGGTTGATCGTGCACGCCTTTTTTCCCTTTATATCCCTTGGTCTGTCTCTGTCTCCCTGCTGTGTGCTGATCTTTTTCTACCTTTTTGTAAAGCGTACTCCGCACCGATCACCCTTAAGGGTATTCTTTACCTCGTTATCAGTTGACGCGGATGGGAAAAAATACCCAACTTACACACCGGATAACTCCGCGAATTTTGGACCGATTTTAATGGGGTTTGTTTTAATGTGATCTTGAAACCTTTGTGCAGAGGACTATGTCGAGCTTTTTGTGTTTATCAATTAGTTCACTCAAGAAATGCATCAGAAATGCAGCAAATCATGGATTGCTTACCGGAAAGTTGAGGAAATAAATCAAAAATGTGGCGAAATAGTCCTCTTCTTTTACTTATTTCAAGTACTTTTGCGAAAAAAAAAAATTATAAAAGTTGAAATTTGCGGAGTAATCCGGTGTGTAAGTTTGGTACATTGATGGGCGGAAGCGGGTGGCGGGACATTTGTAATGACGACGTCATTCAGGCCAACAGTTCAGCTGAAAAAATATAGGTTGTGCGAGGGTGTTTTGGGTTTTAAGCATGAGGGATATCGTTCTTTGCCACCTACGCTACATGCTACTGCCAGTGTACCTGGAACTGGGTTGAGTTTAACGTAGAATTGCACAAGGGTGGAAGAAGAGCGCGGAGAGGAAGATAGTACAAAAAATACTTCTAATCTTTTTTTGTCAAAAAACCTAAACGAATGTTTTGTTTCTGTACACCATCGTCTGAAATGATGGCGAAATGAGGAGAAACTGGTGTTTACAAATAATAGTCCGTGGCAAACTGCAAGTACACGGCGAACGATAGCAGGGGCGTAAAATTTGGTATGATGAACACGGACACCATAAGAAATTTTTTGAGCACAGGAGGTCAATGCCAAACTCCATAGGAGGGGAGGAAAGAGGTCCGAAAGTTCGTTGGCCCTCAATATTTTAAACTCGGGCAATAAGTATAACAATGAACATGCATGTTACTTGAAATTTTGAACGATTTTATGCTAGCTCCTAAATAATTTTTCTGCAATAAATTTTTTCAATTTGTTTCATCAATTTTTTTTCAAAGCTTTATGCAGTTTTCAAATTTTTTATTGAAAGTCAGATTTTTTTAAATTGAAATTTTTTCAATATTTCTCCAACTTTGATTTTTTAGATTACATTTATTTTTCTTTAGTTATTAAAATTTCTTCCAATTACTAGTTGAGATGGAAGAAATTTTGAAAAACTTGAAGTTGAAAAAGAATTGACAAGAGCAAAGTTGGAAATATTATCTTTAATAAAATTGTTTCCATCTGTAAAATGTTTTAAAATTTGAATTTCCTCACAAAAGAGGTATCCCAAATCGAAGTAAAATTTTGTGCCAAAAGAAAAATAAATCGAAAATACATCATGAAAAATTCCCATGTCTAAAATTTCAGGTGCTGAAGTTCATTTCTCGAATTTTGACGAATTTTTGCAAGTTCTGAATTACCTTATTGCGCTACGAAATATGAAAATTTGAATTCACCAACGAAAAAAGCTGAATTCGGAATATACTATTTTTCGACCTCCCGAATCGATCAGAAGCGGTTTCGGAAATGTTTCTGAGCCTCCAGAAAATTTTAAAAATTTCCAGGGCTGCCAAAAAATGTGGATTGGAACTGGAAGTTACGAATTTTTGAAAATTGTGTATAATCGATCAAATACGTTACCAATATTCGTAATCCGCGATATAGATGCTGAAGTTCATAAGGACCATTAAAATTTTCTGGTGGCTCCAAAAAGTCTTGAAACCACTTCCAATCGATTCGGGAGGTCGAAAATAGGGTATATATCAAATTTCAGATTTTTCCGTTGATAAACTTAAATTTTTATATTTTGTAAGGCGATGAGATAATTTTGAAATTTCAAAAAATCGCCAACATTTGAGACATGAACTTCAGCACCTGAAATTTTGGATATGGGGTTCTTTTATGATGCACTTTCGATTAATTTTTGTTTGTGCTCAAAATTTCACTTTGAGTTGGAATACCTCCCTTTTCTGAATTATTCTAACTTTCAATTTTTCCAAATTTCTTTCAACTAAATTTCTGAACAAAATCGAATTTCATCTTCGTGTTTTTCAAATGATTAAAAAAATTTTAAAACATGAAATTGAAAAAAATTGAAAAAAACAAAATTGGAAAAAGTTTTGAGTAAGTTGAAGTTTGAAAAAATTTTAAATTTAGATACAATTTAAAAAAAATAGAATTGAAGAAATCGAAAAAATTTGAACTTGAAAATTAAAGTATCTATCAATTTTCAGAAAATTTAAATTCAAGAAATTTTTACTGATGCAAAGTTTTTAAAATTGGATACCTACACCTTTGAAAAAAATAGAATTAAAGCCATTGAGAATTTTGAACTTTGAAAAAATTTGAACTTGGAATAAACTTACGACTTGGATCGTCAAAAACATTTTTGTGGCAAAATTATTTATGAGCTAGTGTTTATTTAAATATTACTAATTGTGTAGGTAGTTAGGTACTTTGTAATCAGTTGAATCAGCAACGCAATAAATTGCGGATTCAATGATTGCAAACAAAGCATCTTGATCTTGGATTTTTCCACGGATGTTCTACTTTGGTTAGATACCTATTATGTAACAATGCATTTCGAGCAGGCTTTCATAACTTTTCTCGTTATTTATTATTTGTACCATTTCATTTTTTACGAATTTCCCCATTTATTTTTTACAAAATTTATTATTATTTTTTTCATTTCATTTAATCAGTAATGAAATACATATTTTTCATTAATATTATTTTATTACTTATCGTAAATTATTGACTGCGATGCAATTGTGCATTACCTACAAATCATCAATTGAAAATGTACACCTCTTCTATCTTCCAATTTTCTAATTTTCGAACCAAAATCAGACGAAATACGAATGAATTGCAAACAATTTCATGTTTTGAAAACCTTTGCTTGATGTACACTGTTTTGTACAATAGATAACACCGAAGGGGGGCCAAATGGAACCGAAATGAAAAAATTAATTCGGAAAAATGAATAAGCCATTTTCGTGTTTGTAAAATAGAAATATGTTTTCATCTCGATTTTTCCTACTAGAAATCATTTCTCCTGAATTTTCTGACTAATGAAACCCTTCACTTGTTATACCTATGGTGTTTTGTAGGTGCAATAAATGAATAACACAGGAGGGGAGCCAAGGCTCTTTATTACTACTTATTACAAAATTCTGCAGAATTTTTTTCATTTAAAATTGTATATACATGGCTTCAGCTACATTATAATTAAATATAAATTTCTGATGTGCGCTTCAGTGGCAGGTAGATGCTCGGAGATACAAAAACCAATTTACTTCTAAACATACCTATTTCCAAATGAAATTTCAATAAATCTGGCCTGTATAATTGTACATATTGAAAAATCACAGCAATCTGTAATTTGAAATTTTTCAGAAAATTACTTATGATATAAGTAAAACCCATTCGGTGATATTGAATAATTATTATGCAGTGATTACTTACTAAGGATGCTTTTGTAAATAGGTAGGTGAGCCAGGTATAATGGAAATTAGCTTAAGAAATGGCAAAACGTCATTATGTATAATGCATGAAACTTAATGAATTTATTTTGCAAGGAGTTGAGAGATTTTTTATGGTAACCCTATAACAGCTTGAATAAAAAATTTCATCAGTTAAAATTTTTAAATACAAAATTCTCTGTATATGAACATTTCATTACATGATAATTACCTATAATTGTGAAACGAATGTATTGATTAGGTTGTACTAGGCCAGATTGTCATTGGGTGCTTCTTTAAAAATCACAGCAATCTATAATTTGAAATTTTTTTAGAAAATTACTTACAATATGAATATAACCTATTGGGTGATTTGAATAATTATTATCCAGTAATTAATTAGTTGGCATACTTTTATAGATAGGTAGGTGAGCTAGGTGCAATGGAAATTACCTTGAGAATTTGCAAAACGTTTTAAGTATGATGCAAGAATATTAAACAATGTTTAATGAATTTCTTTGACAGGGAGTTGAGGGATTTTTGATGGTTACCCTATAACAGTTTAAATAAAAATTTTTATATCAGTTGTATTTTTAAACACAAAATTCTCTATGAACATTTCATTAGATGTAAATTACCTGTAGTTGGGAAACGAATCTATTGACTGGTATTAGACCGAATCGTCATTGGTTTAAGCGATATAAATTTTGAGCTGGTACTATTGAGAGGAATATTTATTTCACTTGAGGAAGCTACATTTCCTTTGTCATTTTCTTGGGATGGTTGTATTGCGTTTCTTTTCTTTTTTTTTGGTGGAGCAGATACAGAAGTTTTTGAGGATGGTGTGGAGTTTATGGCTGAAATATTTTCTTCTTTCTTTATTTTTTTAGGAGCTGGTTTTGTTATTTTCAAAGTTTTGTTAGGAGCGGATGGAGGAGTATCTGAGGAGGATGTTAAATTTGTAGCAGATGAATTTTCTTCTTTCATTTTTTTAAAAGCTGGTTTTTTTCTTTTTAAAGTTTTCTCAGGAGCGGATGAAGAATTTTCTGAGGGTTTTGGATTTGTAGCTGATAAAGTTTCTTCTTCTTTTATTCTTTTTGAAGCTGGTTTCTTTCTTTTCAAAGTTTTTGTTGGAACAAATGAAGAAGCTTCTGAGGAGGATATTGAGTCTGGAACTGATGAATTTGTTTCTTTTTTAATTGTTTTTGTAGCTCGTTTCACTTTTTTTTCTGTTGGCGGTAGTTTAGCAATATCAATTCCATCAATATTAACCGCTCTTAGTGGCAAGGACCGTCTTTTTCTTGAGTCTACCAATTCTGGGAGAAGAGATTTGAAATAAAAACTTTCCAATTTCGGCATTTTCTGGCTCCAGAATGTTTTATCACGAGGTATAGCTTGAACCACCCAATCCACAGATGTCCATACCATGAAAATACAAAATTTGCGATCGGTTACCTCCAACTGTGTTTGAACTTGATAGTAATAGTTACTGGTCTTTTTAAGTTCTAGAGTTTTCTTGTCCAAACAATCAATATAACCTTTCGCAGCACCTTCTGATACAGAAAGTTTTTGAGATTTAGAAGGGCACTTCACCTCAATGATGCAATCATCGCCAATAAGACCATCTGGGGAAGCTCCGATATAATAATGCTCTTTATGAACAAAAAGTCCACACTGCATAACTTCTAACTCAAAATGTTCTTCTAGCGCAGCGATTGCAATCTTTTCATGGTCTCGCCCGTACTTCAGATCATCATTGTCAAACCAAGAGTATAAAATTTTTGTAACTGTACCTGCAGTGCTTGTTGTAGTTTTCAGCTTGCAAATATTACCCACATGAGAAGCAGTGATTAAATG
>JAVBJF010001380.1:0-15004 GCA_033439095.1 Pseudococcus viburni
TACCTGTTTACTAGTACATGTTTTTACGATTCCAAGAAAATTTTTGCCATTATTGAGTTAAAAATGAGCGAAATTAGCGTCAAATTGATGAAACTTTTGGAAGTTGGGTCCGTCCATTGATGGGAGGGGGGTCGTCTATTGATAGGGGGCTCTGTAATTATAGGGAGGTTGTTTTTAATTATTTTCCAATATTTATTGTTAATTTATTTTTTTCTCTTTAAAATTTAAATTTGTAATTTTTTTTGCATTTTTTTTCGGCCCCCCCAAAATTTTCAACGACGAGTTGCTCGTCAAGAATACCCCTTCGCAGCACCCCTGGAGAAAATTGCGAAAATTAGCTCTGCAAATGGCCGGATCGAAAAACCGACGCCGGATTCGTGATCAGCGACCTCGAATTAGCCTATGGCCGAATTCCAAGCGCGATCCGGCAATAAAAAATTTTCTCTTCTCAAAATGCCAACTTTTTTTGCAAAAATACGAATCTCACAAGTTTACAGCCGGATCGCTCTTGGAACTCGGTTATAGGCTAATTCGAGGTCGCTGAATCCGATACCGGTGTCGGATTTCGGTTTTGACGTCGCGTTTCAGCGCCAGAAAATTGGAAAAACTGGTGAGAAAATTGCGAAAATTAGTTCCGCAAATGGCCGGATCGAAAAACCGACACCGGATTCGGATTCAGCGACCTCGAATTAGCCTATAACCGAGTTCCAAGAGCGATCCGGCTGTAAACTTGCGAGATTCGTATTTTTGCCAAAAAAGTTGACATTTTGAGAAGAGAAAAATTTTTTATTGCCGGATCGCGCTTGGAATTCGGCCATAGGCTAATTCGAGGTCGCTGATCACGAATCCGGCGTCGGTTTTTCAATCCGGCCATTTTCAGAGCTAATTTTCGCAATTTTCTCACCAGTTTTCCCAATTTTCTGGCGCTGAAACGCGACGTCAAAACTGAAATCCTTCGCCGGATTCGGACTCAGCGACCTCGAATTTGCCTATAACCGAGTTCCAAGAGTGATCCGGCTGTTAGATCGCTAGATTCGTATTTTCGGCAAAAAAGTTAGCATTTTGAGAAGAGAAAAATTTTTATCGCCGGATCGCGCTTGGAATTCGGCCATCGGCTAATTCGAGGTCGCAGAATCCGATACCGGTGTCGGATTTCGGTTTTGACGTCGCGTTTCAGCGCCAGAAAATTGGGAAAACTGGTAAGAAAAATTGCGAAAATTAGTTCTGCAAATGGCCGGATCGAAAAACCGACGCCGGATTCGTGATCAGCGACCTCGAATTAGCCTATGGCCGAATTCCAAGCGCGATCCGGCAATAAAAAATTTTCTCTTCTCAAAATGCCAACTTTTTTTGCAAAAGTACGAATCTCACAAGTTTACAGCCGGATCGCTCTTGGAACTCGGTTATAGGCTAATTCGAGGCCGCTGAATCCGAATCCAGTGTCGGATTTCAGTTTTGACGTCGCGTTTCAGCGCCAGAAAAATTGGAAAAACTGGTGAGAAAATTGCGAAAATTAGTTCCGCAAATGGCCGGATCGAAAAACCGACACCGGATTCGGATTCAGCGACCTCGAATTAGCCTATAACCGAGTTCCAAGAGCGATCCGGCTGTAAACTTGCGAGATTCGTATTTTTGCCAAAAAAGTTAGCATTTTGAGAAGAGAAAAATTTTTATTGCCGGATCGCGTTCGGAATTCGGCCATAGGCTAATTCGAGGTCGCTGATCACGAATCCGGCGTCGGTACTTCTATCCGTCATTTGCAGAGCTAATTTTCGCAATTTTCTCACCAGTTTTTTCCAATTTTCTGGCGCTAAAACGCGACGTCAAAACTGAAATCCGACACTGGATTCGGATTCAGCGGCCTCGAATTAGCCTATAACCGAGTTCCAAGAGCGATCCGGCTGTAAACTTGTGAGATTCGTACTTTTGCAAAAAAAGTTGGCATTTTGAGAAGAGAAAATTTTTATTGCCGGATCGCGCTTGGAATTCGGTCATAGGCTAATTCGAGGTCGCTGATCACGAATCCGGCGTCGGGTTTTTCGATCCGGCCATTTACAGAACTAATTTTCGCAATTTTCTTACCAGTTTTCCCAATTTTCTGGCGCTGAAACGCGACGTCAAAACCGAAATCCGACACCGGTATCGGATTCAGCGACCTCGAATTAGCCTATAACCGAATTCCAAGAGCGATCCGGCTGTAAACTTGCGAGATTCGTATTTTTGCCAAAAAAGTTAGCATTTTGAGAAGAGAAAAATTTTTATTGCCGGATCGCGTTCGGAATTCGGCCATAGGCTAATTCGAGGTCGCTGATCACGAATCGGCGTCGGTACTTCGATCCGGTCATTTGCAGAGCTAATTTTCGCAATTTTCTCACCAGTTTTTCCAATTTTCTGGCGCTAAAAACGCGACGTCAAAACTGAAATCCGACACTGGATTCGGATTCAGCGGCCCTCGAATTAGCCTATAACCGAGTTCCAAGAGCGATCCGGCTGTAAACTTGTGAGATTCGTATTTTTGCAAAAAAAGTTGGCATTTTGAGAAGAGAAAATTTTTTATTGCCGGATCGCGCTTGGAATTCGGCCATAGGCTAATTCGAGGTCGCTTATCACGAATCCGGCGTCGGTTTTTCGATCCGGCCATTTGCGGAACTAATTTTCGCAATTTTCTCACCAGTTTTTCCAATTTTCTGGCGCTGAAACGCGACGTCAAAACTGAAATCCGACGCTGGATTCGTGATCAGCGACCTCGAATTAGGATATGGCCGAATTCCAAGCGCGATTCGGCAGTAAAAAATTTTCTCTTCTCAAAATGCTAACTTTTTTTTGGCAAAAATACGAATCTCGCAAGTTTACAGTCGGATCGCTCTTGGAACTCGGTTATAGGCTAATTCGAGGTCGCTGAATCCGATACCGGTGTCGGATTTCGGTTTTGACGTCGCGTTTCAGCGCGAGAAAATTGGAAAAACCGGTGAGAAAATTGCGAAAATTAGTTCCGCAAATGCCGGATCGAAAAACCGACACCGGATTCGGATTCAGCGACCTCGAATTAGCCTATAACCGAGTTCCAAGAGCGATCCGGCTGTAAACTTGCGAGATTCGTATTTTTGCCAAAAAAGTTAGCATTTTGATAAGAGAAAAATTTTTATTGCCGAATCGCGCTTGGAATTCGGCCATAGGCTAATTCGAGGTCGCTGATCACGAATCCGGCGTCCGTTTTTCGATCCGGCCATTTGCGGAGCTAATTTTCGCAATTTTCCCACCAGTTTTTTCAATTTTCTCGCGCTGAAACACGACGTCAAAACTTAAATCCGACGCCGGATCCGGATTCAGCGACCTCGAATTAGCCTATAACCGAGTTCCAAGAGCGATCCGGCTGTAAACTTGCGAGATTCGTATTTTCGGCAAAAATGTTAGCATTTTGAGAAGAGAAAAATTTTTATCGCCGGATCGCGCTTGGAATTCGGCCATTGGCTAATTCGAGGTCGCTGATCACGAATTCGGCGTCGGATTTCAGTTTTGACGTCGCGTTTCAGCGCCAGAAAATTGGAAAAACTGGTGAGAAAATTGCGAAAATTAGCTCTGCAAATGGCCGGATCGAAAAACCGACGCTGGATTCGTGATCAGCGACCTCGAATTAGCCTATGGCCGAATTCCAAGCGCGATCCGGCAGTAAAAAATTTTCTCTTCTCAAAATGCTAATTTTTTTGGCAAAAATACGAATCTCGCAAGTTTACAGCCGGATCGCTCTTGGAACTCGGTTATAGGCTAATTCGAGGTCGCTGAATCCGATACCGGTGTCGGATTTCGGTTTTGACCTCGCGTTTCAGCGCCAGAAAATTGGAAAAACCGGTGAGAAAATTGCGAAAATTAGTTCCGCAAATGTCCGGATCGAAAAAACCGACACCGGATTCGGATTCAGCGACCTCGAATTAGCCTATAACCGAGTTTCCAAGAGCGATCCGGCTGTAAACTTGCGAGATTCGTATTTTTGCCAAAAAAGTTAGCATTTTGATAAGAGAAAAATTTTTATCGCCGGATTGCGCTTAGAATTCGGCCATTGGCTAATTCGAGGTCGCTGAATCCGATACCGGCGTCGGATTTCGGTTTTGACGTCGCGTTTCAGCGCCAGAAAATTGGAAAAACTGGTGAGAAAATTGCGAAAATTAGCTCTGCAAATGGCCGGATCGAAAAACCGACGCTGGATTCGTGATCAGCGACCTCGAATTAGCATATGGCCGAATTCCAAGCGCGATCCGGCAGTAAAAAATTTTCTCTTCTCAAAATGCTAATTTTTTTTGGCAAAAATACGAATCTCGCAAGTTTACAGCCGGATCGCTCTTGGAACTCGGTTATAGGCTAATTCGAGGTCGCTGAATCCGATACCGGTGTCGGATTTCGGTTTTGACGTCGCGTTTCAGCGCCAGAAAATTGGAAAAACTGGTGAGAAAATTGCGAAAATTAGCTCTGCAAATGACCGGATCGAAGTACCGACGCCGGATTCGTGATCAGCGACCTCGAATTAGCCTATGGCCAAATTCCAAGCGCGATCCGGCGATAAAAAATTGTCTCTTCTCAAAATACTAACTTTTTTTGCCGAAAATACGAATCTGGCGATCTAACAGCCGGATCGCTCTTGGAACACGATTATAGGCTAATTCGAGGTCGCTGAATCCGAATCCGGTGTCGGATTTTCGATCCGGCCATTTGCAGAGCTAATTTTCGCCATTTTCTCACCAGTTTTTCCCAATTTTCTGGCGCTGAAACGCGACGTCAAAACTGAAAATCCGACACCGGATTCGGATTCAGCGTCCTCGAATTAGCCTATAACCGAGTTGCAAGAGCGATCCGGCTGTTAGATCGCCAGATTCGTATTTTCGGCAAAAAAGTTAGCATTTTGAGAAGAGAAAAATTTTTATTGCCGGACCGCGCTTGGAATTCGGCCATAGGCTAATTCGAGGTCGCTGATCACGAATCCGGCGTCGATTTTTTCGATCCGGCCATTTGCAGAGCTAATTTTCGCAATTTTCTCACCGGTTTTTCCAATTTTCTCGCGCTGAAACGCGACGTCAAACTGAAATCCGACACCGGATTCGGATTCAGCGACCTCGAATTAGGCTATAACCGAGTTCCAAGAGCGATCCGGCTGTTAGATCGCTAGATTCGTATTTTCGGCAAAAAAGTTAGCATTTTGAGAAGAGAAAAATTTTTATCGCCGGATTGCGCTTAGAATTCGGCCATTGGCTAATTCGAGGTCGCTGAATCCGATACCGGCGTCGGATTTCGGTTTTGACGTCGCGTTTCAGCGCCAGAAAATTGGAAAAACTGGTGAGAAAATTGCGAAAATTAGCTCTGCAAATGGCCGGATCGAAAAACCGACGCTGGATTCGTGATCAGCGACCTCGAATTAGCCTATGGCCGAATTCCAAGCGCGATCCGGCAGTAAAAAATTTTCTCTTCTCAAAATGCTAATTTTTTTGGCAAAAATACGAATCTCGCAAGTTTACAGCCGGATCGCTCTTGGAACTCGGTTATAGGCTAATTCGAGGTCGCTGAATCCGATACCGGTGTCGGATTTCGGTTTTGACGTCGCGTTTCAGCGCCAGAAAATTGGATAAACTGGTGAGAAAATTGCGAAAATTAGCTCTGCAAATGGCCGGATCGAAGTACCGACGCCGGATTCGTGATCAGCGACCTCGAATTAGCCTATGGCCGAATTCCGAACGCGATCCGGCAATAAAAATTTTTCTCTTCTCAAAATGCTAACTTTTTTGGCAAAAATACGAATCTCGCAAGTTTACAGCCGGATCGCTCTAGGAATTCGGTTATAGGCTAATTCGAGGTCGCTGAATCCGATACCGGTGTCGGATTTCGGTTTTGACGTCGCGTTTCAGCGCCAGAAAATTGGGAAAACTGGTAAGAAAATTGCGAAAATTAGTTCTGCAAATGGCCGGATCGAAAAACCGACGCCGGATTCGTGATCAGCGACCTCGAATTAGCCTATGGCCGAATTCCAAGCGCGATCCGGCAATAAAAAATTTTCTCTTCTCAAAATGCCAACTTTTTTTGCAAAAGTACGAATCTCACAAGTTTACAGCCGGATCGCTCTTGGAACTCGGTTATAGGCTAATTCGAGGCCGCTGAATCCGAATCCAGTGTCGGATTTCAGTTTTGACGTCGCGTTTCAGCGCCAGAAAATTGGAAAAACTGGTGAGAAAATTGCGAAAATTAGTTCCGCAAATGGCCGGATCGAAAAACCGACACCGGATTCGGATTCAGCGACCTCGAATTAGCCTATAACCGAGTTCCAAGAGCGATCCGGCTGTAAACTTGCGAGATTCGTATTTTTGCCAAAAAAGTTAGCATTTTGAGAAGAGAAAAATTTTTATTGCCGGATCGCGTTCGGAATTCGGCCATAGGCTAATTCGAGGTCGCTGATCACGAATCCGGCGTCGGTACTTCTATCCGGTCATTTGCAGAGCTAATTTTCGCAATTTTCTCACCAGTTTTTCCAATTTTCTGGCGCTAAAACGCGACGTCAAAACTGAAATCCGACACTGGATTCGGATTCAGCGGCCTCGAATTAGCCTATAACCGAGTTCCAAGAGCGATCCGGCTGTAAACTTGTGAGATTCGTACTTTTGCAAAAAAAGTTGGCATTTTGAGAAGAGAAAATTTTTTATTGCCGGATCGCGCTTGGAATTCGGTCATAGGCTAATTCGAGGTCGCTGATCACGAATCCGGCGTCGGTTTTTCGATCCGGCCATTTGCAGAACTAATTTTCGCAATTTTCTTACCAGTTTTCCCAATTTTCTGGCGCTGAAACGCGACGTCAAAACCGAAATCCGACACCGGTATCGGATTCAGCGACCTCGAATTAGCCTATAACCGAATTCCAAGAGCGATCCGGCTGTAAACTTGCGAGATTCGTATTTTTGCCAAAAAAGTTAGCATTTTGAGAAGAGAAAAATTTTTATTGCCGGATCGCGTTCGGAATTCGGCCATAGGCTAATTCGAGGTCGCTGATCACGAATCCGGCGTCGGTACTTCGATCCGGTCATTTGCAGAGCTAATTTTCGCAATTTTCTCACCAGTTTTTCCAATTTTCTGGCGCTAAAACGCGACGTCAAAACTGAAATCCGACACTGGATTCGGATTCAGCGGCCTCGAATTAGCCTATAACCGAGTTCCAAGAGCGATCCGGCTGTAAACTTGTGAGATTCGTATTTTTGCAAAAAAAGTTGGCATTTTGAGAAGAGAAAATTTTTTATTGCCGGATCGCGCTTGGAATTCGGCCATAGGCTAATTCGAGGTCGCTGATCACGAATCCGGCGTCGGTTTTTCGATCCGGCCATTTGCAGAACTAATTTTCGCAATTTTCTTACCAGTTTTCCCAATTTTCTGGCGCTGAAACGCGGCGTCAAAACTGAAATCCGACACCGGATTCGGATTCATCGGCCTCGAATTAGCCTATAACCGAGTTCCAAGAGCGATCCGGCTGTAAACTTGCGAGATTCGTATTTTTGCCAAAAAAGTTAGCATTTTGAGAAGAGAAAAATTTTTATCGCCGGATCGCGCTTGGAATTCGGTTATAGGCTAATTCGAGGTCGCTGAATCCGAATCCGGTGTCGGTTTTTCGATCCGGCCATTTGCGGAACTAATTTTCGCAATTTTCTCACCAGTTTTTCCAATTTTCTGGCGCTGAAACGCGACGTCAAAACTGAAATCCGACGCTGGATTCGTGATCAGCGACCTCGAATTAGGATATGGCCGAATTCCAAGCGCGATTCGGCAGTAAAAAATTTTCTCTTCTCAAAATGCTAATTTTTTTGGCAAAAATACGAATCTCGCAAGTTTACAGCCGGATCGCTCTTGGAACTCGGTTATAGGCTAATTCGAGGTCGCTGAATCCGATACCGGTGTCGGATTTCGGTTTTGACGTCGCGTTTCAGCGCCAGAAAATTGGAAAAACCGGTGAGAAAATTGCGAAAATTAGCTCTGCAAATGTCCGGATCGAAAAACCGACACCGGATTCGGATTCAGCGACCTCGAATTAGCCAATAACCGAGTTCCAAGAGCGATCCGGCTGTAAACTTGCGAGATTCGTATTTTTGCCAAAAAAGTTAGCATTTTGATAAGAGAAAAATTTTTATCGCCGGATTGCGCTTAGAATTCGGCCATTGGCTAATTCGAGGTCGCTGAATCCGATACCGGCGTCGGATTTCGGTTTTGACGTCGCGTTTCAGCGCCAGAAAATTGGAAAAAAACTGGTGAGAAAATTGCGAAAATTAGCTCTGCAAATGGCCGGATCGAAAAAACCGACGCTGGATTCGTGATCAGCGACCTCGAATTAGCCTATGGCCGAATTCCAAGCGCGATCCGGCAGTAAAAAATTTTCTCTTCTCAAAATGCTAATTTTTTTTGGCAAAAATACGAATCTCGCAAGTTTACAGCCGGATCGCTCTTGGAACTCGGTTATAGGCTAATTCGAGGTCGCTGAATCCGATACCGGTGTCGGATTTCGGTTTTGACGTCGCGTTTCAGCGCCAGAAAATTGGAAAAAACTGGTGAGAAAATTGCGAAAATTAGCTCTGCAAATGGCCGGATCGAAAAACCGACGCCGGATTCGTGATCAGCGACCTCGAATTAGCCTATGGCCAAATTCCAAGCGCGATCCGGCGATAAAAAATTGTCTCTTCTCAAAATACTAACTTTTTTTGCCGAAAATACGAATCTGGCGATCTAACAGCCGGATCGCTCTTGGAACACGATTATAGGCTAATTCGAGGTCGCTGAATCCGAATCCGGTGTCGGATTTTCGATCCGGCCATTTGCAGAGCTAATTTTCGCCATTTTCTCACCAGTTTTCCCAATTTTCTGGCGCTGAAACGCGACGTCAAAACTGAAATCCGACACCGGATTCGGATTCAGCGTCCTCGAATTTGCCTATAACCGAGTTGCAAGAGCGATCCGGCTGTTAGATCGCCAGATTTCGTATTTTCGGCAAAAAAGTTAGCATTTTGAGAAGAGAAAAATTTTTATTGCCGGACCGCGCTTGGAATTCGGCCATAGGCTAATTCGAGGTCGCTGATCACGAATCCGGCGTCGATTTTTCGATCCGGCCATTTGCAGAGCTAATTTTCGCAATTTTTCTCACCGGTTTTTCCAATTTTCTCGCGCTGAAACGCGACGTCAAAACTGAAATCCGACACCGGATTCGGATTCAGCGACCTCGAATTAGGCTATAACCGAGTTCCAAGAGCGATCCGGCTGTTAGATCGCTAGATTCGTATTTTCGGCAAAAAAGTTAGCATTTTGAGAAGAGAAAAATTTTTATCGCCGGATTGCGCTTAGAATTCGGCCATTGGCTAATTCGAGGTCGCTGAATCCGATACCGGTGTCGGATTTCGGTTTTGACGTCGCGTTTCAGCGCCAGAAAATTGGGAAAACTGGTAAGAAAATTGCGAAAATTAGTTCTGCAAATGGCCGGATCGAAAAAACCGACGCCGGATTCGTGATCAGCGACCTCGAATTAGCCTATGGCCGAATTCCAAGCGCGATCCGGCAATAAAAAATTTTCTCTTCTCAAAATGCCAACTTTTTTTGCAAAAGTACGAATCTCACAAGTTTACAGCCGGATCGCTCTTGGAACTCGGTTATAGGCTAATTCGAGGCCGCTGAATCCGAATCCAGTGTCGGATTTCAGTTTTGACGTCGCGTTTCAGCGCCAGAAAATTGGAAAAACTGGTGAGAAAATTGCGAAAAATTAGTTCCGCAAATGGCCGGATCGAAAAACCGACACCGGATTCGGATTCAGCGACCTCGAATTAGCCTATAACCGAGTTCCAAGAGCGATCCGGCTGTAAACTTGCGAGATTCGTATTTTTGCCAAAAAAGTTAGCATTTGAGAAGAGAAAAATTTTTTATTGCCGGATTCGCGTTCGGAATTCGGCCATAGGCTAATTCGAGGTCGCTGATCACGATCCGGCGTCGGTACTTCTATCCGGTCATTTGCAGAGCTAATTTTCGCAATTTTCTCACCAGTTTTCCAATTTTCTGGCGCTAAAACGCGACGTCAAACTGAAATCCGACACTGGATTCGGATTCAGCGGCCTCGAATTAGCCTATAACCGAGTTCCAAGAGCGATCCGGCTGTAAACTTGTGAGATTCGTACTTTTTGCAAAAAAAGTTGCATTTTGAGAAGAGAAAATTTTTTATTGCCGGATCGCGCTTGGAATTCGGTCATAGGCTAATTCGAGGTCGCTGATCACGAATCCGGCGTCGGTTTTTCGATCCGGCCATTTGCAGAACTAATTTTCGCAATTTTCTTACCAGTTTTCCCAATTTTCTGGCGCTGAAACGCGACGTCAAAACCGAAATCCGACACCGGTATCGGATTCAGCGACCTCGAATTAGCCTATAACCGAATTCCAAGAGCGATCCGGCTGTAAACTTGCGAGATTCGTATTTTTGCCAAAAAAGTTAGCATTTTGAGAAGAGAAAAATTTTTTATTGCCGGATCGCGTTCGGAATTCGGCCATAGGCTAATTCGAGGTCGCTGATCACGAATCCGGCGTCGGTACTTCGATCCGGTCATTTGCAGAGCTAATTTTCGCAATTTTCTCACCAGTTTTTCCAATTTTCTGGCGCTAAAACGCGACGTCAAAACTGAAATCCGACACTGGATTCGGATTCAGCGGCCTCGAATTAGCCTATAACCGAGTTCCAAGAGCGATCCGGCTGTAAACTTGTGAGATTCGTATTTTTGCAAAAAAGTTGGCATTTTGAGAGAGGAAAATTTTTTATTGCCGGATCGCGCTTGGAATTCGGCCATAGGCTAATTCGAGGTCGCTTATCACGAATCCGGCGTCGGTTTTTCGATCCGGCCATTTGCAGAACTAATTTTCGCAATTTTCTTACCAGTTTTCCAATTTTCTGGCGCTGAAACGCGGCGTCAAAACTGAAATCCGACACCGGATTCGGATTCATCGGCCTCGAATTAGCCTATAACCGAGTTCCAAGAGCGATCCGGCTGTAAACTTGCGAGATTCGTATTTTTGCCAAAAAAGTTAGCATTTTGAGAAGAGAAAAATTTTTTATCGCCGGATCGCGCTTGGAATTCGGTTATAGGCTAATTCGAGGTCGCTGAATCCGAATCCGGTGTCGGTTTTTCGATCCGGCCATTTGCGGAACTAATTTTCGCAATTTTCTCACCAGTTTTTTCCAATTTTCTGGCGCTGAAACGCGACGTCAAAACTGAAATCCGACGCTGGATTCGTGATCAGCGACCTCGAATTAGGATATGGCCGAATTCCAAGCGCGATTCGGCAGTAAAAAATTTTCTCTTCTCAAAAATGCTAATTTTTTTGGCAAAAATACGAATCTCGCAAGTTTACAGCCGGATCGCTCTTGGAACTCGGTTATAGGCTAATTCGAGTCGCTGAATCCGATACCGGTGTCGGATTTCGGTTTTGACGTCGCGTTTCAGCGCCAGAAAATTGGAAAAACCGGTGAGAAAATTGCGAAAATTAGTTCCGCAAATGTCCGGATCGAAAAACCGACACCGGATTCGGATTCAGCGACCTCGAATTAGCCAATAACCGAGTTCCAAGAGCGATCCGGCTGTAAACTTGCGAGATTCGTATTTTTGCCAAAAAAGTTAGCATTTTGATAAGAGAAAAATTTTTATCGCCGGATTGCGCTTAGAATTCGGCCATTGGCTAATTCGAGGTCGCTGAATCCGATACCGGCGTCGGATTTCGGTTTTGACGTCGCGTTTCAGCGCCAGAAAATTGGAAAAACTGGTGAGAAAATTGCGAAAATTAGCTCTGCAAATGGCCGGATCGAAAAACCGACGCTGGATTCGTGATCAGCGACCTCGAATTAGCCTATGGCCGAATTCCAAGCGCGATCCGGCAGTAAAAAATTTTCTCTTCTCAAAATGCTAATTTTTTTTGGCAAAAATACGAATCTCGCAAGTTTACAGCCGGATCGCTCTTGGAACTCGGTTATAGGCTAATTCGAGGTCGCTGAATCCGATACCGGTGTCGGATTTCGGTTTTGACGTCGCGTTTCAGCGCCAGAAAATTGGAAAAACTGGTGAGAAAATTGCGAAAATTAGCTCTGCAAATGGCCGGATCGAAAAACCGACGCCGGATTCGTGATCAGCGACCTCGAATTAGCCTATGGCCAAATTCCAAGCGCGATCCGGCGATAAAAAATTGTCTCTTCTCAAAATACTAACTTTTTTTTGCCGAAAATACGAATCTGGCGATCTAACAGCCGGATCGCTCTTGGAACACGATTATAGGCTAATTCGAGGTCGCTGAATCCGAATCCGGTGTCGGATTTTCGATCCGGCCATTTGCAGAGCTAATTTTTCGCCATTTCTCACCAGTTTTCCCAATTTTCTGGCGCTGAAACGCGACGTCAAAACTGAAATCCGACACCGGATTCGGATTCAGCGTCCTCGAATTTGCCTATAACCGAGTTGCAAGAGCGATCCGGCTGTTAGATCGCCAGATTCGTATTTTCGGCAAAAAAAGTTAGCATTTTTGAGAAGAGAAAAATTTTTATTGCCGGACCGCGCTTGGAATTCGGCCATAGGCTAATTCGAGGTCGCTGATCACGAATCCGGCGTCGATTTTTCGATCCGGCCATTTGCAGAGCTAATTTTCGCAATTTTCTCACCGGTTTTTCCAATTTTCTCGCGCTGAAACGCGACGTCAAAACTGAAATCCGACACCGGATTCGGATTCAGCGACCTCGAATTAGGCTATAACCGAGTTCCAAGAGCGATCCGGCTGTTAGATCGCTAGATTCGTATTTTCGGCAAAAAAGTTAGCATTTTGAGAAGAGAAAAATTTTTATCGCCGGATTGCGCTTAGAATTCGGCCATTGGCTAATTCGAGGTCGCTGAATCCGATACCGGCGTCGGATTTCGGTTTTGACGTCGCGTTTCAGCGCCAGAAAATTGAAAAAACTGGTGAGAAAATTGCGAAAAATTAGCTCTGCAAATGGCCGGATCGAAAAACCGACGCCGGATTCGTGATCAGCGACCTCGAATTAGCCTATGGCCGAATTCCAAGCGCGATCCGGCGATAAAAAATTGTCTCTTCTCAAAATACTAACTTTTTTTGCCGAAAATACGAATCTGGCGATCTAACAGCCGGATCGCTCTTGGAACACGATTATAGGCTAATTCGAGGTCGCGCTGAATCCGAATCCCGGTGTCGGATTTTCGATCCGGCCCATTTTGCAGAGCTAATTTTCGCAATTTTCTCACCGGTTTTTCCAATTTTCTCGCGCTGAAACGCGACGTCAAAACTGAAATCCGACACCGGATTCGGATTCAGCGACCTCGAATTAGCCTATAACCGAGTTCCAAGAGCGATCCGGCTGTTAGATCGACAGATTCGTATTTTTCGGCAAAAAGTTAGCATTTCGAGAAGAGAAAAATTTTTATTGCCGGATCGCGCTTGGAATTCGGCCATTGGCTAATTCGAGGTCGCTGAATCCGAATCCGGCGTCGGTTTTTCGATCCGGCCATTTGCAGAGCTAATTTTCGCAATTTTCTCACCAGTTTTCCCAATTTTCTGGCGATGAAACGCGACGTCAAAACTGGAATCCGACACCGGATTCGGATTCAGACGGCCTCGAATTAGCCTATGGCCGAATTCCAAGCGCGATCCGGCAATAAAAATTTTTCTCATCTCAAATTGCTAACTTTTTGGCAAAAAATGGAGGTTTTCGGATGCGAAGAATTCAGGAATCGGTACCTACTCGCTGACGAATAACAATCTACAATACACAAATATTTATTTCATATATCTAAGCCAATTTCGATTTTGCTATAATCAACTAGGTATCAAGCTCAACGTTGAGCAACGAAAATGAACGTTCAACTTTCTATTTGAAAGAAAGAAATGGTCAATTTTTACAATTTCATATGTACGTAAGAATTTTTCGTCATTATCCCAAGGTGCTGATTACATACACTTTGCCAAGCAAATATTTTTGACAAATGCGTTATTTACAAAATGTTTCCAACGTCACAGGTATTTGTAAAATAATTCAAAAGCATCTATCGTGGGATTTTAGCAAGTACACTCAAAACTCATTGAGTAATGGAATTTGAAATGAGTGTAGAATCAAAATTTCATGGAGAAATCAAAATTGTAAAACGAAAAAATTTAGCAATGACCATCAGAATTGCTAAAAAATTTTGTATTACATCGTAAATAGCGCCTTCCTGAAAAATTAATCAAATCATTGATGGAGCAATAACGACTCTAATGACAAATTTTACAGCTAGAACCAGGGCTGCGAGAACAAGGAAAATCTGTTCTCGTTCTCAGTTCTTTCGTTCCCAAAATCAAAAAAAAATCATATGTTCGTTCGTTCGTTCGTTCTTCCTAGTTGTTCTACTGGTTCTCCGTTCTCGTTCTTGTTCTTTTCAAAAAGCTTGTTCTTCTGTTCTTGTTCCCGTTCCCGTTCTTTTGATGTTTTTTTCAATAATTTTGTAGGTAGAGTTGCGTAAAATCAACTTCAAACCAATAAAATTAAAAAAAAAAAAATTTTAAGTAAAAAAAAAAACATGAAAAAATTCGGAATTTTAACAAAAATTTACAAGAACGAGAATGAACCTGAAGATCAGAGAGAACAGTTCTCGTTCTTTTGTTCGCGAACCACAACTGAAATTTCTGTTCTTTCTTTTGTTTCTTGTTCTTTTAAATCTTTTTTTTCAATGTTCGTTCTTTCGTTCGTTCTTTGAGAAAAAGCTCTGTTCTTCTGTTCTTTGTTCTTGTTCTTCGTTCGTTTCTCGCAGCCCTGGCTAGAACATCAGATTTCGTGAAAAAAATAGGACTCACCACATCATAAAAAATAGAATATATCATCAATCGAGTTTACATCCCTCCATTTAAAAAATTTCAAAATATCAAGAAATAATATAAAAGTAATTTTGTTTATAAGAAACAATTCCCTCAGAAATTTGATTTGCATGGT
>JAVBJF010001381.1:0-14999 GCA_033439095.1 Pseudococcus viburni
TTTGTCAGACTTGGGGAAACAAAAAATCAGGTGGGTACCTAAATCAAGAACATAAGAAGAGATTTTCCCAAGATTTTTCAGTTCTAACAAACTGTCATTCTGTTAGCGGGGTATCTCAAATTTGATGTCGCGTTTTATGAATTGACCCCCACACCCCTAGCACTACAACATATCCACGATAAAAAAATTGATTTAGTCAACTATCATTCGATTCACTAAAAGGTGGAATTCGCGAATGTTTTTTTTTTTTTTATTTCAATCGAAAAATACCTCAACAATTGAAAATGTTTTCATAAATTGATGAGTTCTCGAACATAGGGCTGAAATTTTCGTGAATTTGTAAACTAAGAATACTAGAAATAAAAAGCATCTGATTCCAGGAAAAAGTCTAAATTTAAGCGAGATCCCTGAATCTATCGTAATTAGCTATGAAGGTGAAGAATTCAGAATTTTCCTATCTACTGATTCAAGCATGAAATGTTTTTTATGCAAAAAATCGGGCCACCCTGCCAAAAAATGCCCAAACAAGGAATCGATTTTACAAGAGCAAAAACAACTTCAAGAACAAATCCAATCCCAATCTCAATCACAGGACTTGAATTGTAATAAAAGAAGCTCATCCACAATTACCTCTATGGAAAATTCTGTTAAACAAAAGAAGAAAAGGGTTAGGAAACATAAAAAACCCAAGGTGGCGGAAAATGAGACTCAAAACGATTTACTTTCGCTTAGTGAATTAACCAAAATAAATGAATACCTAGAATTTCATCCAGATATTAATTCACAAAACCCAATTATTTCGAAAGATGGCTTTATACACTTTATTTCTAATTTACGTAATATTCCTAACAAACTTGAAATAGCTAAAGAAATCACTTCAGATCTACAAGGATTACACACTCTAGCAGAAGAAATTAAACCTATGGTGAGCCCTAATGCCAAAAGATCGATCACTTGCTTCCAAAAAGCAATTGCAGCTCATACAAACGAACATACTGATCAATCCAATGATGAACTTTCCTCTGATGGATCTCAAACTGAAGAATACGAAAGTGCTGTAAAATCCAACTAATGAATCGTAATATAATTTCTTGGAATTTGAATAGTGTAAAATCGAAGTATCCTGAACTCCAAGTATTGATTCAAGATTTCTCACCTGTGGTAATATGCCTTCAAGAAACAAAACTAAATCCTGCATCAAATTTCTCACTAAAAAATTACCATATAAACAGAAAAGATGCTCCAGTCATAATAAATGTGAATGGTGGTGTTCTCATAGCAATCCATAATTCATTATACTCTAAAAATGTTACTCTTCACACACCAATTCAAGCAGTTGCGGAACAAGTCTACCTATCTCAAGACACTAAAATCACTATTTGCTGTGTATATCTCCATCATTCGGATAACATCACTACTCATATCCTAGAAAATCTTGCCAATCAGCTACCATCTCCATTCATTATCACTGGAGACTTCAATGCACACAACCCAATTTGGGGCTCTGACTTCCTTAGTCCTAGAGGCTACGAAATTGAGAAATTTATAGAAGTTAATCAAGCTTGTATTTTAAACACCGGATCTCCAACCAGGCTAAATGTTCAAAATGGGTCATTCTCAGCTATTGACCTAACTATTTGTAGTTCATCAATCTCATACCTTATTGAATGGTCTTCTGCAGAAATTACCTACCAAAGCGATCATTTTCCTCAGCTTATAACCTACAACGATCACCAACACTTCCAACAAACAGTTCCTAGGAGGTGGAAAATTCAAAATGCTGATTGGCCTGCTTTTGCTAGCAACCTTAAACTTCATCGTATAGGCAACCTAGAAGATTCTGACATTAATGAAATGTCTCAACAAATAACTAGCCATATCATAGACATTGCGGAGGAATTTATTCCCAGATCATCCTCAAAACTTCCTAAGAAATGTGTCCCTTGGTGGAACAAAGAGTGTCAACAGGCAATAAAAAAGAAAAAACATGCTCTCCTTCAATTTAAAATGTTTAAAACTTCAGAATATTTAATTCAACTTAAAAAAGCCAGAGCTCAAGTTCGAAGAATCATCCGTTCCAGTAAAAGAAATTCTTGGAGGGTATTTTTATCTTCAATCAACTCCAACACCCCAGCAAAAGAATTTTGGAATACAATAAAAAGAATTTCGGGTAAAACTACAATTACTCTGATAAATGCTCTAACCTTGCCTAATAATACGTTAGTTCATACTACTAAAGAAATTGTAGAGGTGCTGGCCACAACATTTGCAAAAAATACTTCATATAACGAGCTCCCTGCTAAATACCTAGCTCAGCATCCAAGAAATGACTTTGATGATTCTATATTTGAAGACAAAACTACAGAATACGAATATAATGCCGACTTCACAATGAAAGAACTGAAACTAGCCATTAAGAACACTAGAAACTCTTCTCCTGGTCCAGACAACATTCATGCTGAAATGCTAAAACACATGAATACATCAAGCTTACAAATCATCTTAAATTTATTCAACAAAGTATGGCACACACATGAGCTACCAAAAGAATGGCTTTTATCTCACGTTATTCCGATTTTGAAACCAGGAAAATCTCCCACTGATCCGAACAGTTACCGACCCATAGCATTAACCTCTGTACTCTGTAAAATACTGGAACGAATGGTCACCTCAAGAATGATGGCCTACCTTGAAGAGAAAAAATTATTAGACAACAATCAATGCGGATTTAGGAAAAGGCGATCCACAATTGATCAATTGATAAAACTACAAAACGAAATAATTGATGGATATACAACTCAGCAGTTCACAGTGAGTGTCTTTTTTGATGTGGAAAAGGCCTTTGACCAAATACCCAGGAGAACAATTATGGAATCACTAAATAAGCTTAATTTAAAAGGAAACCTTCCAAGATTCATCTCAGCTTTTCTCCGATGTCGGACATTTAGAATTTGTATTGGCACTGTCCTTTCCAGCATCCAAAATCAAGAAATTGGCACCCCCCAAGGAGGAGTCGCTAGCCCATTTGCATTCATACTTGGTTTAAATGATATTGGTTCAAAAATCAAAAAGCCTGTACAATACTCCCTATTTGCTGATGATCTCTCCATTTACACCAGAGGCAAATCTATTGGCGAGGTGCAACATACTCTACAAACTACAATTAATGGACTCCAAAAATGGATTACAAAAAAAGGACTAAGATTTTCTGCTGAAAAAACTGTAATCCTAAATTTTCATCGAAAAAATGGTGATATTCCAAGCATTAATCTTCAGATCTATGGCAACCAAATAGCAAATGTTCAAAGCCACAAGTTCTTAGGACTTATTCTTGATTCCAAAATGAGATGGAGAACTCACATAAACTTTATTAGGCGCAAATCAACGAATGTAATCAACCCAATGAAAAAACTTAGTCACACAAACTGGGGATCTGATAGAAAATCATTGCTGAGAATTTATATTAGCCATCTACAATCAATAATAGATTATGGATCGATCATATACGACACAGCCTCCCAAACAGAGTTAAAAAAACTCAGCACAATCGTTAATCAAGCTCTCCGCCTTGCTACTGGTGCCTTTCGTACAAGTCCCATTCCAAAACTACTGGAGGAAGTGGGCTTTCTCTCTCTTCAAGATCGCCGAAACCATCTAGCTCTAAAATATTTCATCAAAATTGGCGAAGATCAGAGTCATCTAAACTACTTCAAGACTTTCTTCTCCAACCTTGGAAGCCAATATAGGCAAATTAAACCATTTGGATGCAGAACAAAAGACCTCCTTACCTCTCTCGGAATTAACGCCACAGATTTCCCTAAAATCTACGAAATTATTTCACATCATCAAAAATTATTGAAACAAAAATCAACGGCTTGCAGAGAGAATCGACATGAGGAAGTTGTTTTCGCCAGAGTGAGAATTGGCCACACAGCTCTCACTCACAGTCCACTGTTCACTGAAAAATCTCTCAGAAAGTGCTCAAAATGCAACACTGACATTACCATCAAACACATAATTGAGAGCTGCGAGCTATACAGAGATAAAAAAGAACAAATACTTGGAGCTAACTTCAACTTTACTCAAATCTATGAAGACAAAGAAGAAATTTGTCAGAATCTCCTTCTGTTTCTAACTGAGATTGGAATAATTGGGCTAATTTAGTCTCTTTCTAGAAATTTATTTATTTATTTATATATTGCAAGTGCCTAAAAATTCTTTACATATTACTTTTTCCATTTATTAATAATATGTTCATACTGAACCCTTTTCTTATTCATACAATGTTTCGTTATTCAAGTGCCATTCTTTATATTTTACGTTTCCTTGTTAATACCTAATGAAAACATGTACTTATATATTGTAGACGCTAAAGGCCCCTGATGCCGGGCGTCGGTAAATAAATATTTTTGTTGTTGTTGTTGTCTTTATTCAAATACCATACTGGGTGTTTGATATGAATAATATGTTGTTGAATCAATACAGGTACATAGAACTTTATAATATTTCAGTTAACTATCTTTTGAAAAATCTTGAAATTGTTTGGATCAGTTTGAACCTAAGGATATGGAGATTATTTCAGTTTCAATAGGTTTGAACTAGGTAAAAAAAAATTCTAGAGAAAGCGACTATCCCTCGCGGTGGACCTTGATTATTTTGAAAAGACCCAAAAAAATTAGTTCGGAATTTTCACCTCGACAGAATCAAAAATCATCACTTTTCACCACCATTATCATCATAAAATTTAAGTCACAATGCAAAAGACAGTCTGATGTGAGACTAGCAAAAATCGAGCCATTCTGATTAAATAAATCACTGGAAAAGTAAACTCCTACTTTCAAAAATCATCAATATTATAATAATACTTATATAATTTCGTACTGTTTCAATACTTTTCTGGATCTAATGGTAATCTCTCGAAAACCAGTTGATTAAATTACCTCAAATTTTCCAACTTATTTCTTAATTTTTTTTTTCAAAATTTCGTACATTTTTCGTAAGTACTTTCGTATTCGGTACGAACCACGACTTCTTGCAGGTAACTGCGAGAATCAACCCATAAAATTGGTCTCATTCAGGACCTACGATCACGATTTTACAACATGGCCAAGTGAACGGTAATTTTTTTAATCGAACCATACCAGTTCTCGGAAAAAAAAACTATACTAATGAAATTCTTGGGAAAAAATTATACCAAACCAACCAAAACAAAGAAATTAACTATACAATTATTAAAGATGATTGATAATTGGTGTAATTCATCCAACGACAGAATAACTTTCGAGAAAAAACAGCGAAGAATCAACAATTACCAACGCAATTTTCTTCTCGCTACATCCAACCGAAAATTGTTTTTACGCATGGGCAGCTTAATGCCATGATGGATCACCCAATTAACACGAGCTAAGCAAACCGCAAATTTTCAATCGAACTAGGTACTCGTATTATATTTTTTGAAAAATTCTCACATCTAAACTTCCCCGAAAAATTAAGTCAAACAGACTGCAAAAACAATTACGAATTCGTCGTCGTTAAGATGATTGATAATCAGTAAAATATACCTACATATTCCCCACTCACTTGGAAAACACAGATGTAAATTCCGAGCAGCTACACAATTTTTCCAAGGTATAAAAATCAGGAAATTTTTCTCATTAGTTTCACTTTACGCACAGAAAGGTTTACTACTCGAGTGTTGATCCGTCTTAGTGTTATTGTTTTCGTAAAAAAAAAACGTTACCAACATGAGCAAATTGTTCGGATTTGCCATTTTTTTGATGGGTTATTTTAATAGGTGAGTGAATAAAAATGCTCGTAACTGTTGAAAAAAAAAAGTTTAGTTGAAGATGAAATTTAATTTCAGCCAAAGTCGTATGTCCTGCACCGCTTGAATCCAGAAGAGAAATCGATAATAACACAAATCAGCCTGAAAGCACTGAAAATCCAGGTACGATATCATCAAAATCTAATATTTGTACGACGGATTTATAAAATATGGTTGCCATCGCCTTATCGTGATCGAAATTTGCAATTAATTTTACGTATTATGAATAGAAGTAGCATATGATTCTGGACACAGAAGAAGAAGAATACTTTGAAGATGAAGATGATGATAATGAAAGCTAGCGAAGAAATACATGGTGAGTAGGAACCACGAATTTCTTTTTTTCTTTGAGAAATTCAAAATGTAATTTAACTTCCTCTTCTCTTTCTTATTAAAAACGATCACAAATGTATCCAATCTTTATCAAAATTGACGAATAAGGGCAAACGAATTTAAAAAATTGCACCTTCGGTAAATGCGTTTAATTTTTTACGTTACCAAACCAAAATTATTTTTGAAACCCACATGAAAACTGAAAAAAATTTGCATCTTATCAATTTGACAATTTTTTTTTCGATTTTAACTGAACGTCAAAAAATTTTGAAAAATTAAAATTTTTATTGTTTTAGTCCACTTTTTCAAAGATTCTCCGTTACTTGAAAAAAATTAATGAATTTTTATTTTTTATAAAATACATGAACTGAAAAAACGATTGTAATAAATTTTATCCAAAAAAATAATAATAACAACGCACCATTCGCAAAGTTGGGAATATCTATTCCAAAAATAATAATATTGATCGCGATGATTGGGAAAATTTATCACATAGAAATAAAACTTATTTATTATAATTTTATAGATTAATAATTTTACTGCAATTAGAGCAGTTTTGTTGAATGATGACTCGCCACCTACACTTTTCTTCTAAATGAAATTCTTAATTTTTAAAAATTAAATATTAATTTATATCAAAATTCCAGGGTTTACATTCATTGACTTTCGTAACATTTTTAGTGTTCCTGGGCCCTCCGGGGCCGTGGAACTCTATTAAAATCACTCGCTTCTTCTTCTTTTTTCCGTATTCCCCGATTTTCATTAGATCGATTGAAGAATGTCAGTGGCTTACATCTCGATGACGACAAAGCTGCATCGCGTCAAAAAAACCAATCATAAGCGAGGAATAGAGAAATTTATTAATAACAAAAGTCTATTTTATACTCGCAGGAAAGGCGATTTTCCATCATGTTGAATTTTTTTTTCCAAAGTTCAAATTCAGTTGAATTTCAAAAATTTTTTCCAATTTCAAATTTTTTTGAGAGTTTATTCAATTTTGTATGCATTTTCTCAATATTTTTGGCAATTTCAAATTTTCTCGACATTTGATGCGATTTTGTATTTTCTCCACATTTTTGTCAATTATTTCTAATTTTCTAAAGATTTTAATTTCCAAACTAGAATTTTCTCAAAATTTCAACTCTTTTTCCAGTTCTGAATTTTTTGAAAATTCTTCCCAACTTGAAGACCAAGGAAAACCTTCTTGCCAGGTCCCCGGACCTCGCTTGTTTTATTTATCGTCGCAGTACCAATTTTTCATGAAAAACTATCATTGCGAAAATCCCAGGAAAAAACATTAAAAAGTTTTCAAAAGTAGGAAAAAACCGAACTGTGAATAATTCTGTTCAGCCAGTCTTCAAATAAAAGAGAATGGAATGAAAAATTTAGAATTTTCCATTTTTCATGACTTTTATAAGTTTTTTGTCATTCTTGACTTTTTCACGACTTTTATGATTGGTGAACACTTTGAAATTGATTCCAAATTAAAAGGGAATGAGGCAGTCATTTTTACCGAGTTCATTTTGATTTCATCAGCATTAAGTATGACTCGATACTTCTTCAATCAAATCGACTCCAAAAAATTATTCGCAATTTTTCTCACCCTCGCAGAACCATCGCTACCGTTCCTGACCTGCGTGCTTTTCCAAGATGACCAACCATGTAACGCCATGTGTTCGTTAGTCGGATCAATTTACGGTACACCGGTCAACTCTGGAGTCTGCGGCGAAGAAAACGAATGCAAATGTAACATTCTGCCCAACGCTACCCTCAAAGACTACTGGAACAAGAAATTCGACTCGGAAAACATTCTGCAAGAAATCTCCGCAAAGAAAGACCTCTCCAAGAAAATCCTGACTGAATTGAAAAACCCGTACAAAACACCTCAACAAACCATTCTCGCTCTCAGACCTATGCTCTCAGCCAAACAACTGAAAAATCTCCGAGTAAAGGACAACGAAGTCCAGAAATTATTCACAGCCGATGGTAAATTCGACCACAACGCCGTCAAAAGATACGTCGCCAAGCAGATGAAAAGCTTCGACAAACCTGCCGATGGATACGATTACAAGAAAACCCTGATCAATGTTCTGGACGCTGCACACAAAGACGTCTTCGACTACATTTTCGATGAAGTACGTCATTCAAAAAACAAACTCTTGAACAATGCCCTCGACCGGTACGCGAAAGAACGCAATATTAAAAAGGCCCCTCCGACCGAATGCGCCGACGATCAAGAAACCCTCGTCGACGTCTTGGACGCAGCCGTAATCAATCAATTAATCAGACCACCTCCTCGAAAAGCTCCAACTCGCGACGAATCTGTCCTCAATTTATCATCATCGCGTTCCAGATCTTCCAAGCTCGCATCTCAATCAACCACCGAAGACCCTCGATGGATACTTCGTGGCTTCGACCCAACAAACGCCGTCGAATTGAAGGCAGGAGGAAAATGCTGGGAAGAATCCCCCCGGAAACTATAATGTTTGCTTGTTAAAAGTAATCAAAAACAAAATACTAAACTGGAAATAATGAAAAATTCGGCATTTACGTAGAAATGGAACTCAACAACCAAGATGGTGTCACTCAAAGGTGGTCGTTCGGTGGTGTTGATGTTATGCTGGTTCGAGATGCGAGAGGCCTAATTAGACAGAAATGGTCGTTGAAAAATTCCACCATGGAAGTTGTCAACGATCCCGAAGGGAGAATTCGCCACAACCATTGGTCTGGTCCCAGCGATGCGGATTCCGTCGAGGAGTATAAACGTTCCATTGATTCGTGGTGTGCTCGCAATGATTTCTTCTTAGGCAAGAAGAACTGCGTTATTTATTAAATTACCTACACGTAGAAGAAAAAAACTTCTTCAAAAGAAAAATGTGAACATTGATGAAACTCAATAAATTTTTTCAGAATATAATCTCGTTACTTTGTACTAACGTGAAAATCTTTTAAGGAATTTTCAATAACGTAAATCACATAGATTTTTAGGGCACTTTCGGGTTCATATACCTATTGATAAATACATTATGTAGGTATACCTGTCAACTGCAACTTGAACTTCATAAATTTCAAAACTGAATGAGTAAGTAACTAGGTCTTAATAGGTTTACCTCATAAATTCACTTATCTCACACGAAATATTGAATAAGTTTACTTTTCTTTACCTTATTTACTCGGATACAAGTCACTAAGAAAAAAAATTTAAAAATTAAAAACTTCGTAGGTACTAGGTGGTAGGTAAGTATAGAATTTCTCTATCACGGCGATTCTCCATCTTCCAAGGAGTACGGGGAAAAAAATTTTCTCGTAATCTTACCCCAAAATACGTATTTGGTTGATCGCGAATTTGAAATATTATTGATTTTCATCAAATTCAAATCACACACGCAAAATCTTCAAAATCGAAACGAAAATGTTTTAGTAAGGGTAAGGTTGCCATATTTCGACCACTTTTTTTCAAACTTCCACCAATCGAAGACTTTTTGCGGTAGAAACGTCGAAAATAGCTTTAAAAATACCTTGAACCTTCCCCTACCACTCCCTAAAATTTTGAGCCTATACAATCATTTTTGTATTTTTTGCGATTTTTTTCTGAGGAAACTCAAAAATCGATTTTGAAATTTTGGGTTCCTAATTTCGACCACCAGCTGATTTCGCCCGCATAGAGCGGAATCCATCCGAAAATAATTTTTTCATATTCTTTTTTCACAGATAAACAAAATGAGACCAAAACGACAACCCTACAGCCAAAACTCGCGGAGAAAATCAGAAAAAACAAAATCGCATTCAAAAAACAGATTACATAAGATAGTATAGCTGGTCGAGATTAGGGCACCCCAAACAATTTGAACTTTGGTGAAAATTTTTGTTTTGTACCGCCAGTTGTTTTCAAAAACGATGATTTTATCGAAATCTGACACCATGCCCCATCACAATTCACAATTATTTGGTAGAATTTATTAAAAAAATTATTCATAATTTGAGATCAAAGAATACGTAAAAAAAATTTTTCACCTATGCGATTTTGTTTTTTTCAATTTTCTCCGCTAATTTTGTCTGTAGGGTTGAGATTTAGGTCTCAAATTGTTCATCGATAAAAAAGGAATATGAAAAAAATTTTTTCGTGTAGATTGCTTCCATAGCGGCCGAAATCGGCCGGTGGTCGAAATTAGGAAGCGGTCGAAGATAGGGCACTTTACCTTTAACTGAGAATAAATGTTTATAAAATTTTTCAAAAAAAATCCATAAAGTGTGATTGAAAAAAACAAACAAACAAAATTGAATTAGAATATTTCAACCAGATTTTTCGGAGGAAAATAATTCCAGGAAGTATTCAAAGCTTCTGAATCCAGTTCTGAGGTCACTTTGATTTCGAACTACATATAACCAGAACTCAAAATGGGCCCATATGGGAAGGTGGCGGAGAGGAGTCAAACTGAAAATTTTCCATAATTATCAAGTGTGGTATCGAAATCCATGGTTATTTACCCGGGGAGACCGTTTTCGACATCATTTCATCAAAAAATAAAACCAAATGGGTTAATGGGGAGGTGATGAAGAGGGACCAAATCCGAAAATTTTCTCAATTATCGAGGGTGGTATCAAAATCAATGTTTTTTTACCCGTGGGATCTGTTTCTGATGTCATTTCATCAAAAAAATCCAAAATGAGCTCATGGGGGAGGTGGCAGGGAGAGCCAAATTGAAAATTGTTCGTAATTATCTATTTCTATTTGCTCCTCTCCTCCTTCTCCGTGGACTCATTTTGGATTTTTTAACAGAATGACGTTGAAAACGGTCCCACGGGTAAAAAACAAATAATTTTGATTCTACACTCGACAATTACGGAAAATTTCAAACTTGACTCAAACCCGTCACCTCCCCTATGGGCCCATTTTACATTTTTTTTATGAAATGACTTCGGAAACGGACTTTCTGGGTAAAAAAAACTTCGTTTTGGACACCACACTCGATAATTATTGAAAATTTTCAGTTTGACCCCTCTCCGCCACCTCCTCATATGGGCTCATTTTGGGTCCTGGTTATAGTTCGAAGTCAAAATGACCTCAGAACTGGGTTCGGAAGCTCTGAATACTTCCTGAAATTCTTTTCCTCCGAAAAATCTGTTTGAAATATTCTAATTCAATATTGTTTGTTTTTTTCAATCACACTTTTTAATATCTTCGCCCCCCTCCCCACCGCGACCGTATTTTTAGCGTTTCGTTGCCGCGTGTCCGTACGCGCTCCCTTAATTCATAAATATGGGCTTTGAGGCACGGGTTAATATGCATCAATCGGGCTGAAAATTTTTGTGTGTTATTTCTCATGAAGTGGGAAAAACTAGGGAGAGGGGAGACAGGCGCGCCCGCAGGATTTTCCGATGAGGTAGCAAGAGGAAGTTCCCCAGATGATGCCCCTTGACTTGATGTAAAAAAATGCTGTAAAAAATTTTGAATCCCCCCCACCTTTTCGGAGCTATAACCATTTTATTGCATAATTTTCAAGAATTTTTAATTCCAAGGGAAGTGAATGAAATTTTTTGTTTTTTGGCACAAAGGTACATCTCGTAAAGGTGTATTTGCGATAATTTTTTCATCAATTTTGGTGTACTCCTTCATGAGGTTTTGGCCATTTGAAATTTTCAACTGTAAAAAAGACCTTAACAGCGAAGTTTAACTAATTTTTGAAAATATCCTAAAAACGTGTTTTCCAACGTAGATTCACGTCACGTATTCAGTTTTGGCGATTTTGTTGGAGCAAGGCCGAAAATCGCGAAAAATCGCAAAGAAATGTTGCTGTTTTGGCAGATTTTTCAAAATTTGAGCATTTTATACAGAAAGAAATGACCAAATGAAAAAACTAGCGTCGTGTCGTGTTAAGCAGGTCAAAATACCCCGATAAACACACTTTTCGCGATCATTTTACTCTAAATGTCGAAATTCACTTTTCTCACTGATTTTTCATGACTATAAAACTGAATTTCGAGGATTTAATCCTGAATATTAACTATCCTAACATACATCCCTAAAATAAAAAAAAAAAATCGAAAAGTTTATGAGGTAGCGACCGCTACCTCCGCTACCCGCTGTGGGCGCGCCTGAGGGGAGATCCCGGCAAAAATTCCAAAAATAAATTTTGACCAAGCATAAATAAGGGACACCCAAACATGGTCGATAAGGATGACCGTGCTGGAGCTTACCAAAAATACCGAAGGAACTAAGATTGTCGAAAACTGATATTGTTTGTAGAAAGAAAAATTTCCATATTGGAAGGTTTTTGATAGAAAATACCGATTTTTTCGTAATTTAAATAAACTTATTCAGCATTTCATAATTAAAGTCTGTTTTACTCATTGAAATTTCACTTTTTAATTCTACCGGGTACTAAACTATGTTAACCGAACACAAATGAATGATTGACATCGATTTTAACAGAAAAAATTTCAATTATTGGATCCAGTAATGGGTAATTAGGTATTCAATAAATACAAATGAAGACCTCACGGGAAGAACGGGTTAACTGAAATTTTAGAAATTTTGCAGGGAAAACGTTTTAAAGATAATGTTGAAGTGAAACTGAAAAAAATGGGTTTCAATTTTTTTTTTTGATTTTATTACTTTCAAAATGTCAATTAAATCATTTTACATCGGCAAATATTGCTCAAAGTTTTTCAAAAGCTTCAAAGTCACTCAACACACTACCTGTTTGAACAACATTCTGAGAAGTTAACCCGTTTCTTTCCGTGTAAAGTACCTCAATTAACCCGTTCTTTCCGTGAAGTGACACAATTAACCCGTTCTTTCCGTGTTTTCTTGAAATTAACATATTTTTTCTCTGAAATTAATCAGTTTTTTCCACCAATGAGTCATCTTTTGTTGAATTATGTTTTTTTTTTCATGTTCACAACAATAAAATCAATTATTTAAAAAACAAAAATCACTTTTTATACATTTTTTTTCTTTGTTTAGAGTAATTAACCCGTTCTTTCCGTGTTTTTAATTTCTTGAAAATTCTTTTTTTTGCTTTTATTGACAAAATTTGAAAAGTTGGACATTTTTCATATAAACCACATAAAAGTACATGGTTTATTGTACACAATGGCGAAGAAAAATCAGTTTTTGAAAAAAACCCTCAGTTTAACCTGTTCTTTCCGTGAGGTCTTCAAATGATAAACTCGCAAATTCCAAAAAATAAATCGACCGAGCAACAATCTGTCAACTCTTAGACTCGATTTTTTTGTCGCGCTAACCATTACATCTATCTGAGAGTAAACTTTTCAGACATCACGGTTTTCAAATTTTTCGAAGAAAAAAATAGATATAAATCAAAATTTCAAGAGGTATTTATCACCTTGCTACATCCAACCAAAATATAATTTCAAAAATGGTTTCGACGCAGCGGCTTAAGACCATGATGGATCGTCCCAACTTATAACGAGCCAAGAAATTGAAAATTATCCATCGAACCATTACATTTTTTAGAAAATTTTCGCATCTAAAATTCCCGGAAAAATGAAGTCCAACCGGCTGTAAAACAAATTACGAATCCTTCGTCGTTAAAGATGATTGATAATTAGTATAATATACTTATTTTTCACTCACTTGGAAAACAACAGGTGTGAATTCTGAACAGATACGCAATTTTTCAAGTATAAAAATCAAGAAATTTTCCCATTAGTTCACTTTACGCACCGAAAGTTTACTACTCGAGTGTTTATCCGTCTTGTTATTGTTTTCGTAAAAACGTTTACCAACATGAGAGTAAATTGTTCGGATTTGCTATTTTTTGATGGTTTTTAATAGTAAGTGAAAAAAAAAATGCTCGTAATTGTTGAAAAAAAAAGTTTAGTTAGAAATGAATTTAATTTCAGCCCCAAGTCGTATGCCCAGCACCGCTTGAAATCCAGAAGAGATATCGATGATAACACCCATCAGCCTGAAAGCACTGAAAACCCAGGTACTATTTTATCAAAATTTATTATATTATTTTTTGAAAAAATTATGTATCATCGCCCTAGTAGTCATCGAAATTTGCAATTATTAATTACGTAATAGGCACAGTATGTTTGAAACGAAGGAGCAGGAACCGGTAGCAAATGATTCTGATAAAGAACCCAGAATTAGAGGAATACTTTGAAGCGAAAGATGATGATGACGACTCTAGCGAAGAAGTGCATGTAAGTAGGTGTAGGTACCTAGGTAAATAGGTATTTTTGTTAGTTTGAAAATAAGATGAATAAGTACGGGTATAACGTCAAATTTGACCTGAATTTAAAAACAAAGTCGACTCAATTTTAGTAAATTCGAGTTCTCTTTCCCAATTGAATTCAAAACTAGTTATTCACAAATTGTTTTTAAGATCACAGCTCAAATAATTCCATTCAAAATAAATATCTCCAATCAAAATTTGATTTCACTTTTTTTGTAGAAAGAGATGAATAATTGTTAAGAAAATAAAGTTTCTTCATTACTTCTCCAGAGCCAGTGAAAGTAATCACGAACTCCTTTTTTTCTTTGAAAAATGCAAAATGTAATTTTCAACTCCCATTTATCTTTTTCATTAAACACCTGACAAATGTATTCAATTTTCATCAAATTGACGAACAAAGGCAAAGATTTTGAAAAATTACACTTCGTAAATAGGTGAGCATTTTTTACGTTCCCTATTAATATATTTTTTTTAAATCATATTAAAATTACTTATATTAAAAAATAATTATTCTTATCAATTTTAGCTTCTTTTTTTTTGAATTTTGACTAAAAAAACATCAAAAATTTGACAAATAATTTTTTACCCATTTTTTCAAAGATTTTTTAAAAGGTATTTGAAAAAAAAATTAATTT
>JAVBJF010001382.1:0-14997 GCA_033439095.1 Pseudococcus viburni
TTTGTTTCCCCAAAAGCGCCACGGTACGTTTGTTTAGGTATTTTATTATCAACACAAGAAAAAAAAACCAGGTACGGGGATTTTTCCAGCCCTCGATCACCAACAGGGTTCTGCTTATGTACCTTTGATGTAGTCTTATCGCAAAATGTAATCATCAAACGGTGGCGGACCGAGAAGATTTAGGTGTCCGAGTATTACAGCAATATTTATACACACGGGATGAAATAAGTAGTTACACTATATTATGATGGTGCTGGTAGCCACCTCTCTACAGCTTCCACTCGGGTCTCAGCCACAGTACGTATTTCAGTCTACACTGTGCGATGATTCGAGATAATATACCTATGATTTATATTATTTATCTATCTATTTACCTAGTTTATTTAGTTTAGAGAAATATTTGACGTATTAAAACAGATGACTTACGAGCCAGCTGAGTTGATTATGAATAAGAGGTATTTTGGTGTTGGTATTTGGTTGTTGCCTTGCTGGCTGCTCAAGACTCCTTCTGTGGTTCCTTCTGATGTTTTTTGGAAGTGGTTTGATGCTTGTAACTCATTTTTTTCACTAGTTGGACTGTCTTGTATTTTCCTACTCGTTGGATCGAGATTATGGGATTCGGATACATCTATGAAAATACAAAATTAAAAATCTGTAATTATTTTGAACGTGTAAAAAACTTACTTACTTTCGTACATACATAAAATGGCAAAAAAACGAGTATAATTTACGATTTTTCGATAGTTCGGAATTGAAAAATTCTCAACATTCATTTTTTCCAAGAAATTTAACGGAAAATGCATAATTTTTGTATTGGACCATTGGACTCTATTTACAAAGTGTCTAGCAAAATTTAAAAATAAAAATTCGATTTTTTTTCAAAACTTTGTTTAATTTTTCAATACACGGAGGCATAAAATGTTTCACTCCCTTCCCCTTCGCCTAGCTAAAAAATCGATAAAATTTACAAGATCAGAAAGTGTGGATAAAACATATAGGGTGTCCGGCGAGTGGCCTGCCATACCCATACTTCATTTTTGCATATAACGGGTACCACTAGGGTGGCCCTTAAAAAAAAGGTTGGGATTTTTTTCGGGACCCCCCCTAGTTTGGTGCCACTACATGAGAAAATGACGTACAAAAAATTTCAGCCCAATCGATGCATGTTAACCCGTCCCTCAAAGCCCATTTTGAAAAATTGATGGAGCGCGCCCGAGCTGATAATATTCCACTACGGCCACGCGGAAACGAAACGCTAAAAATACCCCTAGTGACCCGACGACTTAAAATACACGCCAAAGGCATGGAAATAAAGATAGAATGTTCTGGTTTGCGGCATTCGATTCCTTATAAAATTTGGAATCGGAAAAGCTAATTTTCAATTTTTTTGCACCCCCGGGAGGAAAAGCGCTAGGGTTTTACAAAGTGCAACTGAACAGGAAAAATCAAATTATTTGATAAAAATTTTTCAAACACATTTTTCGAGGGGAAAGAATGAAAATTTAATTCTAGGGGTTATTCAGAGCATCCGAACCCAGTTTGGCGGTCATTTTGACTTCGAGCTACCACTAGTACTCAAAGTGAGGGGAGGGGAGGGGGGCGGAATGAAAAATTATTTCGAAAAATTGAGTGTGGTATCAAAATCCACATTTTTTACTGGTGAAATCCGCTTCCGATTTTACTTTATCAAAAATCAAAACCCCGAAATGGGCCCATGGGGGGGGGGGGGGGGGTCAGGGAAACACCAAAATAAAAACTTTTCATAAGAATCGAGTGTGGTATCAAAATTCACGTTTTTTTTTTTTTATTTTTACCCAGAGTTAGTTTCCAATATGTCTTCATCAGAACCCCCAAAAAGGGCATTGAGCCCTTTGGGGAGGTGTCAGGAAAAGGCCAAATCGAAAACTTTTCATATGAATCGAGTGTGGTATCAAAATTCACGGTTTTTTTACCCAGAGAGTCCGTATCTGATGTTACTTTATCAAATGCCCCAAAATGGACCCATTGGGGAGGTGTCAAGGAAAGGAAAAATCGAAAATTTTTCATAAGAATCGAGTGCGGTATTAAAATTTACGTTTTATTTCGACACCCCACTTCATATTTATGTAAAATTTTTAATTTGGGTCCTCCTCAACACCTCCCCAATGGGTCTATTTTGGGGATTTTGATGAAAGTAAAATCGGAAACGGATTCTCTGAATGAAAACGCGAATTTTGATACCACTCTCGATTCTTATGAAAAGTTTTCGATTTGGCCTTTCCCTGAAACCTCCCCAATGGGCCCATTTTGGGGCATTTAATAAAGCAACATCAGAAACTAATTCTCTGAAAAAATACGTGAATTTTGATACCACACTCGATTCTTATGACAAGTTTTTATTTTGGTGTTTCCCTGACACCCCCCCCCCCCATGGGCCCATTTCGGGGTTTTGATTTTTGATAAAGTAAAATCGGAAGCGGATTTCACCAGTAAAAAATGTGGATTTTGATACCACACTCAATTTTTCGAAATATTTTTTCATTCCGCACCCCCCCCCCCCTCACTTTGGGTACTAGTGGTAGCTCGAAGTCAAAATGACCCCAAAACTGGGTTCGGATGCTCTGAATAACCCCTAGAATTAAATTTTCATTCTTTCCCCTCGAAAAATGTGTTTGAAAAATTTTTATCAAATAATTTGATTTTTCCTGTTCAGTTGCACTTTGTAAAACCCTAGCGCTTTTCCTCCCGGGGGTGCAAAAAAATTGAAAATTAGCTTTTCCGATTCCAAATTTTATAAGGAATCGAATGCCGCAAACCAGAACATTCTATCTTCATTTCCATGCCTTTGGCGTGTATTTTAAGTCGCCGGGTCACTAGGGGTATTTTTAGCGTTTCGTTTCCGCGTGGCCGTAGTGGAATATTATCAGCTCGGGCGCGCTCCATCAATTTTTCAAAATGGGCTTTGAGGGACGGGTTAACATGCATCGATTGGGCTGAAATTTTTTGTACGTCATTTTCTCATGTAGTGGCACCAAACTAGGGGGGGGGGTCCCGAAAATAAATCCAACATTTTTTTTCCACCAAGTATAAATAAGGGCCACCCTAGGGTAACACTAAGAAAAACGTTAGATGAACAAGTTGCCTATCTTGAAAATTGGAGGGGCAAATGCTGATTTTTTTAAAAATCACGTATTTTTTTTTGTTTTAATCGTGGAAATGAATAGTGCTTTGAAAACTGAATAAATTTACATTATTCGACTTTTTGCCCAACTTGAAAATTGAAGGGGCTACAAAAAAATAAACTAATTAAAGGAATGGAATAGTATGTTGAAAAAAATTAAGAGAAAATTGAAAAAATTTCTGAAGCTCACTTATTTTGAATGACCCGTAGCCCCTTCATTTTTTATGTTAGGTAAAAAGTCTGTAGAACAAAATTTGTTCATTTTTCAACATACTATCCATTCCCTTGATTAGTTAAATGAAGTATGACAGACCACTCATCTATGTACGTAATTGTAAAATTCATGACATACATATGATGAAATTTTAGTCTCTTCCACCAGTTGTTGGTTAACTGAGTAGAGTGGATAGGTTTGTTCTTTTTTTTTTTTTGAAATTTGGAGAGGGAGATGAGTCAAATGTCAAAAAGTTGTGTGCGGACTTCAAAATGACCAGACGAAAATTTCACCCTTCCCCCGACTCAGATCTTTATTTTCATCCAATTACTACTAAAATTCGATTACACATCTGTTCAAAAAAAAATGTTTAAATTGAAAAAAATCGGCGAAAAATAATTTAAGTTTAAGTACAGATTAAATGATGCATTCATCTGAAAATGTCACCATAGATTACTCTGCATTTTTTAGGAGGACTTCAGAATAAATGTATCTTCTTCTCATGTTTTTAAAATTTCTTCTAAAAAAGCAAAAAAATCGTGTTTTTGAAAAATGGCCTCACAAGGGAGGTATCCCAATTCGAAGTAAAATTTTGAACACAAACATAACCGCACCCTGAAATTATTCAAGGGACGGGCTGAGAATTCGAAAAAAAGTAGGAGAGGGGTGAAATTTCAATGGAAAAATTGAGTAACTTGATAATTGCGGAATTTTAGTCATTTTTCACTGATCTTTCAGTTAATTACTAATTTTTTCTAAATCGGGAATTGATTGAGAAATTAGTGATTTTGGACTGAAAGATCAGTGAAAAATCATTAATTTTCAAAATAGAAGGAGTTACTGCCCCGAGCGAAACGAGGGCGAATATTTTTTTGAAAATCATGTTTGAGAGCAAAAATGCACTTTCTTCACATTTTTGTGATAAAAAATCTGCTTTTCAAGGTTAAGGAGGGGGGAGGAGGCTCGAGTCCCTGAGCTCGCCCTTGGTGGCACATATGAACACAAACAAAAACAAGTAGAAAGAAAATCATAAAAGAACCCCACTTCTAACATTTCAGGCGCTAAAGTTTATTTATTGAATTTTAGGGAATTTTTGAAATTTAAAAATTACCTCATCCATTAACAAACCATGAAAAATTGTTCCAATCAACGAAAATTGCTGAAATTTGGTATTTCCAGTTAGGAAACCACCATTCTTAGTCCAACCTACTACCTATAAATATTCACTAAGTAAGGTGCTGCATTTCTCAACTTTGATGAGCTGTGGCAGAAATCTGAGATTTTTTAAAATACAATATTTACCCCTTCCCTTTGCTCTTCCTTTTCGAAGAAATGAAAGCTCAAAGCTTCAAAATTTTGTAATTTTTTCGAAAAAATATGTATACTTTTTTTTCAGAGGATAGATGGAGAGATGTGTTTACATGAGTTTTGTACATGGTCAAAAACGTTATTAATTTCGGAAATCGTGTGGAAGTGAATACGAAAAATTATCGCATAAAAGGACTGATTTTCAATACAGATGGACATAAGACAACTCTGACAGTCCTGACACTCTTTCTTTTTTTTAAGAGGTAGATTTTCAAAATAATTTCTAACCGTATGAAAAATAACCATAAAATGATAAAATAAACCGGTTATTATTTTTTTGAAATTCCAGCATTCGAAACATGAAAAAAGTAAAAAATGTTAAAAGAAAAAGAAAGTCTAGGTACTTAATCAAAAAACTTGGATATTTCAACATTTATCAAGAAAATTTTTGCATGGGTGAAATTTTGGGAAAATCGAGATTCCAAAGTATTAAAAAATGTATTTAACGAGCAAATTTGAATTGATGAATTTCATGATCATTACGACGAAGCAGACATTAGGATGGATCGACTTGCCCTTTTTCAAGAAATTGTGTCAAAACCTACCTGGGAAACTCCTCCCTCTAGTATCCATCTTTACCTCTAACAATTGCTCTCAAAATTTGACATTATTGAAAAATTCGCAATTTTTTACCATGACTTTCCTCCCTTTGTGTTGAAAATTTATCAAAAATAAAAAAGTAATAAATTACATACGTAAGTACCTAAATAAGTAGGTAAGGTACCATGGTTATTCCAAAATTGAGGAAATGGTGGAAAATCGCTGCTAATGATATTTTGGGATAAAAGTATCCATAAGTAATAAGATTATTTTACGAAAAAATAATTTTTCAATTTCACAAAAAAAACTAAACAAAACACAATTTTTTTAGTGACTTACCCCTTAAAAAATGAGAGACAGGTGAAAAGGAGGCACTTATAACGTCACTTTTGTTTTTTTTTTCAAATTTTTTTGAATAAGGTCAAATTTTTAGGGAGGTATAAATAGAGGTAAGGTTTCGGCTAAGGGAGTGAAATTTTCACCATTTTTTTCTCGGAGATTTCCATTCCTATTTTGAAAAAAAGGCAAAACGTTTCGTCAAAGAAAACACATTCAAATCATTAAATACGCCATGAAAAAAAATTCAGATTTAGATACCTAATCAAAATGTTGTACCTTCTTCTAAACAATCGAGATTCTGATGTACTTGAACGAGAAATTTGGTAAACTTTTGTTCAGAGGTAACTAAAAATGCTCGGTAGATCTCGAAGTTCTAAAAAATTCGTAATTTTTCCATTTTATTCATTTTGAAAGAATTTTTGAACAATGAAAATTCCAACATCTCATTACCCTTTCAATATGACAGCATGGGCGAAAATCTCAAATAATAAGATTCAAAGCTCAACGTGAATATCGAATGCAGATATGAACGAATTTTCATTTTGCACATTGTAACTAATCCCATCCCAGAAAATCCGTTTTAAAAAAAGTAAAAATTAAACACCAAAAACAGATACCACCTACATCGTCATCGCGATTCGAATTTCATCAAAAAAAACACCGACTAGGTATTTTTTGGTAAAATCCTTTCTCAGTCGGCTTCCACACCCGTTCTCGGATTCCAGAATTCTCATTTATTTACATCAAACACTGTCTCTTCTCTACCTAGGTATCTGAGAATTAGTAAATTCCATCTTATAGGAAAAGGAAGAAAACCCTCTCATGTCGGATTAACGGTGCTGGGCTACCCGAATACGAGATTTTTCTGCTTAAAAAAGAACCCCTTGCGTAAAGGCCATCTGGGCCAAATCACTGTATGATATTGAAAAGATGATGTGAAATCCGAATCTTCAATATCCACCGATCCACTGTTAGGGTACCTAGGCCTAGGTATCCTTGGCCTTAATACGTATTCGATGTATCGACGGCAATCTCATGTATAATCCTTTTCTTTTGATTCGAACCGACTCCTTTGTACAAACACCTCGGATCATGGTCGCGGGTTCGCATTGTATAGCATGAAAATCTTCGATAAAATTAAATTATCCTATACGATATTTTTTTCGCGCAATATAATACCTCTTTCTGTCGGGTTGGTGTTATTGGTCTCAAACGGCGAAAGCCTGTTGCAACCATGAACGCACCTTTAACCTACATACTCAGCATGAGCAGACTGTACAGGTACCTCTATAATAACACTTTGCACCCCTGCTACGTAATACTTTATTGTTTCGTGTTCGCGTAATTCTCCTACAGCTCGTCAACTTGCATATGCGGACTCGTACTTTTCTGTCGACTCATCTTTTCGTCATTTTTATTAAAATTCAATACAATTTAGAAAATATTTTAAATTCGGTTATAGGCCTAGGTATATATTTAGAGACCAGCCGAGATCATTTTTCTTTCAGTGACAGAACGGGTTAAATTTTTTTATTTCGTTTGTAACCCTTTACTGTGCTATTACGATTATGATTTTCAATTTGTATTCAATATCGGGGATTCGGGTGCTCAGGTGCACGAATGATTTTTTTTCTTAACCCCTTCGCACGCATATTTCACCCTTTTTTTTCTCGCTCTCTCGTTAATTTTCTTCCTGTTTCAATATGTGTGTATAGGTACGTCGTTGATTATAATAAAATTCAAAGTCATACTTGGTTAATAGCTAAATAGATCGTTTGATCATTTTGTTAAAACCGATAATCACGCAACGGTCTTGTCTTCGGAGGGGGGAAAACGCCTAGTCCGGTAAATCAACGGATAAAATGGATTCGAAGTGAGCACGAATGAATTAGCAAAGTAAGGTAGAATTTGGCTTCAAGTTTGAGATCGTTATATGTAAGTTGATCAATCATCTATTTAAATAACAGTGTTGGCCGATTAATCGATCAATTTATTCTTTCACCTTCCCGTTTTTTGGACGAAAATTGGACAATTCCTCAAAACGTGAAATTCCTCAACAAATTGTCTACAATTTTTTACGGATTTAAAAATTTCTCAACTTCAAGGGATTTTCCTCAATTTTAGGAAATTTCTTAAGGAATTTCACATTTTGAGAAATTTTCAAGAAATTTTGAAAGAAATATGAAAAATCAGCAAAAAACACATTTTTCAGATCAAAGCCCCCAATTTTTCCAATTTTCGCACAGTGTTCTGTTTTTTCAATTTTTTGTCCAATTTTAGCCCAAAAAACGGAAAAATTCTCTAAAAACTTCAAAACTTCAAATTATGTACCTGGGAGTTGGTGAGTTGATTCCCAGCTTTGTAAAAAGGTTCTAATTGATTCTCATTTTTTTTTTTTTGAAATGTCCGAATTGATTCCCACTTTTTTTCAGTGGTATGTACGAATTGATTCCCCCTTTTTTCAGGGGTATATACGAATTGATTCCCAACCTCTTTCAACAAAGGAATTTTTCAGGAGAGTGAATAGTTTCTACGACTTAAAATTAGGTTCAGCAAATGTTGGTTTGTTTCAAAATGTGGATTTGGGGCCTACAGAGCAGGTTTCATTCCAGTTCTCAAGAATTGAAATGAAAAATTTTCCCATATGTTTCTAAATCACAGATCTTCGAAGTTTTCGAGCTATTTATTTAAAAAACACAAAAAAGGTGTTGAATAATTTTTTAAATCCAAAATAAATAACACCATTGTTTTTTCGTAAAATTTTATTTCCGAAACTGCGATTAAAAAGTTCCCAAGCATAAGCGCACCCAGATGGGAAAATTTTTCATTTCAATTCTTGAAAATTGGAGTGAAACCTGCTCTGTAGGCCCCAAATCCACATTTTGAAACAAACCAACATTTGCTGAACCTAATTTTAAGTTGTAGAAACGTTTTGTGCATATTAATTCGCTCTCCTGAAAAATTCCTTTTTTGGAAATAAAATGAGAATCAATTCATACATACCCTGCCAAAGAAATGGGAATCAATTCGCACACTCACTCTTGAAAAAGGGGGAATCAATTCGTACATCTCCAAAACAAAGGGGAATCAATTCCCCTGTGTTTTTACATAAATATTTCTTTGGGAATCAACTCACCTACATAGCCATGTACCTCCCTATCCCAAATGGCACTCTTTATTTTCGCCTGCCTTTTTCGGGAAAAAATTGTAAAAATTGAAAAAAAAAAGGTATAAAGAAAGGACATGCGATGTAATTTGAAATAAAAATAGTTCGATTTTTACGTTTCATTTCATTTTTTTCCGAATTTGCTGGCAGGTAATTTTATAAATGATGTCATTTGTGAAAAAAAAAGGTTAAGGAATTTTTAAAGAATTTTGACCAAGGGGATTTTATCCTTTTTAAGGAATGTTCAAAATTTTAGTTGGCAGCGCTGGCACTAAAACAACGAAGAAAATTGTTCGAATTTCTACTGCGATTTTAATCGATTAATCAAAGGATCAATTTTTTTTCATTGATTAATCTAAAGATCTATTATTTTTCTCATCGATTAATCGATTCAATTCCCCGGCCCCGCCTGAAATTTTTCTATACTCAGGTCGGATACATCCACACAATGTTACCAACAACTAGTGTTGCCACTGTGTGGAGTGGGGCAATCCCTCCCTTTTAAAATTCAAGAATGAATTAACGAAAAATTCAAATAATATCTAATGAACTTTTTTGGACAGAGATTCGAGGCAGAAACTAAAAAAATAACATCAAAAATCAAACTTAAATTTCGATTCGAAATTTTTTTCAAATTTAATTTGTGATATTCTGATATTATGAACTCGAATCCATTATTTTTTCGTCAAGTGATTGGACCAATTTTTTCTCCCAATTAATAGAATTAGGTATGTTTCGAATTTAAAGACATCGGAACATCACAATTAGCAACTGGCTGCACTGGCGTACAAAGTTTTCAAAGAATTTTTTTTTCATTTCTGATGATTGAAAACAAAATTATTGTGTATTTTTCAAACGATAAAAAAATTAATTCGAGGTCAACGTAAACTCCATAGTGTAGCATGTCACGATTTGTAACTGGCTGCACTGACATACAAAATTTTCGAAAAAATTCTCGAAGTATACTTTCAGTGATTGAAAAAAAATACATAATATTTTCAGGCGAAAAAATAATCAATGCAAAGTCAATATAAATTCTGTAGTTTGGAATTTTATAATTTGTTGTTGGCTGCACTGGTTCAAAATTTTCAATTTTTTTTCAAAATTCACTTTCAGTGATTGAAAAAAAATTTTGTTCACTTACTCGATGAAAAAAAAAAATCCTTCCAGTTTAGTGATAATTTCATATTATTGAAATATTGTAACCTGCAAGTTTTCAACCCCCTGGTAGCAGTCAGAGTTTTGATCGGGGAAGGATGGCGATGGTTTAGGGAGATGTAGAAACTCAAATCCCATCTTTCAAGTTCTACGAAGACTTCTCACACTATTTTGATTGGCTAAAAAACGAAAAAAACCATGTTTCTTTCAAAAGCAGGTGCACTTTGAGCACCTACTGCTCTCCTCCCCTTGCCCCTCGGGGGTTTAAATTTTTTTGTGAAGTCTCCCACTCAAAGTAAACCACCCCACCAAATTTGGTCAAAATTCAGGATTTTTTTTTCGATCCACCCTAACCTATATATTATTTGTCTACTGAAAATATCCCAACTACTCCAGCCCCACTGAAATAACAGATTAGGTACTTCATTTTTTCATTGAATTTTGACCCCCTCCCCATTTTTTCTCAAAATCTGAGCCCTCCCTACACAATTTCTGGGTGCGCCCATGGTTGAAAATGCAATAGGGGGCCATTGAAGTTAGCTTAACTTTTAAGGTATGATTTAATATTCGGGCCATACTTCTTTTAATATCGTATAAACCTTATATCTGCTTTAATACGAATTGATGAAATTGCTCGGCTATCAATATCTTGCTCCAATTAAACACGAATGATGTGAAATTGAAATTTTTAAATGATGAACTTGGCTAAGTTTTTGTTTCGTTACGTACGCCCAGAACTAAATTACATACTATTTCATCATTTCACGTTCGTTTGGGAAGTATTCGATCAACGAAGCTCGATGAAATTTTTTTCAGTATCATAATTCGTAGTGTTTGGTATTTGAACTACGTGGTGTAACAATGTTTAGGTTAGCAACGTTTGCTTTTATCGTTCATATTGTGTTGTGTCAGCTATCATTGACAATGAATTCCGAAGAATCTAAGGAAATGAAGGATCCCGGTTGGAGAAGTAGATTTTTTCGGCTGAAGGCAGTAGCGTAGCTAGGAAAAAATCTGATGTAAGCTGAGAGTTGATAAATTTATGCTATACCTAATAATTCAAAAAAAAATTGAGGGCTGTAGGGAGGTCAGTAATTTCTCATATAATTTGGAATACCATTTTGCATTAAAAAAACGCGGGTCAAATTACTTTCTTCAGTGAAATAAGAAATGGTTGATTTTTTTCAGTTTTAATCCTTTGTAACTCTTTCAATTTTCAATTTTATTAAAAAATGAATATAACTTGTTTTATAGCTTATGAAATTGCAAATTAAATAAGTTATGTTCAAATTTTGATTTTAGTCAAAACTGAAAGAGTTATAAAGCTCCAAACATGGAAAAATCGTAATTAAAACGTTCTGAAGCCAGCTTCCAGCCACCCGCTACGAACGTAACCTTCCCCTTACTCTTCCATGCTGCGTAGCTCCATCTGCGCATGCGCAACCATAAACAAACCAACTATGTTGAAGCTGAATGCAGACAGCTTCGTTGCAACGCGGGTTGCGATAAATTTACGTTTTTAGGTACTGGTTTTCTGATTTTCGCGAATAGATCTGAATTTGGAATTTAGACTTGCAATAAAAACATTTTTTTCTTTCCTTTTTCCAAAATTTTGATGTAAGCTGAGCTTACAAGCTTACTCGCTAGAATCGCCACTGGCTGAAGGACAGACATATCAGATTGAAGGGAAAGTACCAGACATTAAGCAGCAAGTTCTATTGGTTCCAGGAAGACAACATCTGCGCCAACTTTTTCAGAGATTATATTCCAAGTGTGGAGCGGAAATTTTTCAAAAAAGATTTCGATTCAAATTTCTGTCGTGACAATCACATTTTTTCATCATTACTTCTCGATCTGTATCTTTCAAAAAATACGTATAAAGTTATGTATAACATTCTTCGAGGTTCATGTGGAATGAAATTATTGGACCGCTCTGTGTGTACTCTTGCATACATGACCTCTGAGGAGTATAACGGACCGGTACCCTACGAAGTTTTGAAAGAAACAGCAACATCAGGATCAGTCTACAAGTGTGAAAGTTGGATCTACTTCCTCTACTCACTTAAGATTAGTGGTTCTACCTTGAGAAATGAAGAATTGCAAATATGGCGGGAACTCGTAGAAAAATATGAACGCAACAAGCGTCAGGACTATCCACTTTTAGCACAACAAATCGTATATGCGGAATTTCGCGCCAATCAATACCACCATCAGAATCGATATAAATATTTAATCAGTGATAATCACACATTTTCGGACGAACGTGCCAATAAAAGGGATACGAATTCAAAAATGTACGAACTGATCAGGTGTTTGTTTGACACTGGCAGACGTTTGAAACCTATCACTGAAAGTGAAATGCCAACATGGACATCACCAGCCTTCCAACGCCTCGACATCAGGTTGAAACCTACATTTCGAACAACAACCATATTCAACATGAGCGAATTCGGTGATATCATGAAACGTCATCTTTCTAGTAGTGACTACTAGTGTATACATACACATCTACAGTACATTGTACATACCCACATTAATATATAATTGAAAATTAATTTTTCAGCCCTCTTTCATAATTTTTTCGAGTCTACCTCTTCTGCTATTTTTTAATGGAATATTTTTTTTAAATTGCAATTTTACACAAACAAAAAAATTTCTGCTCTTTTATAGCATATTTCCTCAAATCAAAAAATGTAAAATTGAAAGGTCATGTCCAGGTAAGAATGGTAAATCTGCCCCCGAACGATCTTGGAATGATACTTACAGAGAATATAGGTACCCTAGGGATACATTATTCTCGTAAGTTTCAGAACCCTAATTTGAGTAGTTCTCGAGTAATAATTAAAAAGGTCTCAGGATTGATTCGACCGATTTTCTTCAAACTTGGGTATAAATGTCGGAATAAATAAGGGATTTTCACAGAAAAAAATTTAAAGCTCTGCTCCTAAACTTTTCCTTTTCCAAAAATTTGTCTCAATATTTTGAGGATCTCCTTACCTATGAAGTACTCTATAGTCTATTTATTTTGAGAAGGCAACCTCTTAAAGCATCAAATTTTTCTTTGCTAACCAACTATATTCATTTTCAGTAAATTTTTCTTTCTACACTAAAAGGTACCTCTAGCACTCCAGATAACAATCAAGGCGGCGCGATGGGGGGGGGGGGGGGGGGTGGGGGAGTAATCCTCCCGGTCGGTTTCCAGTCGGCAAAATTTCGGAAATTTCAGGTAATTCGGCAAAATTTTGAAAATTTCGGCAAATTCAAAATTTTTTTGGAAGTTTTAAAGCATAGGTACGGTACCTAATGAAAAATAACTCAATTTTATTTTTTGATAAAAATGAAAAAGAATATGAATTTATTACGAACGGAACGGAAATTGTGGTCTTTCGGTAATTTTTATTGGATTTACTTATTCCTCAAATCAAAATTTTTCAAAAACTTCGGCCTCGCTATGCTCGGCCATATTAAATTTTTCCTTCCATAATTTTAAAATAAACCAATTCTTACAAAAATGATTTTTTTCGTATTTTTCCTCAAAATTGTTTCAACTAATTTTATTAAATTTTTTCTCCTTAAAACTCATTTTCGAGGTTTGGAAATCAAATTTTTTTAAAGCTTTGGCTTCGCTGCGCTCGGCCCGATCGTATTTATCACTTAATAATTTTAAAGCAAACGTTGGCCGATTTTTTATTCAAGTTTATTAGGTAATTTAAAACGTTGATTTATTGCACCTTGAATTTGGTCTCCTAAAATTTTCGCACTCGCTTCGCTCGGGCTAAATTCACTTCTCTCATATTCACATTAAAACCTTTGATTATATTATACAGGGTGGCTCGGTTAAGGTGTGAAATATTAAAACCACGTATTCTACTTATCATTTGGAGTAAAAAATGGTATATACATGATGGGTCATAAACGCTTCATTACTGAGTTATTGGCCTTTAAAGGGGGCCCAGATTTCACCCAAAATTGGCAATTTTTGCTCTAGCAGTGAAAATTTTCGGGGGTAGGTGGTGGAAAAAGTGAAAGGGGGTCCATAGAAACGTATACTATTTTTTTTTTTTTTTTTTGGTTCATAAGTAAGTGTTTTAAAGTAGAAAATGTGTTTCTGTACCAGAAAAATGGTCGAACAAGAACAAAAAATCATTTTTTTGAAATTTTATTCACTTTTAGGGGTAGTACTACTTATTTAACACCTATTAACCCAAATTTCTGTTTTTTTTTATTTATTGGATGCTGAGTAATCAATTTATCAAATTTCGACCATCCCACAAAATTACAATAAAAATCGAATTTAATAATTTCTCATGATTCCTCATTATTATAAAAAAAATTTCGCCTAAAAATTTTTTCTAAAAAATCAAAAAAACGAAGGGTATCTCAGCATAATTTATTTTGCGGCAACGCTGTAATTAACTTCCGCGTAAGTAACCCCGACGCTCGTCTCGTTAAACGCAACATTTTACGGGCGTCGCGATGCGCAACGTTGCCGAATTTCCAGTTCTTTACTCGGCAATATTTCAGAAAGAAAGCGTTTTGGGCCCATGTTGAATATGACATTTTTTGTTCGTATTGATAAGTAGAATATGAGGTTTCAATATTTCACACCTTAACCGAGCCACCCTGTATTAAAACTACCTATATTATTTTTTTAATCAAGTAGTTAAGTAAGTACATCGTAATTTTTATTGAAATTATCCCTCCTCGCTTCGCTTAGAACTTGAACTAATAATCAATATTCATAGGTTTTTTCAACTATGTACAATGAAATTACAGAGAGAAAAATTTTCAGGCATGAGCAGAATTGATATTTTTTAATTTTTAGTCTGCAATTTTGAATTTTTTAGTCGGCAATATTGAATTTTTTAGTCGGCATTTTTGAACCTTATTCCCCCAAAAAATTTGAGTTCGAACCGCCTCTGATAACAATCATGACAATTTTATATTTTTATTAATTGAAGATCTTGAATAATAATGAATATAAATGCATTTCAGCCTAAGTTTTCTTCTTTCGGTTCGATTTTTTTTGTCTTGGATAAAATTTCTCATAAA
>JAVBJF010001383.1:0-14991 GCA_033439095.1 Pseudococcus viburni
GCGGGGCGCGGGGCGTCGGGCGGGGCGTCGCGGCGGTCGCGCGGGCGGTCGCGGTCGGCGCGTCGCGGTCGGCGTCGCGTCGTCGCGGCGTGGCGTCGGGGGTCGCGGCGCGGGGCGCGTCGTCGCGGCGGTCGCGCGGCGCGCGTCGGGGGGTCGGGGTCGGCGGCGTCGGCGTCGCGGGGCGCGGTCGCGGCGCGTCGGTCCCCGCGTCCGTCGTCGGCGTCGCGCGCGCGCTGCGCCGCGCGCGCGCGTCGTCGGGCGTCGCGGGCGGCGCGGCGCGTCTGTGGCGCGGCGGGCGCGGGTCGAGGGTCGCGCGCGCGCGGGCGCGCGCCGCGCGCGCGCGGCGCGCGCGTCGCGGCTTCGCCGGCCGCGCGTCGCGCGTCGGCGGACGTCGGCGACGGTCGCGCGTCGCGGTCGGCGCGCGCGCGCGGCGGCGATCGCTTCGCGCTGTCGTCGCGGGGCGAGCGCGGGCGTCCGCGGCGCGGCCGCGGAGGTCGCGCGGGCGCGCGCGGGCGGGCCCGCGCGGCGGGCGGTGCGCGCGCGCGGGGCGAGCGCGCGCGGTCGGGGCCGGTCGCGTCGGGCGCGCGGGACCGTGCGTCGCGTCGGTCGCCGGCGCGTCGCGGCGGGCGTCGGAGCGACGGTCTGCGGCGTCGCGTCGCGCGTCGCGGGCAAGCGGGCGCGCGTCGCGGCGTCGCGCGTCGCGTCGCGCGAGACGTTGCGGACTGCGGCGTCGCGTCGCGGCGCGGCGCGTCGCGCGCGTCGCGGCGGGGGGGCGCGTGAGTCGGCCGCGGCGGGGCGGGGCGGGGCGCGCGCGCGCGCGGCGCGCGCGCGAGGCGCGAGGTCGGCCGCGTCGTCGGGCGGTCGCGCGGCGCGGGCGCGCGGAGCGCCGCGCGCGCGTCGGCGCGGGGGCGCGGCGGCGCGGCGCGTGCGGGGCGCGCGCGTCGGCGTCGCGCGCGGCGTCGGCGCGAAGGCGGCGTGTCGCGGTCGCGCGGCGCTTCGCGTCGTGCGGGCGCGGCGTTCGCGCGGCGCGCGCGCGTCGGCGGGGCGGGGTCGTCGCGTCGGCGCGCCGCGCGCGCGGGACGTTCGCGCGCGCGCGTCGGCGCGGGCGCGGCGCGCGCGCGCGCGCGGCGGCGTCGCGGCGCGCGTCGCGCAGCGCGCGCGCTCGGTCGCGCGCGCGGGCGGCGCGGCGCGGCGGCGGTCGCGCGCGCGCGGCGGCGCGCGCGGCGGCGCGCGTCGCGCGCGCGCGCGCGCGCGCGCGCGCGCGCGCGCGGCGTCGCGCGCGTCGCGGCGCGCGCGTCGCGGCGCGTCGCGTCGCGCGCGCGCGCGGCGCGCGCGCGGCGCGCGCGCGCGCGCGCGTCGGCGCGGCGCGGGGTCGCGTCCGGCGTCGCGCGCGCTCGCGCGGCGCGCGCGCGCGCGTCGCGCGCGCGCGCGCGCCGCGCGCGAGCGACGCGCGCGCGCGCGCGCGTCGCGGTCGCGCGCGCGTCGCGGGCGCGCTGCGTGCTCGTCGCGTCGCGCGCGCGTCGCGCGCGCGCGCGGGGCGGTGCGGCGGCGTCGCGGCGCGCGGGCGCGCGCGTTCGCGCGCGGACGCGTCGGCGCGCGTCGCGGCGTCGCGCGGCGCGCGGTCGGCGCGTACGCGGCGTCGCGCGTCGTCGCGGCGGCGGCGGCGCGGCCGCGGCGCGCGGCGCGGCGCGATGCGGGCGCGCGCGTCGCGCGCGGCGCGTCAGGCGGCTGCGCGCGGCGCGTCGGGCGCCGAACGCCGCGCGCGGTGCGCGGCTGCGTCGCGCGCGCGGCGGCGTCGCGCGTCGCGGCGCGCGTCGTCGCGCGCGCGTCGTCGGTCCGTCGGCCATCTCGGGCGCGGCGCGCGGCTGCGCGCGGCGCGGCGTCGCGCGCGCGCGCGCGCGTCGTCGCGTCGGCGCGCGGCGCGCGTCGTCGGCTTCGCGCGCGGCGCGCGCGCGTTCGTCGCGCGCGCGGCGCGCGCGCGTCGGCGTCGTCGCGCGGATCGGCGCGCGGCGCGGCGTCGTCGTCGCGGCGCGTCGCGCGCGCTCGCGGCGGTCCGGCGTCGGCGCGCGCGCGCGGGTCGCGGCGGCGCGGCGCGCGTCCGCGGCTTTGCCGCGCGCGCGCGGTCGCGCGCGCGCGCGGCGCGCTGCGGCGGCGGCGTCGTCGTCGCGCGCGCGCGCGGCGCGCGTCGGTCGCGGCGCCGTCGGCGCGTCGCGCGTCGTCGGCGCGCGCGCGCGCGCGACGCGGCGCGTCGCGCGCGCGCGCGCGCGCGCGCGCGCGTCGTCGCGCGGTCGGCGCGGCGCGCGCGCGGCGCGCGCGCGCGTCGCGCGCCGCGCGCGCGTCGGCGCGCGCCGGCGCCGTGCGGGGCGTTCCGCGCGGGCCCCGGATCGCGCGCGTCGCGGGCCGCGCGGCGCGCGCGCGGCGCGCGCGCGCGCGCGGGGTCGGGCGCGTTCGCCGCGGCGCTCCGTCGCCCCTTTGGCGGCGGCGCGTCGTCCGGCGGCGGCGCGGGCGCGGGCGGGCGCGGTCCGCGGCGGGGGCGGCGCGCGGTTTCGGCGGCGGGCGGGGGCGCGGCGCGGGGCGGCGGCGCGCGCGGGGGTCCGGCGGCCGGGCCCGCGCGGGGGCGGCGGGCGGGGCCCCGGCGGGCGCGGGCCGCGGGCGCCGCGCGCGGGGGCGCGCGGCGGCGGGGCGCGCGCGGGGGTGCCGGGGCGCCCCGCGGGGGCGCGGGGGGGGCGGCCCCGCGCGGCGCGCGGCGGCGGGCGTCGCGCCGCGCGCGCGCGCGGTCGGCGGGTCGTACGACGGCGCGGTCGGTCGCGCGCGGCGCGCGTCGGCTCGCTCGACGCGGTCGCGCGCGCGCGGCGCGCGCGCGCCGGGCGGCGTCGCGACGACGCGGCGGCGCGCGTCGGCGGGTCGGGCGCGCTGGACGAATCGCGCGCGCGCGCGCGCGCGGCGGCGTCGGCGCGTCGGCGGCGACGCGTCGCGCGTCGAGGCGCCGCGTCGCGCGCGTCGCGCGGCGGGAGCGCGCGCCGGCGGCGCGGCGCGCGGCGCGTACGCCGCGGCGTGCGGGTCGGCGACGCGGCGCGCGTCGCGCGCGGCGCGCGCGTCGTCGCGCGCGCGCGCGCGCGCGCGCGCGTCGCGCGCGTGGTGCGGTCGCGCGGGAGACGCGGCGCGACGTCGGCGGGGTCGTCGGGGTCGTCGCGGCGGCGTTTCGCGGTCGCGCGGGCGCGCGCGGCGCGGTCGGTCGCGCGCGCGTCGTCGTCGGCGCTGGAGGCGTCGGCGGCGCGTCGGGCCGCGCGTGCGCGCGATCGGCGCGTCGGGCGCGCAGTCGCGGGCCGCGCGGCGCGCGCGCGTCGCGGGGGGAACGCGCTGCGCGTGCGCTCGGCGGCGCGCGCGGCGACGCCGCGGCGGCGCGCGCGCGCGCGCGCGGCGCGGCCGGTCGCGGCGGCGGCGCGCGAGATCGACGTCGTGCGACGCGCGCACGTCGCGCGGCGCGCGGCGCGGGGCGCGCGCGCGCGCCGCGGCGCGCGGCGCGTACGCGCGCGCGACGAGGCCGCGCGGGCGCGCGCGGCGCGCGCGGGCGCGCGCGCGGCGCTCGGCAAGTCGCGGACGGCGGCGGCGCGCGCGTCGCGGCGCGCGCGCGGCGCGGCGCGTCGCGCGCGTCGAGAGTCTCGCGCGCGGTCGCGACGCGCGGGTCCCGGCGCGCGCGATCGCGCGCGGCGCGCGACGCGGCGCGCGCGCGCGCGCGCGCGCGTCTCGCGCGTCGCGGCGGCTACGGCTATCGTCGGGCGCGCGTGGCGTGCGCGCGGCGCTGCGTCGCGCGCGGGCTGCGCGCGCGCGGCGGGCGATCGGCGGCGGCCTCGGGTGCGCGGGGCTGCACGGGCTACGGGGCGGCGTCGCGGGCCGCGCGGCGCGCGCGGATCGGGGCGTGGCGCGCGCGGCGTCGGGCGCGGTCGCGGCGCGCGCGCGCGACGCGCGGCCGGCGCGTCGGTTCGCGCGCGGGTCGGGGTCGTCCGGGGCGTCGCGTAGCGCGCGCGCGTCGCGCAGCGGGTCGCGTCTCGTCGGGCGCGCTCCGCGGATCGACGTCGCGCGGTCGGGCGCGCGGTCGCGCGCGGGCGGCGTCGCGCGGCGTCGGGCGGCGCGCGGCGCGCCATCGCCGGCGGTCGCGCGCGCGGTATCGCGCGTCGCGGCGACCGCTGCTCGGGTCGGCGCGCGCGCGCGCGCGCGCGTCGCGCGTGCCGAACGTCGCCGCGGCTCGGCGCCGGCGCGAGGCGTGCGGGCGCGCGGCGCGTCGATCAGGCGGGCGCGCGCGCCGCGCGCGTCGCGCAAACGCGCGTCGTCGCGTGCGGCCGTCGGCGCGCGTCCGCGCGGGCGTCGCGACGTCGTGCGCGGCGGCGTCGCGGTCGAGCTCGCGCGGCGGGCGAGGCGCGCGGTCGCGCGCGCGGCGTCGCGCCGCGCGCGCCGCTCGGCGTCGCGCGGCGATCCGGCGCGCCGTAGCGGCGTCGCGGCGCGGCGGAGCGCGCGTCGCGCGCGCGGGGGGTCGCGCGTCGGCGCAGCGCGGCCCCCGCCCGGGGGCGCGCGTCGCGACGAGAGACGCGCGCGTCGTTCGCGGGCGTCGTCGGGCGGCGCCGGCGTCGCGGGTGCGATCTCGGCGCGCCGTCGGCGGCGGGCGCGCGCGCGGCGGTCGCGCCGTCGGCGGCGCGGCGCGCGCGCGGCCGCGGATCGCGCGGCGCGAGATAAAACGCGCGCGCGGCGTCGCGCGCCGTCGCGCGGCGGCGTCGCGGTCGCGGCGCGTCGACGCTCGCGGCGGCCGCGCGGGGGGGTCGCGCGCGGCGCCGGCGCGCGCGCGGCGTAGCGCGTCGCGTCGCGGCGCGCGCGTCGCGCGCCGCGCGCGCGGGTCGGTCGCGAGCGGCCGCGCGCGCGCGGGACGCGCGCGACGCGGACGTCGGGGTCGCGACGCGTCGCGCGCGCGCGTCGCTGTCGGCGCGCGCGTCGCGCGCGCGGCGCGCGCCGCGCGCGCGTCTCGACGGCGGCGCGCGCGAGACGCTCGTCGGCGCGCCGCAGGCGCTTGCGCGCGCGGTCCGCGCGCGCGCGCGCGCGCGCGCGCGGCGCGGCGCGTCGCGGCGCGCGCGGGCGCGAGGCGCGCGGCGGGCGCGCGCGCGGGGCGGTCGCGCCGCGCGTCGCGCCGGCGGTCGTCGTCGGCGCGCGCGGCGGCGGGCCGCGGGCGCAGCGGCGCGAGTCGCGAATCGCGCGTCGGCGCGGGTAGACGTCTCGCGTCGCGCGTCGCGGGCGCGTCGCGCGCGCGCGCGGGGCGCGTCGCGGCGGAGCGCGCGGCGCGATCGCCGGGGCGCGCGCGGCGCGCGGCGACGGCGCGCAGCGCGCCGTGCGCGTCGCGGCGGCGCGGCTCGCGAGCGCGTCGGCGCTCGCGCGGGCGCGCGTCGCGTCGCGGCGCGTCGCGGTCGCGCGAGCGTCGCTGCGGGCGCGGGCGGGCGCGTCGGCGCGCTCGCGGGCGCGGCGCTCGGGTCGCGCGGGCGCGCGTGCGTGCGGGCGGCGTCGCGCGCGCGCGGCGCGAGCGGCGGGGGGGGGCGCGCGACGTCGCGCGAGTCGGCGCGCGTCGGGGCGTCGCGCGCGTCGTCGCGCGCTCGCGCGCGCGTCGGCGCGTACGTCGAGCGCGCGCGCGCGCGCGGCGGCGTCGTCGGGCCGCGCGCGCGTCGCGACGTCGCGGCGCGTCTACGCTGCGCTCGGTTCGCTGCGCCGCGGGCGTCGTCGCGCGCGCGCGGGCGGCTCGGCGCGCGCGCTGCTCGTCGTCTGCGTCGCGTGGCGTCGCGGGCGAGCGGGCGCGCGCGTCGGTCGCGTCGCGGTCGCGCTGCGTTCGGGCGTCGCGGCGCGTAGCGTCGCCGCGCGCGGCGCGCGCTCGTCGGCGCGGTATCGCGTCGCGCGTCGAGCTGCGGTCGCCGCGCGCGTCGATCGCGGCGGACGCGTCGCGCGCGTCGCGCGTCGCTTCGGCTCGAGTTGCGCTGGCGCGCGCGCGGGCGCGTCGCGTCGTCGCGCGCGGCGGCGCGTGCGGCTGTCGTCTCGTTCGCGCGTACGCCGTCGGCGGCGCCGCGCGGTCGCGCGGCGGCGTCGTCGTCGCGGTCTCGGGTCTGTCCGTCGCGCGCGGGCGTCGGTCGGCGCGGTCCGGCGTCGATCGCGGTCTGCGGGCGCGATTCGCGCGTCTGCGTGCGGGCTTCGCGTCGCGGGCGCGCGTCGTCGCGTCGCGGCGCGTCGCTTCGACGGCGCGCTGTCGGCGTGAATCTGCGGTCGGTCGCGCGCGCGGGCGCGGTTCGCGGCGCGCGCGTCGCGGCGCGTTCGCGCGCTCGCGGCGCGATCGCGGTCGCGCGCGGTCGTCGCGGATCGAGTCGCGTCGCGCGTCGCGGCGCGGTGCGCGCGCTCGGCGGTCTCGCGCGGCGCGTCGCGCGCGGTCGCGGGCGGCGTCGGTCGGCGCGGCGCGTCGTCTGCGCGCGCGCTTGCGCTGGGCGTCGTCGTCGCGCGTCGCGCCGCGCGTCGCGCGGGGCGGCGCGCGCGCGCGCGTCGCGCCTCGCGCCGCGGTCGCGCGCGAGTCGCGTCGGCGTCGCGGGCGCGCGCGAGACGCGCGGCGCGCGCGCGCGGTCGCGGCGCGCGCGCGGCGCGCGTCGCGTCGCGTCGAGCGCGCGAGGGTGGCGCGCGCGGCGCGCGGCGCGGCGTCGTCTGGGCGCTGATCGGGGGCGCGCGGGCGCGCGGCGCGCGCGCGATCTCGCGTCGCGCGACGCGCGTCGCGTCGCGACGGAAGCGCGTCGCGCGGACGGCTGCGCGCGGCGTCGCGCTGGCGCGCTCGGCGCGTACGCGTCGTCGCGGCGCGCGGCGTGCGCGTCGCGCGCGGGTCGGCTCGTCGTCGACGCGCGGCGCGGTCGCGCGCGCGACGCGCGCGTCGGCCGCGCGGGGTGAGCGTCGCGCGGCGCGTCGCGCGCGTCGGCGTGCGTTCGTCGGGGGTCGGCGGCTCGCGTGCGTCGTCCGGCGAGACGCGCGGCGTCGTCGCCGTCGGCGCGCGCGCGCGCGCGGCGCGCGCGCGGCGCGCGGCGAGGCGCGCGGCGCGCGCGGCGCGCGGCTGGCGCGCGTCGCGCGCGCGCGGTCGGCGTCGGCGCCGCGCGCGCGCGTCGCGCGGGTGCGCGGCGCGCGCGCGGCGCGCGCGCGGATCGCGTCGCGCGACGTCGCGGGCGCGCGACGAGCGCGCGCGACGTCGGCGTCGCGGCGCGTCGCGCCGCGCGCGTCGGGCTCGCTGCGCGGCCGGCGCGGCGCGCGGGCTCGCGTCGTCGGCGCGCGCGTCTGGCGCGCGCGGTCGCGCGCGTCGGCGTGCGTCGCGCGCGCGGCGCGCGCGCGGCGCGGCGCGTCGTCGCGTCGCGGTCGCGTCGCGCGGCGCGGGCGGCGCGGCGAGGCCCGGCGCGCGCGTCGCGTCGCGCGCGGCGCGCGGCGCGGGCGCGCGCGAGCGCGCGGGCGCCGCGCGCGTCGGCGGTCGCGTGCGCGTCGGCCGTAATCGCGCGGGGAGTCGCGCGACGCGCGTCGGCGCGCGCGTCGCGCGTCGTCGCGTCGCGCGTCGCGCGTCGACGCGGCGATCGCGCGCGCGGCGCGCGCGCGCGGCGCGACGCTGCCGCGCGTTCGGCTCGCGCGCGCGCGAGAGCGCGATCGGCGGCGCGGCGACGCGCGGGCGCGCGCGTCGGCGCGCGCGACGTCGTCGTGCGCGCCGCGCGTCGCGCGTCGGGCGCGACGCGCGCGCGCGCGCGCGTCGGCGGGCGCGCGTCGCGCGCGCGCGCGGGGATCGTCGCGCGCGCGGTCCCGCGTCGTCGCGCTGGCGCGCGCGCGTCGTCTCGGCGCGCCGCGCGAGCGCGCGCGGTAGACGTCGCGGGTCGCGCGCTCGCGCGTCGCGCGCGCGGGCGCGCCGCGGCGCGCGCGTCGGCCGCGGCGTCAGGCGCGCGATCGTCGCGGCGCGGCCGCGCGCGCGGTCGCGGCGGCGTCGCGCGCGCGCGCGCGCGGCGCGGCGGGCGCGGGCGCGCGTCGTCGCGACGGGCGTCGCGCTGCGCGCGCGGGACGGTCGCGGCCCCCGGGGGGTCGCGCGCGTCGTCCGATCGGCGCGCGCGCGGGGCGGCGCGCGCGCGGACGATCGCGCGCGCGCGGCGGTCGCGGTCGCGAGCGCGCGGTCGCGGCGCGCGTCGCGGCGCGTCGGGGGCGTCGCGGGCGGGCGCGCGTCGCGGACCGCGTCGGCGCGGCGCGTCTGTCGTCGTCGAGGGGCGGCGCGGGCGGCGTCGCGCGGTCGCGCTGTCGGCCGCCGCGCGGGCGCGGCGCGTCCGCGCGGTCGGAGCGCGCCGGGGCCGCCGTGCGGCGGGCGCGCGCGCGCGTCGGCGCGCGCGGGCGTCGCGCGCGGGTGCGCGAGGCGTCGCGGGCGCTTCGGCGCTCGCGCGCGGGCGCTGGCGCGTCGGCGCGCGCGCGCGCGGGCGCGCGCGGGGGGTTCGCGCGCCGGCGAGCGACGCGCGCGGCGCGCGTGCGGGCGTCGTCGCGCGCGGATCTCGGCGCGCGCGCGCGCGTCGCGCGGCTCGGCGAGGCGCGGTCGCGCGATTCGTCGCGTGGCGGGCTGCGCGCGGTGCGCGGCGCGACGCGCGCGCTATCGGTCGCGCGCGACGGCGCGGCGCGCGTCTCGTTCGCGCGTCGCGTCGCGCGGTCGCGCCGTCGCGGCAGCGGGCGCGCGCGGCGTCGCGGGACGCGGGCGGGTGCGTCGGCGTCGCGCGCGGCGCGCGTCGTCGCGGCCGCGCGCGCGGCGATCTGGCGCGCGTGTGCGTCGCTGGGGCGCGGTCGGCGGCGCGGCGCGCGGGTCGCGTCGCGCGCGTCGTCGCGCGCGCGCGCGCCGCGCGTCGTCGCGGTCGCGTCGTCGGTCGCGCGTCGCGCGGCGTCGTTCGGGGCGCGCGCGTCGGGATCGATCAGCGCGTCGCCGGTACGCGGGGCGGCGCGCGCGCGCGCGCGCGGCGCGCGCGTCGCGCAGCGCGTCGGGCGGGGACGCGCGCGTCGTCGGTTCGTCGCGCGACGCGCGCGCGCGAGCGCGCGCGCGCGCGCGCGCGGAGTCGGGCGGCGGCGGGGGGCGGCGGCGGACGCGCGCGCGGGCGCGCGCGCGCGGGCGTCGCAGCGCTGCGCGGCGCGTCGTCGGCGGCGACGGCGCGGGCGCGGCGATACGCGCGCGGCGGCGCGAGGGCGCGGCGCGCGTCGAGCGCGCGCGGCGGTCGCGCGCGTTCGGCGCGGCGGCGCGCGGCGGCGGCGTCTCGGAGCGCGCGCGCGTCGCGTCCGACGCGGGCGCGCGCGCGCGCGCGTCGCGTCGCGTACGGCGCTCGCGCGCGACGCGCGGCGCGCGCGGTCGCGGTGCGGTCGCGGCGCGCGCGTTCGGCGCGTGGACGTGCGCGCAGCGCGGCGTGTCGGCGAACGCGCGGCGCGGGCTGTCGGACGGCGCGGCGCGCGCGGCGTCGCGCGCGCGCGGCGCGCATCGACGGGGAAGCGGCGCGTGTCGCGCTCCGTCGCGCGGCGCGGCGCGCGTCGCGACGCGCGCGCGGCGGCGCGTTCGCGTCGCGCGAAGCGTCGAGTTCGCGCGGCGCGCGCGCGCGTCGACGTCGCGCGCTGTCGCGCGCGGGCGCGGTCGTCTGCGGCGCGGCGTCGCGTCGCGCGGCGTCGCGCGGGCGCGTTCGGCGCTGACGGAGCGCGTTCGTCGGCGCGGGCGCGCGTTCGTACGCGCGTCGCTCGCGCGCGGCGCGGGGCGCGTCTGCGCGCCTGCGCGCGCGCGACGCGCGACCGCGCGCGGTAGCGTGCGCGGGATCGTCGGCGGCGGCGCGGCGGCGTGTGCAGCGCGCTGCGCGCGACGGGCGGTCGCTGCGCGCGCTCGGGCGTCGGTCGCGGCGACGCGTCGGCGGCGTTCGGCGTCGCGGTCCGCCGGCGGCGCGCGAGTACGCGATCGCGCGCGATCGGCGCGCGCGCTCGCGTTCGTGCAGTCGCGCTCGCGTCGCGGCAGGACGCGCGCGCGCGCGCGTGCGCGTCGAACGCGCGCGTCGTCGCGCGCGACGTCGCGCACGGTCGCGGCGCGGCGTCGCGCGCGCGGGCGGCGCGGCGGTCGGCGTGCGCGCCGCGCGCGCGCGCGCGGCGCGCGCGTCGGTCGCGTCGCTCGCGGTCAGCGCGCGCGGCGCGCCGCGGCGCGCGCGTCGCGGCGCGCGCGCGGCGCGGAGCGTCGCGATCGCCGGGCGGCGCGTTCGGGGGCGCGCGCGCGGGCGCGGCGTCGCGCGCGAATCGGCGCGCGGCGCGGCGCGGCGCGCGGCGCCGGGCGCCGCGCGCGCGCGCGCGCGGCGCGGCGGCGGGGTCGACTCGCTGTCGCTTCGTCGTCTTCGTCGTCGCGCGCGCGGCGAATCGCGGATCGATCAGCGGTCGCGTCGCGCGCGCGCGTCGGTGTCGCGCGTCGGCGCCGCGCGCGGCGCGCGCGCGCGCGTCGCGGCGGCTTGGCGCGCGCGCGCGCGCGCGAAATCGTCGCGCGACGCGGCGTCGCGCCCGCGGCGCGGCCGCGCGTCGGTCGCAGCGTCGGGCGGGCTGCGCGCGGTCGCGCGCGCGTCGGCGGGCGATCGCGCGCTCTGCGACGCGGCCGGCGCATGCGGCGCAGTCGCGACGCGCGCGGCGCGCGCGACGTGCGCGCGATCGCGTCGTTCGCGGTCGGCGCGCGCGCGGCGTCGCGGACGGGCTCGCGCGTCGGCGCGGCGGCGCGCGCGCGCGCGCGCGGCGCCGGCGACGTCGCGGAAGGAAAAAGTTTGGGGAGGAAAAAACGCCGCGCGCGCCGCGCGCGCGGCGCGCGTCGCGCCGCGCGCGCGCGCGCGGGGGAGGAGGGAGGGGGGCGTCGAAGTCGCTGCGTCGCGGTGTTTCGGCGGGCCGCGTCGCGCGGTCGCGGCGCTCGGGCGCGCGGCGCGGCTCGGCCGTCCGGCGCGAAATAAAAAAAAAAAGAAAAAGCGCGCCGCGCAGACGGCGCGGCGCGCGCGTCGCGGCGGTCGATCGCGCGCCGCGCGCCGGGCGGCGGCTTCGGGCGCGCGGCGGCGCGTCGCGCCGCGCGGAGCGCGCGCGCGCGCGGCGGCGCGCGTCGCGCGGGCGCGTATCCGTCGCGCGGTCGCGCGCGGTCGCGCGGCGGTCGTCGGCGGCGCGGCGCGCGCGGGAGTCGCGTCGGCGCGTCGCGCCGCGCCGCGTCGCGCGCCGAGGCGCGTGCGCCTTCGCGCGCGGCCGGGCGCGCGCCGCGGTCGCGCGCGCGCGGCGCGCGCGCGCGCGGGGTCGTCGTCGCGGGCGGCGCACGCGCGCGCGCGCGGCGCCGTCGGCGTCGCGCGCGCGCGCGTCGCGCGGCGCGGCGCGGCGCGAATCGGTAGGAAGCGCGTCGACGCGTCGCGACGCGCGCGCGTCGGTCGCTCGTCGCGGGCGACGCGGGCCGCGCGCGGCGCGCGCGCGGCGGCGCGCGGGGCGGCGCGGGGCGCTGCGGTGACGTCGCGCGGTGGCGTGTCGTCGCGCGCGCTTCGCGGGCGTGCGGCGGCGCGCGGCGCGCGTCGCGGTCGCGTCGTCGTCGCGCGGCGGCGCGCGCGGCGGCTCGGGCGTCGCGCGCTCGGTCGGCGCGAGCGCGGCGCGGCGCGCGCGCGCGGCGCGCGGCGTCGCGCGGCGCGGCGGGCGCGCGGTCGGGCGCGCGATCGTCGATCGCGCGGCGGTCGACGGCGCGCGCGCGGGGGGCGGCGCGCGCGGCGGTCGGCGCGTCGGCGCGGCGTCGCGCGCGCGTCCGCGGCGTGGCGCGCGGGGGGAGAGGCGCGTCGGGCGGCGCGCGTCGGCGGCGCCGGGCGCGCGTCGGGCATCGCGCGCAGCGCGTCCGTCGCGCGGCGACGACGGGCGCGCGCGCGTCCGCGTCGCGCGGTCGCGGACGCGGCGAGCGGCGCGCGCGGGACGGCGCGCGTGAGCGCGCGGCGCGCGCGCGCGGGTCGCGCGACGCGCGCGCGCGCGCGCGCGCGCGCGTCGCGTCGCAGTCGCGCGCGCGCGTCGCGCGCGCGTCGCGCGGCGTCGGGGCGCCGCGCGCGATTCGCGGATCGCGGCGCGGCGCGCGCGCGCGCGCGCGCTGCGCGCGTCGACGTCGGCGGCGCGCGCGCGCGGCGCGCGTCGCGGGGCGCCGCGTCGCGCGGCTGCGCGCGCCGCGCGGCTGCGTCGCAGGCCGGCACGCGCGCGCGTCGCGGGCGTCTGCGGCGTCCGGGTCGGCGCGTCGCGCGCGTCGTCGTCGCGCGCGCGCGCGGCGCGCCGCGTCGCGCGTCGCGCGCGCGCGGGTCCGCGGCGCGCACGCGCGCGGACGCAGCGGGCCGCGCGACGCGACGTCGCGGTCGTCGGCGCGGCGCGCGCGCTCGTCGGCGCGGCGGGCGGCGGCGTCGCGCGCGCGCGCGGCGTCGCGGTCGTGCGCTCGATCGCGCGCGGCCGGCGCGCGCGCGCGCGCGGTCGCGCCGGCGCGGCGTCGGCGCGCGTCGGCGCGACGCGGTCGGCGCGCGCGCGGCGCGCGCGCGCGGGCGCGCGCGCGCGTCGCGCGACGCGCGCGCGGGGGCGCGCGCGTATTCCCCGCGTCGTCGTCGGCGAGTCGCGGTGTGCGGCGGGCGTCGGGGCGCGCGCGTCGATCGCGCGCGCGCGCGGTCCGTCCGCGTCGTTCGCGGTCGCGTCGGGCGCGGGACGCGCGCGCGCGTCGGTCGCGCGCGGGTCGTCGCGCGGGGGCGCGACGCGCGGGTCGGTCGCGCGGTCGGTGCGCTTCGGCGGCGCGCGCGGTCGCGCGCTCGTCGCGCGCGGTCTTCGGCGCGTCGGCGGCGCGGTCGTCGCGGCGCCGTCGCGCGACGCGGCGCGCGCGGGCGATCGCCGCGCGCGTCGGCGCGCGCGCGCGCGCGCGCGCGCGTCCGTCGGCGCGCGCAGGCGTTCGCGCGCGCGCGCGCGCGCAGCGCTGTCCCGCGCGTCGACGCGTCGCGCGCGCGGGCGCGGCGAGCGAGAGTGAGGTGAACGGCTTCGCCGCGCGGTCGCGTCGCGCGGTGTCGCGTCGCGCGGCGGCGATCGGGTGGGGCGCGGCGCGCGCGGCGTCGCGCGGCGTCGCGCGCGGGCGCGCGCGGTCGCGCGCGCGGGTCGGGAGCGCCGGCGTTCGTCGGCGCGCGGCGCGCGGCGCGGCGTCGTCAGGCGTCTCGTCGCGCGTCGTTCGGCGACGGGCGCGCGCGCTGTTCGCAGCGCGGCGCGACGCGCGACGTCTCGTCGTTCGCGGGCGCGCGTCGGCGCGCGGCGCGACGCGCGCGCCGTCGGGCGCGCGCGCGCGCGTCGCGCGCGTCGCGCGCGGCGGGCGGCGCGTCGCGGCGCGCGCGACGGCGTCGCGTCGCGGGACGGGCGCCGCGGGCGCGCGCGCGCGCGTCGTCGTCGCGTCGCGCGCGGTGTCGCGGCGCGCTCTCGCGCGCGCGCGGCCCGCGGCGGGTCGCGGCGGCGTCCGGCGCGCGCGGCGTCGCGTCGCGCGAGTCGCGCGCGCGCGCCGTCGCGATCTGGCGGGCGTCGCGCGCGCGATCGTCGGCGCGCGACGCGGCGCGTCGTCGACGCGCTGGGCGTCGTCGCGCGAGGTCGCGACGCGGGGTCGCGCGCGGCGCGCAGTCGGCGCGGCGCGTTCGCCGCGGCGCGTCGCGGCGGCGCGCGCGCGAGCGCGCGTCGCGTCGCGCGGGTCGCGTGCCGCGCGCGCTTGCGCGGGCGTCTCGGGCGCGCGCGCGCGTCGCGCGGGCGCGCGGCGCGGCGCGCGCGCGCGCGCGGACGGCGCGCGGCGCGCGGCGCGTGACGCGCGACGCGCGCGTCGATCGGCGCGCGCGCGCGTCGGCGACGATCGCGGCGCGCGCGCGCGCGGCGCGCTTCGCGCGCGGCGGCGCGGGGGTCGCGCGCGCGGTCGCGACGCGGTCGCGCGCGCTGCGCGGACGCGCGCGTCGCGTGCGCGCGGGCGCGCGCGGCGGCGTCGCGCGCGCGCGCGCGCTGCGCGACGCGGGACGCGCGCGCGCGCGTCGCGCGCGCGCGCGTCGTCGCGCGGCGCGCGGGCGCGCGCGGATCGCGCGCGCGCGCCGGGGTTTTCCCCCCCGGGGCGGGGTTTCCGGCGCGGGGCGCGGGCGTTTGCGCGGGGCGCGCGCGGGTTTTGCGCGGCGGGTTTTGTCGTCCCTCGCCGCGGGCGGGCGTCGCGCGATTCGTCGTTTTCCCGGGGTTCGGCGCCGTTTTTGGCGGGCGGGTTTTGCGCGTCGCCCCCCCGGCGCCGGCGGGCTCGCGGGCCGGCCCGCCCGGGTTTCGTTCCCCGCGGGCGCGCGGGCCCCGCGTTCGCGGCGCGGGGGCGCGCCGGGGCGGGGCGGCCGGCGGTTTTGGGGGGCGCGCGGGCCGTTTCCCGGGGCGCGCGGCGGTCGGCGGGGGCGCGCGGGCGGGCGTTTTGCGCGTCGTCGTCCGCGGCGGCGCCGGCGCGTCGGGGGGGTCGCGCGGCGGCGGGTTTTCCCCTCGTTCGGGTCCCCCGTCGGGCGCGGCGCGCCGCGCGTCGGCCCCCGGGCGGGGCGCTCGGGGGCGTTTTGCCGCTCGTTCGCCGGCCCGGGGGCCGGCCCGGGGTTTGGCGACGCGCGGGCCCGGGGGGGCGTTTGGGCCCCGCGCGGGGGGTTTGGCGGCCGCCGGGTCGGGTTTTCCGCGTCGGCGGGGCGCGGTTTTCCCCCCGCGCGCGCGTCGTGGCGTTTCCCCGTCGTCGGCGCGCGGCGCCCCGGGCGTCGGGCGTCGGGTTTGCGTGCGGGCGGCGCGCGCGGTTTTGCGCCGTCGGCGGGTGTTTTGCGGCGCGCGGTCGCGGGCGCGGCGCTTTTGCGGGGGGACGGCCCCGATGCGGCCCGGGTTTCCCTCGGCCCCGGGTTCGGTCGCGGGCGCGGCCCTCGTCGCGCGTCG
>JAVBJF010001384.1:0-14970 GCA_033439095.1 Pseudococcus viburni
TATATAAATTAGACCAAAAGTATAAGTGCCACGCCTCAGCACGAAAAATGTTATAAGTAAAGTGGTAGTTTCAAGTGCCCTGAACACGATTTTCCAATTGGTTTTTGCGTCCGTCTGCGTCCGTGTGCAGTTTTATAAGCAAAAATGTGCCTTTTTTCAACGATTTTTTTCCCATTTTTTTTAGTAATTTTTTTTTCCAGCATTATCATTTTTTACAAACCCTTTACATTCCCGGCATGTAAATAATGACATTGATAGATAAAAAAAAACTACTAAAAACGGGAAAAATCATTGAAAAAGGCACATTTTTGCTTATAATCCACACGGACGCAGACGGACGCAAAAACCAATTGGAAAATCGTGTTCAGGGCACTTGAAACTACCACTTTACTTATAACATTTTTCGTGCTGAGGCGTGGCACTTATACTTTTGGTCTAATTTATATTACTAAAATCGCAAAAATACCTTAGATTTCGATCTACTACACGATATTTTAGTTTAACTCCAATTTCAGTACCCCCACCCCTTCCCTCTTACTTTCACAAAAAAATTTTGTCGGATTCGTAACCTACGACCTCGAAACCCAAGATTTCGATATGCTACGCGATATTATGGTGAAATTTTGATTTGAGCACCCCCCACCCCCTCACCATGACCTCTAAAAATTTTTTTATTGTCATATTCTTAATCTACGACCTCGAAAACCTAGATTTCGATATATTACACGATATTTCAGGTGAATTTCGATTTCAGCATCTCCCCTACCCCCTCCCCATTGCCCCGAATAAATTTTTTTCTGTCAAATTCGTAATCTACGACCAAAAAAACTATATGTACACTATTTTTTACCCACTTTTATAGCTCTTTTTTTATGATACTGAATTTCGCGCGTTTTGAGGGGTCTCCTGGACCACTGTGCGTCGTACGGATTCAAAAACGATTTGTCAGTCAAAAGTGTTGATGGGGGGGGGGGGGGTCGCAAAATTCAAAATTGTCATGTTTGGTGTCAAAATCTAGGTTTTTTGGTATGCCAAATACGATTTTGAGGTTGTTTTCTTCGAAAACCCAAAAGAAGCTCCAGAAGGACCAAGGCGAAACTCAGAATTTCGATTTGCATAATTTTGGATCAAAATTTCTGGTGACTGGGAGGGAAACAATTAAAATTTTTGGTAATTTTTGTGTTTTGTATTCAAAATTGGTTTCTTTGACATCGATGCATATTTATTTCGAATTTATTGAATTTTTTTTAAAAAAGCTAAAAGCAAAAGGGAATTTCGCTATACCCTCACTTGTACAATTTTTTGAGCGCAAAATTTGTAATCTACAATCTGTGGAATGTATAATTTGACATATTAAATGTGCATTATCATTGTGAAATTTCAATTTTGATCCCTCTTTTACTCCAAAAATTTTTTGAGTACGAAATTTGTAAGCTATGACCTTGGAAACATATATTTTAACATGTTACACGATATTATTGTGAAATTTCAATTTTTACCCCTCCCTCGTAGCCCTCTTCTCACTCCAAAATTTTTTGAGTACGAAATTCGTAATCTACGACCTCGAAAACGTATATTTAGACATATTACACGATATTATTATGAAATTTCATTTTATACCCCCTCTCCTGCTCCATCCCTCACTCGAAAATTTTTTTCTCTTCAAAATTTGAAATCTACGACCCCAAAACGTACGGTAAACATTTTTTGAACGTTCTTTCGGGGTTTTGAGCAAAAACGAACGTTTTTGGGAGTCTCCTGGCCCACTGTGCGGACGTGACGCGAAGGAATGTTTCGTATCACCAAAGTACATTCACCCTTAATTTTCGGCAAAGAAGTGAGTGTTTTTGGAAAAAATTGAACCTTTTTGATAGGAAATTACACGTAGAACATGATTGTTCATATTTATATTTTTCAATTTTGAAACCTATTTGAGAAGATATTCACGAAAACTCAGTTTTCAGCAAGCATTTACACCCATCTCTGGGGGTTGCGGAGGGTTCCCATTACGAACATAAAACACGAAAAAATGATCAGGATAGAATTTTGGGAAGTTTAGTACATTTTTTCTCTGATTTGCGTGGACGACAATAAAATTATTTCACCTATTTTCATTCGATCGAAAACGTAATATAACGGACTCTCCGCAATATTTCCTGAAACACACTGTACACGCTATAGCGAGTACATATGTGCACACGTAATGTAGCTAGGCTAGCTACATAGCTTCCTATATGTACTTTTTTCTGCCAAACCCCTTCTTTCCTTTTTTTTTCACTCTTTATCCCGACAACATATATATTATATACTTTTGAGCCATTCTTTATATTTTCGATTACCGTCGAGTCGAGTTTTGTCTATTTTTCCACGCTGCCTCGTCGAGCGGCACATTTTCTGTTAATTTTTTTCTCATTTTCACTTTTATTTACATGCTCTGCGCTGCTTTCGACAGACAAAAAAGAGTTTGTATTTTCGGTATATAGGGGCAGCGACGTGGGCGGGGCGTGATTAGTTTCGTTATTACATCGTATATTATATGTACCTTTCTTATGATTTCATTTTCTTTGGTTGCGCACCCAGACACTAATTTTCCCCTTTGTCGTGTAGCTTCGCTTCGCACGGCACGCTTCGCCATAAACAACCGAAGGAGAGTTTTAATCACGGCGCGGCGCGCCGAGTAAACGGTACGTACTTCTTCACGGGGGCTTGACGTTCAAAATTCAATTATACAACCGTAGCGCAAATCTACGCGTAAATTTACTCGGCTCGGACAACGTAATAATAAAGGACCAACTTCGCATCGTTGTAGAATATAAATATTTCTAAGGTACATACAATACAGCGAAAGGAGAAGTTTTTTAAACGCGTTACGATCGTCTGTTGTAGTACCCTTTTTTTTTTTCTTCCATCATCCTTGCTGGCAACACGTTTTCTATTGTCGTTCTCGCTTTCTGTCTCCGAGAACGGCTTTCATTTGGCGGCGTACTCTATTAAGAGAGAGGGTTATTCTATACTCGGAACACAATGACAGAGGATTGTTTTGTTTTGGTGCGCGCGTACATAGCAATACCAATACAGATATAGGTGGAGGTTACCAGCGCAGCTATACGGATAGCTCGACGAAATAAAGAGCTTTCTGCGACTATGTCTTTAGAGTTTAACCATAACGCGCGAATACGTTCCCTTCGAGTTACCCTCCTTCTCTGCAGCCCTCGTCCACTGACACCGAAGCAGCGCCGCTTTTTCCGTTGTACCGCTGGAATTATCTTTTATTTGTTTCGAAAGGCTCATTAATTCTATCGCTCAAGTTGGGCGGTGCGGCTGCGACGGCGACCGCGTTTGTTTTGATAAATGCAAAAGGCCTATACCTTTCCCGCGCGTTAACTGCTAGGCCTACTATAATACATCTATTCCGCACAGATATCACAACTTTATCAAAGCGATACTGCGGCAAATGCAGTAGGGAGAAGGTAAAAAGTTCCCAATTCAAAGTACCTATATAGGTCTACTTAAGTAGTATATATTATTACCATCATCGCGGAATATTTTCCATTTCCATAAACGGTGTCGTGAAGATATTTTCCATTTCCGCAACACTACAATTCTCACTAATAGACCCTTGAATAAAACGAATGAACTAACTACGCCACGTAAATGAATTTGAAAACATATCACTATCCAATAGGGTGGAGTGAGAAAAAAAACATATCTTGGATTTCGACCAAATTTGGTGGGGTGGTTTACTTTGAGTGGGAGACTACCCAAAAAAAATTTGAGCCCCCAGGTGCAAGGGGAGGGGAGCAGGGGGTGCTCAAAGTGGACCTCCTTTTGAAAAAAAACGCAGTTTTTTGTGTTTTTTAGAAAATCAAAATCGTGCGAGAAGCCGTCACAGCACTCAAAAGTTGCGATTTGAGTTTCTACAACTCCCTGAACCATCGCCGTCCTCCTCCGATCAAAATTCAGACTGCTACCAGGGGGTCCAAAAGTTGCAGATTGCAATATTTCAATAATATGAATTTTTCATCAAGTAATTGAGCAAAAAATTTTTTTTCGATCACTAAAAGTAAATTTTGAAAAAAAAATTATGAAAATTTTATGCACCAGTGCAGCCAATAGCGAATCGTAAAATTCCAAAATACAGAATTTATGCCAACTTTGAATTGATTACTTTTTTGCTTGAAAATATTTATACCTATTATGAATTTTTTTCACTCACTAGAAGTAAATTTCGAAAATTTTTCGGAAAATTTTGTATATCAGTGTAACCAGTTATAAATTGAAAAACCAAACATTTTTGAAAAAATTCGAAACAAAAAAGGACTATCCTGTTTAAGATTTTCATCATTTTTTTTTAAAACTTTGGTACCTAGCTGTTTGCGTTCCTCTCCGCATACAAGTTGAGAGGTATGTACTTGAGTTGAATCGATTGTGTATTTATCAATATTTCGCCAAAAAAGTATTTGTCTTCAAATTTTCAAAAAAATTGTCTTTTATTTATTTTTATGCCTACGAGAGAATATACCAGTTCTGTTTGTTTTTTTTCAATTTTCTAGCGTTCTCTTATGGAGCTGACAGCCTACCAGCTTGGCTTTTCAACAATGGCTTCAAAATCAAAACATACTTCTATTGATCTGATGGAAAACAAAAATAATACTGTGAATTTTTCAAACGATAAAAAAATTAATTTGAGATAAACGTAAATTCCATAGAGTAGAATTTACAACTGGCTACACTGATATACAAAATTTTCCGAAAAATTTCCGAAATTTACTTCTAGTGAGTGAAAAAAATTCATAATATTTTCAAGCGAAAAAGTAATCAATTCAAAGTTGGCATAAATTCTGTATTTTGGAATTTTACGATTCGCTGTTGGATGCACTGGTGCATAAAATTTTCATAATTTTTTTTCAAAATTTACTTTCAGTGATCGAAAATTTTTTTTTGCTCAATTACTTGATGAAAAAAATCATTCCACCTAGGTGAAAAATTCATATTATTGAAATATTGCAATCTGCAACTTTTGGACCCCCTGGTAGCAGTCTGAATTTTGATCGGAGGAGGACGGCGATGGTTCAGGGAGTTGTAGAAACTCAAATCGCAACTTTTGAGTGCTGTGACGGCTTCTCGCACGATTTTGATTTTCTAAAAAACACAAAAAACTGCGGGTTTTTCAAAAGGAGGTGCAGTTTGAGCACGCCCTGCTCCCCTCCCCTTACACCTGGGAGGCTCAAATTTTTTTTGAGTAGTCTCCCACTCAAAGTAAACCACCCCACCAAATTTGGTCGAAATCCAAGATATGTTTTTTTTTTTCACTCCACCCTACTATCCAATTACCCTACAGATACAGGTAAATTATGTCAATATACGTATGGATATTTCTCTCATCAATGTTTAGCTTCATAACACGATGTACGAAAATATTACACTTTGGGACCCCACGAAGAGGCGAAAAAAATCCAATTTTTCAGTTCGCGATCTAGAAAAACGTGTTTAACTGGTTTCCGAGTGTCTTGCGTTCATCTCATTACAAGTCAATTTTCAGAAGAAATTAAATAGTCACTACGAAAAATTGGTTTCTCAAAATTTTGAAATTTCTTCTACCTAATACAATACAGTCATTTTAGGTCGGAACCTCAAAAAAATTCTTGGAAAGCTGAATTTTGCATTATTTGTGTAGAATGACCTCCTAAACAACATACTAATATTTGTACCCCGCAAGTGTCTGGGAATCCCTGCAAGAAGGTAAAAACCACCCTCAAAACCAGTTTTTCGTGTTTTCTGACGAAGTTAAAAGTTAAACCAAAAAATGTCAAGGGTAAAAGTTTTTTCTACGTTGAATTTCCTATAGAAATGTTATAAACCTTTTTTCAAAATTTTCAATTTTAATCTATTTTGGAGGGGGTTGAAAATTACGAGTTTTCAAAATTCTTAATTTCTTCCATTTTACGAGATTATTCGATCTTTTAGAAGAAAAAAATATGAGAATAAAGTTTTTTTACATTGAATTTCAAATAGAAGGCACTCCTCAGTATTTACGAGCAAGCAAATGTGGTGCGAGGAACAGGGTAAGGCAAAAAGAAATCAGTACTAAATTTTTTTTACATCGATTGAAAATTGTTATTTTCACGAAAATCGTCCACTTTTTGCCTTACCCTGTTCCTCGCACCACATTTGCTTGCTCGTAAATTCTGCGGGGTGGCTTCTACATATTTGAAATTCGATGTAAAAATAATTTTATTCTCATATTTTTACTTCTAAAGGATCGAATAATCTCGTAAAATGGAAGAAATTAAGAATTTTGTAAGCTCGAAATTTTCAACCCCCTCCAAAATAAATTAAAAGTGGAATTTTTGATAAAAGATTTATAACATTTCTATAGGAAATTCAACGTAGAAAAAACTTTTACTCTTGACATTTTTTGATTAGACCTTTTATTTTGTCGGAAAACACGAAAAACTGGTTTTGAGGGTGGTTTTTACCCTCTTGCAGGGATTTCCGGACACTTCCGGGGTGAAAATGTTAGTATGTTGTTTAGGAGGCCATTCTACACAAATAATGCAAAATTCAGCTTTCCGAGAATTTTTTTGAGGTTCAGACCTAAAATGACTGGGCTATACCTTTGACGGTCATTTCAGAACTTGGAGTAAATTTGAATTAAAAAATCAGATTCAAGGTCTCCAAAGCTTATTTCAGAAAATATTCATCAATATTACCAAAACCAAAACTTGAGAAATTTATCTTGTTTTTCCATCCTTCATGAAAATCCAGTAAAATCAACGCTTCTAATCACCCATATTTTGATGCCTATGGCAAAATTCTCAAAAATATAAAGTTTAACCTCAACTCTCTCCTTCACTTCTCTCAAGAGCGTATTTTGGAATCAAAGGTCACTCGAAATGAAAAAATCAAAATCAATACTTCTGGAAGCTTATTCACATAGCTTAGTAATGAGGTGAGTCGAAAAAAAATTTATATCGTGGATTTTGACGAAAATTGATGAAATAGTTTAATTTGAGTGAGTGGGATACCTACGAAAAAAAAATTGAGCTCCAGAGTTGGAAGGGTCTCAATACGGGGTCATTTACAAAAAAAAAAGTTTTGCCACTTCGGGATAGTGCTAATACGTAACTGAGAACTTGGCCACTTTCAAAAAAGTTGCGAGTTGAGTTTCAACATCTTCTTGAACTATGTATTAGCTTAGAAATTGGATAATACTTTTTGCCTTCTACCAGAGAGCTGAAAAATTTCAGGTCACAAATTTTAAGATTTTTTGATTTTTACGTTTAAATTGCTCACTCAAATATCTTAAAATTGAGCCTTTTTTTTCTTGGTCACTTACACAGAAAATCCTCATCTGTAAATTGGAAAATTGGAAAATACTCGACTGGGAGGAGGGGGGGGGATCTGGACGAGATATGATAATTCAAGAATCTAACTGATTGGTAGATGAGCAATGGAAAAAGAGCCGAAGTAAATGTAACCAATTCGTTAATTCAATAAAATGTAAGAATCTGTAAATTGGCGCTATTTGCAAGACCGTTGTTTATTCATCAGTTTTTGGTGTCGAATGATCAGTTGAACTCTTGAATTATCATCTCCATGGTCAAGATTGTCCCTCCCAGCCGAGAATTTTCCAATTTTCACAGCTGCATTTTGATTCACGCAATTTTCATAAATTATCAGTTGGCAGAACTGCTAAAAAAATTTTCAAAAATTAGTTTGAATTTATTTCAACAATCAAAGCAATTTTTGGCTCACTTTTCAAGCCACTTAATAAACGATTGATTTTAATTTTAATAAAAATTGTGTAAATCAATTTTAGTTGGTGAATTTAAATTTGTCAAAAATCTAAAAAACTACAAATTGATGTCTGCAACTTTTTAAACTCCTCCTGCGGAGAGCAAAAAGCGATATTTAATTTCGAGGTAAATGATTTAGAAAGGTGTAAAAATTTAAATCGCACCTTGACAGGGGTTGAAGGAGTGACAGGGGTCCCCAGGAGGTGAAACTACCCACAGGTGGCAAGAAATATTCTTTTAAAAAATGACCCTTTTATGAAATCCCCTAACATCACCTCTCGGACTAAGAAACTAAAATTTTAAAAAAAATTGAAAGATCTCCCACTCAACCAAGGTGATGAATTCAAGAATATTTCAAGGTCACGGGACAGTAACAGTGAAAAAATCTGAACCATTACTTCTAAAAATCCATAATTTTTTCAATACCATATCAAAATTCTCAAAACTTTAGAATTTATTATCCCTCTTCAATAATCAAAATCGGAGCACCAAGAATCTCAAAAAAATTAAAAACAGATTTTCGAATCATTGGAAAGCATTCCAAAGCTCCAATAATAATCTTCAGCAGCTAAAAATCCGGTTTATAAAATATTTTTGCCACGTTCCTTCGATCCGTCCGAAAAAATAAAAATGAAAAATATTAGACGATTATTGGTGTCGATCATGCAGACATCAATGATCAAAAATCATCACCACCAAGAGAACATTTTCGACCATTCGCTAGCTAATCGCAAAACGAGCATCGTCGAGTGCAACCAGCCAACCCTAACATGTCATGTACAAGACGAAACCCCTCCGTACCGCATCCTTCCTGTACCAACCACAATGCACGCGTCTTGTACGTTATTTACGGCGAACCGAGTATGCAACTTATTCTACTCTTCTTACCAGACCGGTAAGGAGCAGCGAACCCATTCCTATACGCATTTCTTCGGATGTATTATTAATGAATGGTGTTTCGACATGTAGAGACGAGGGTAACGTCGACACTAACATCGTGTAGCCGGCTTCTGATATATACGGATAGAGAAGAGGCAGAGAATCACGGGGTAACATGCGAGTTGGTAAGTTAGAGAACCTCTTAGCGTCGCGTGCGCACATAAATCCGACCCTTAAGGACAGAGGAAGGGGAAAATAAACACTAAAAAAAAGACAGAGGAAAAAAAATTAGCTAAATTTACGACCCTACGCGCGACGTGATATAAACAGCGATATGTCTTGCACGAAAAAGCGTAAAATTCGGGTAACAATCGGCTCGATTTTTTTAAAATGCTGACGAATACGTGCGTTATTATTGCCGTGCGAACGTCTCACTACCTCATTATCTATACCTACCTATTTTTTTCCACCTACGTACAAGATACGTTGCGGTTGTAATGGTACCTAATGTTTTTTCTCGACATATTTTTCTTTTAAAAAAATCTCGCATGATACGCGGAATTAATTTTTACGAAGTCCATCGTCCGATATATGCGTAGCCGAGTTACGATCAATGTTCAGAGAAACCTTCATCACAGCAAATCTTGGGGCGAATGGGCTTTTTGAAAAAACGAAAAACATCAAAAAAACTAATTCAAAAAATATGTACTGCTGGCACCGTCACGAAAACGACGCCAGGGCAAACCGTATTTAAATCGAAGAACGGAACGCAGCCGACGTGTCCTTTTTGATAACCAATAAAAACTAATGTTACGGAAAGTAAAGTACTCGTACATATGCTATATCCACTTTGAGTCCATTTTCTCGGTTACTCGTACATAAAAAAACCGACAACCTTATACAACTCGCGCTCGTAATAACTATTTTCCACCGGGGGGCTTTGCCGCTGCCGCGAAAAACCGTCGAATGCGGTAAAAAATAATGTAGATTTTTTTTGCCGAAAATGCCGCAACAGTTGCTTTCGCCTTCGCCGCAATTTCCTCATTCTCCTTTGACGATCATGGATCTACAACGTCCCGCTCCCGCCGCTATCCTAATAACAATTGCGACTCTTGCGTCTTTTTAAACGAGCACTACGCTAAATTAATTTAATTTAAATTTTCATTAGGGAGTGCCGCGCCACATCACGCCAATAATATACGTCTTATTCTTTCTCTTATTTTTCTTCTTTTTGCGGTATGACATTAGAGTACGATACGATCGTTGTGTTTTTTTCAATTTCGTTTCGTATTTCAAAGGTGCCTAAATTTTGTGTACATTTTTCATCAAGTAATTATCAAAACCATTATACCAAGTAAGGTGTTTAAAAATCATTAAAATCGCATCGTTGTGGCAACGTTGAAAGGACTGAGCTTGAGGTCTCAAATTGTTCTAGAAAGATTAATTCATGTCTCAAGAGTCGCAATTGACAAGTCAGAACCAAACAGTAAATCGAAAAATCATCTTAGGAACTGAGAAAATAGACACATTTCATTCTAAACAAATTATAACTGTAATTAGAATCTAGAAATGATCGAAAGGTTGGGGGAGACCGAAAAAATTGAAATGATTCGAAGATGAAAGGTTACAAACGTCACCGACAACTTACTTATTGGATCAAAAAAGCTTCGAAGTGTTAGTGTTATTTGATTTGGGGGACCTTCCTTTGAAAAAATTCCCCAATTTTTTTTTAATATCAAAAAAGAAATTGTGCACCACTTTCCAGAAAAAAAATAAGTAAAATTGGAAAAAATATCTCAGATACTTGGTGAAAGCGCACTTTCGATTGAAATCTTTTAAGAAAATTCCTTCAATTTTTAATACGTAACTTAGTTGAAATTAAATTAACTAAGTACCCATTCTGGTATTGGAGCAGTGTTCAACGAATATCCGGATATGGACGAATATATTCGGATATCCGGATATTCGGAAAAAAATATCCCGGATATTTATTTATGAATGCGATTGGTCGTGACCCTTGTGACGTTCCCTTTTCGGTCAATCGACGATGTGTCACTTGTCGTGTGGGTTAAATGTTGTACCCCCACGAATTTTTCTCGCTGCTGATAACGCATTCGGGGCCCCCTTTCGTGTATACGTTCGGGAAAGATCGGATATCCGGATATAATATCCGGATATTCGCTAAATCCGAATATTTTTCAATATCCGGATATCCGGATATTCGTTGAACACTGCAAGAATGAAAAATTTTAGTGTTCAACAAATATCCGAAACGATTGAACTTTTCCGAGAGTTCCCAATTCTTTTACGAACCCTCACAAAATTTAAAGGTCGATTATCGAAATCGAAAAATCGAAATTGAAGAATCGATTATCGAAATCGAAAATTCAATTTTTTCCGTTGAAACTCCCTTCATTTCGATTATCCGAATATTTGCCAAATATCCGAGTATTTGGATAGCTATCCAAATAGTATTGGTATTTGGTTATGCCGGATATTTGTTTGAACACTAAATTTGACCAGAACCCCGGAAATAATATTCGACGTGTTCGATGAGAAGAATTAAAATTTATTCCGCCTCAATCCCTCCCTCCCCCCCCCCCCCCCGATCTTTCAATAGTAACAAAAAAGTGGAAAACAGAAAACAAGACAAAAAAAAATTTAACACGGTTTTTTACCTTAACGTAGAAATCTTAGAACATGGATATGTTCAAACAATATATTTAAAGGGATTAGGGTTTTTTAATCCACAAGTTTTGTTGAATGCTTCGATGGGAGTTGAATTATTTTTAGTGGTTGATTAAGTTTGTCATTATTTAAGTAAAACCTAAAAGTAATTTCAGTGGCTCGAATTTATTTTCACACCCGTTTGGAAAAAATAGAAAAATTGAGGAAATCAAAACTTCGCCTGAGATCTACCCACAATGGCTGGAAATGGTGAAAACGGAAACGGTTTCAGGCAGAAATTCGATTTTAAATATGTAAAAGTTTTTATGTGAGAAAAATTACTCTTTTCAAAAACATTTCATTCTTACTGAAAAAAAATTGCGATTTTTTTTTATGTTGAAAAATTCACAAAAATCTTTAAAATTAATTTCGAGCAGCTGAAATTTCAATCAAGAGATATTAAAACGCCGTCTTTTTCAAGAATCCCTTTCTCATTCAAATCGGAAGCGATCTCGAAAACAATCGGTCCTTTACACATACTTTCCTTTTTTTCATACCCAGATAAAAATAGTATTAACGCTTTAACGTACCATTTAAAATCATTCTTGGGAAAAAAAAACTTTGTTTTGTTGTTTTAAATTATGCCATACGAATAATAAAACTTAAAAAACGCATATGAAAAAAAGCTTCACAAAATCAATCGCCTTTCAACCACCGGAAAAAAACGTGAACAAATTCTTCATACAGGTCCAATGGGCAAACCCTCGACCCCTGTAAAAAATCGTTTCCACGGGTTGGGGTTTTCGCGAGCTCGAACGCTCACACGGCGCCCACCGAACCCGAAAAGGGAATTAATTCCCGAAAAGAAAGGATCCCGATAGAAACCAAGCCCGCCGCCGGGACTTTACGGTACGCGGATGGTTTAAATTGTTAAAAATTCGTCCCTTTAAATTAGTTTACACAAAAAAGTGAAAAAAAAACTTGCCGAACACGTGTATAGCTAGTAAAACGTGACTACGACAAATAACGAAAAAAGCACCAAGATGAAATACGTGAGTACAATACCAACCATGCCAACAAGTATAAGAAAATATTAAAAGACGCGTGCCGTGCTTGTGCCAGTTTGCCCAGTGCCCAGTGTCTATTCTATACGTTCGGCCATCACCGTATACTGGACGTAAACGGCCTAAATAGATCTAAACTATTTTAGGTAGCTATTGCGTACTATAACTAGATACTATGTTTGACTTTTGCGATACTCTCACTTAAAGGAAAAAATGAAGCTGAGGTTTTGGGGTAGAAGGTAACTTCTCAAAACTACGGCTAGAGGAGATAGGAGGAGGGTTCCGAACCCATTTTTTCAGTGAAGATGGATGTGAAAGGTAATTCTTACCATTTTATGTTTTTCTTGCTTCAAATTTGCCCAAGTCACCCTCCCCTCTTGCGTATACTCGTTTTATAGGGAATTTCAAACACTTATAGGGTTAGGTAAAAAAACAGTAGATCATCCCTACCAAACCGCTGCAGCTTGCTCCGGAACAAGGGATTACTATGAAGCTCGTTTACTTATTGCTGCTCCTGTGTGGAAGAACACATCTCAAATAAATTTCAAAATTGGGAAGTCATTGAAAACAAGATAACCCAGAATTATATCATACAACCCATGGTATGTAAGGAACATACAAATACACCATGAATCGGGGCCTAAAAAGCCTAAAGCTTTCATAGGTATTATGTCAGTAAAATCAAAATATATAACATCATTACGAAACATACAAATATTACCAGCCACTCGCAGAGCGAGGGTAATTATAGCGTATCAGAAAGCCCCCCCCCCCCCCCTAAAAAAGATTAATTATAATAACCTAAATTCCTAAATTTTAAGGTTTTTTTTTAAAAAACGTTTTTCCTACCCCAAAACTCTTATCTCGATGTAAACCCTCATTATTCATTATCAATAAAGTGCATTAAGTCGCTGTGACAATAAAATAAGGATATAAAAAAAATGAACAAAATGAAAATATTTAAGGTGTCTTAACAAATTCTCAAATCCACAGATAGGATTTTAACAGAAATTGACAGATTATACTTTGTTTGATATCAATCTACTTGTGAAGTGATAACAAAAACCATTTTCCGTTGATAAAATAACACATACAAATATTCTCGTGCTTGGACCAGCCCAGAGAAAAAAAAACACTCTCTTAGCACCAGTTGACAAATATCTTTTGTATTTGGCAACTAGGATGTTATGTCTACATCTATTCACCAACTACTAGTATATTTATACTAGAACCGCACGCCGCCGAGCCCCACGCCGCCGCTCCGCCGGTGAAATGTGGACGCCGCCGCTTTGAGCCAAATTACTCGGCGCGCCGCTGGCCGCCGCCGCCGATAACAATCGGCGGCGTCAGTTTTGGCGTGGAGTTTTTTTACTTTTTTTATTACAGAAATATGAAAAAATACATTTTTTTCGCTCTTATATCAAGCAATATTTTTCAAAAAAATTTCGCCCTCGCTTCGCTCGGGTAGTATTCTCATCATTTTATTTTGAAAAATTTGATGATTTTTTATTGATTTTTCAGTCAAAAATCACTGATTCTCAAATAATCCCCAATTTGATTTTAGAAAAAATCAATAATTCTGACTGAAAGATCTGTAAAAAAAATGACTGATTTGAAATTTGACCCCTTGTACCCTATTTTTTTTGATAGGAAATACCGTTTTGAAGTTTGATCAGCATATTTTTTTCGGGCAGGATCACGAAAAAAAAATGGTAAAAAATTCCATCACCAAAAGATTTCTCTCAATCTGTTTTTTTTTTTTTTTTGTTGCACATTTCGTTTACAATTTCCTTTTTCATAACTTTTGACACTTGAAGTCGATCTTCTGAGGAAAGGAAGGATTCTATAAAAATGAATAGAACATCAATTAAGAGCCAAAAATTTCTTTTTTCGAGCTCGATTATCTAGCTTCTTCTTGAAGTGTAAAGAAAAAAATAACTTTTAGGAGCTATTTTAATTGAAAAGTTTAAAATTCAACTTATTTTATTTAAAATCTGAAAAACTAAGCCTTCAAAGAGAAAACAATTCGATTAATGGGGGAAAAAGGAGGCTTGGTTTTTTGAAAAATTATCAATGAAATGAAAAAGGTTGAACTTTCAGTTGAGAATATCCTCAGCTTTTTCACACAAAAAACTAAGAAAAATTATTCAACAAAAAAATTCAAAAAATGTTGAAAAAATTTTCGGTGATGGAATGTTTTATTATTTCTTCCATGATCAGCGCGAGAAGTTCCATAAAAATCACCATTACATATTTCAAACAGATTTTAAAAGTTTGAAAATGATGGCCTTGAGACAAAGAACCGCATGGCGCCGCTCCTGCGCCGCCGCCGCCGATAAAATGCAGACGCCGCCGCTTTGAGCTCCAAATATTCGGCGCGCCCGCCGGCCGCCGAAGAAAAAAAACCCAAACGCCGCCGCGAGAAAAAAGACAGTCGGCGTGCGGTTCTAATTTATACCCATTTTTCAGTGGTAAAACGATTTATCATCATCTAGAGGAGTACAGACAGTTAGCTGGAAGTTTCAATTTTTAGCATCCTCATAAAGGGAGGGATTTAAAAA
>JAVBJF010001385.1:0-14969 GCA_033439095.1 Pseudococcus viburni
AGTTTTTAAAAGTTTACTGTTGCACACCTCCATTCAAATGTCGAAAGTGAAAAGGAAAAGTTTTCAGTGAAATAAATTGATAGCTGTAGGAAGGAAATTTTGTTATTGTCGTATTTATGTACATTAAAAATTTTCTATTTACTTGTTTAATTCTGCCATTTATGGCAAAAAAAATTTCTACGACAATAAGTTACCTATGAAATGGGTAAAGGATATAGACATTCAAAAGGGGAATTATTTCCTAAATATTTGAAACACCTTCATTATCATAAAAATTGTTGATATTAAGCCCTTGGGTCAATAAATGATGATCTGATAACAACGTAATACAATTTGACTAAACGACTCTCACACGAAGCCATAATTATCAGTTCCAAACACCATGTTATGTTATTAGTAAAAAGTAAACATCAAATTTTGTAGGCTTCAAAATACGTAAAGTAGGTCCATGATGGACGAATCCACGTAGAAAATGAGTAATTCGCTTAAAATTGCTGGGAGACGAGATGCCCTCGAGCCTCGAAACGATCGATACCTTACTGGCGAATTATTTTCAATTTTTTCTGGGATATATTTAGACAATTTGCACAACGATTCAATTATTTTTTCAACACTACTGTTTATGATAATAATTCTGTAAAATCTGTTGGCTCTAAAAATCAATGAATCCAAGTTCGTATAATCGTCCCTTTTTTTGCAAAAAATTATTGATTTTTTTACCACTTTTTACAAAAATTCCAAAAGCATCCCTCTACCCTAAAAAAAATTGCACTGCAATTTTTAAATTCATTTTCAGAAATGAACAAAGTAGGATCTGCGATTATTTTTTATGCAAGGAAAGATACAATATGCAGTTAGACAAAATTTATTTTGGAAAAACAATGTTCGAAAAGCAAAAAATTCAAAATTTTCCAATATTAAACGAGATTTCGTGGATTCAATGATTTTTTCACTACTTTAATTGAAATTTGAACACTTACTACGTTTTCACTCAACACACTAACGAAAAAATTTTGTCGACGTATTGGCTCCAGTTTCATCAAAACTTCAACTTTTAGAAAAAGCACGTAAAAACTCCTTCCAACAGTAAAATTTTCAGTTACCCAAATCAATTTTTCGACTTTTAACAAATTTTTGAAAATCAGCATTTCATTTTGAAAAAAAATAAAACGTATTTCCAATACAAAATTTCACAAGAAGAATTAAAAAATGAATTTTAGGCGCCTACCAAAATTTTAAAATCGAATTTTTTGACTTTCCGAATATTTAGGTACATTGAAGTGGTAGAAATATTTCCTACCCGCTTGCACCATGTTGCAATTTTTAAAAAATCAGAGAAATGATATTGCCATTCTTTCTAAAATTATTATCCTGAAATTTTCCAAAACTTCATAATTTTTTTTTCATCTTCAGACCATTAGGTTTTTGGCTGAGATTTGGTGTCAGATAAAATGCATAAGAGTAGAGGGGAAGGGGAAAGATAATTTTTCCGTTTCGAAAATTCAAATTTTGTCTCGAATGTTTTTTACCAAAAAATATGTAAGTAAATAAATAAATACCGAATTGCCCATAGAAAAATTTTGTTTTGGTCCAAGTTTTTCACGCACATAAATCTTATAACACATCGGTTCAGGTTTTACATTCTTTTAAAATTTATTTCATAATTATTGTTTTTGGGTAAGTTTTCGCAGAATATTCGTGCAAGACATGACAGCATGCAAATATCGGGAAAAATTACTGAACAAAAGTCCGTATACTCTTACGATGACGAAATTCTTCAACGACTGAATTTGGCATAGAAATATGTAAACGTCGTTTCGTATCTTCACCGATCGATACCAAGGAGTAAAATATACCGCTAAAGATACGTTCGTTATCTGCATTAGCAAAAGTTGAAATTAATTAGTTACATCATTTTGTTGTCGTAAAATTGCTAATTGAAATATACGAATCGTTTGTTTCCAAAACACAATCTGCCACAAGAAGTAAATTTTGAGAAAACTGCGAGAACCTGTTATATCAGATGTAAAAATTGATAAATTTTGGGAACTGTTTTTTCTTTTTGCAGATTTTACTATTGTCCACCAGTTCCCAAAGTATAAACATGGTTCGTTTCATATTCTGCTTATTATTCAATCACAAAATTTAGCAGAGCACGTTTCGATACAACATTTTTGTGCAGTACATTTTGAAACTAACTCACAATCATCAAAATCTTATTCCAGGATTCAGTGAGGCACCTAAAAATCATGTTTTTGGACCTCTTGAATCGAGTCCATTTCGGGTGTCATTTTACCATAAAAATCAGGGGAGCCATCTCGAGATTTTTTCCGAGTGAGATATCAAAACGTACATATGTTTTTTGAACCTCAGAAATAGAATCCATTTCTCAGACGCAAAATGAATACCACCATCGAATTTCTAAGGTAAAAAATAATCTAAAACGATAATACTCAACTACTGACGAGACGAAACGATATGTTCTTGGAAGAGGGGGGAGGGGGTGGTAACTCAAATTTTTCCAACTAATTTTTCGAAAAATTCTCAACTAAGTTGTTTTTTTATTTTCCCAAAAAATCCCAACTAATTTTCATATAATTTTTCAACTTTTTAAAATAAATTTCCCAACTTTTCAAAATTTTTCCAATTTTAAATTTAAAATGAAACATTTTCTTTCTAAGCAGTCCTTAAATACAAAGTAAGGGTGAAAAAACGACACGAAAAAAGTTTTTTTAAATAATAAAATTTATACCAAGTTCTATTTTAATAATTTCCCCCGATTTTTCCATATTTTTAAACTTTTCTCGACTTTTTGAGAATTTACAGTATCCTCTCCCCTTTCCACGATTCTATTTACGTGCTATTTGAAACTTTTTCACAAAATTTTGGGCTTTAATCTTTCGTAATTTCGTGCTTTTTAGTGACAGTACGAAGACCAGAGTTACATTGCCGAGCAAAGGGGACTAAAAAATTTTCAAAAACGAGATAATTCATTTTTCAACGTTTTATTCTAATTTTAGGCGAACATGAGAAACTTTCATTAAATCCTTTTTCTACAAAGTAATCAAAGAGGTGGATTTTTATTCGGTCTCCAGTGGAAATTTTTCTTTCAATTTCCTTCTGTTATGAATTAAAAAAAAAAATCTTACATATTTTTTGTTCGACATTTTCTCGACTTACACGACTAATAGACATTTCAACTCTTTAAATCCGGATTAGTCGAATTCGGTGAAATTCTGGCTTTTTAAATCAATTACAAATGAATTTTACTGAAAATCTGGTATTTTTGACTAATTACTGATATTCAGTGAAATTCATTTCCTTGATTAGAACCGGTAGAATTTCGCCAATTTCAGGCATCATAGTGAAATTTGGTGGGGAAAAAAGTAACTTTAGTAACCCAATTTGGGAGAAAAAGTAACCAATGTATTACCAAAAAGTAACCAAAAACTCAATTTTTAATGGTAAAATTTGTAAGAAAAAAAAAACATGTATGTACTTAATGCAATTATTATAACTTATAAGCGCTCCCAGAAATTATGTAAGGAAGGGGCTGAGAATTGGTGAAAAATGGGGTGAGAGGGGGGTAAAAATTCGTAACAAAGTTCAAAATCTATTTTTACAGTAGTACTCGTAAAGTCAGGTTAATTTCAGTGGACAGATGAAAAAATGTAATACAGATAAAAGCGAAGAAAAACTGAAAAATTGCAAGAATTCTCTAAATCTGAATCAGTGAGATGAATATAAATGAAAATCAGTGATTCGCATTGATCGTTTAGTCAAAATTACTGATTTTTTCTGGTTAATTGATAATCGACTAAGAAATCAACGACTTTTGACTGCAATATCAATGAAAATTATTTTATTGGTTCAAAAAGGCAGAGTTTTTATAAAACTTGATTGATGTATATTTAGAAAGTTATATTCTAATGTAAGAAATAAGAAAAATTATTTTTGAAGAGTATTAAAATGCACTTCTCTGAACACTTTTGAGGTAAAATTTCATTTTTTTATCGAGCTTGGATTGAATCTGCTCGACTCCGGGACTTAATCAGACATTATGCAAGGGCGGGGAAGAATTTGAAAAAAATGAGGGTGTGTCAAAATTCAGTAAAAAAAAAGTGAGTATCTAGCCTACCTACCCTGTAAAGGCTCTGGTGTGATTTGGGGGTCATTTGGCCCTTGGTGGAACTTTGACAAAATTTTTATGCCATTCGACTTGCCTATGTAGAAGATGATTTTAGAGCGCAAAAACGAATTTTTACCACACCCCCCGGGGGCGGGGGCCTCAAAATACGTGATTTTCACTCTAAAAATTCTATCTCCGCGAGTTTTCAACCGATTTTTTTCAAATTTAGCATGTAGGCAGAGGTACTTGAGGGGAGTACCCTGAAATTTTTTCAGATTTTTTCGACCACTACAATGACCTTAAATTTGACCTTGAAAGTTTAAAATCGCCCTGGGGTCACCGTTTTGGCGTGTGGTATAAAGAAAAAAATATTTTCATGTTTCTCACTCTATTTTACACTACTTAGAATTTTTTCAATTTTTTTTGAGTGGTGGCCTATGCGTGACGTTCAAAAAACCGATAAATCGGACGTTTTACCTAGTACTTGAGAAATACACTTTGAAAAAAGACAAACATGTTAATCGCAATTTTATAGCTGGAAAAGCTTCTATATGATGTCTAGAGTCTTTGATAAAGTCGCATCGCCCCAGCCCCTATTGCTTTTTGAGGGGGGGGGGGCCTTATGAAAGAAAAAATTGTTTTGCACCGATTTCGCTCAAATCCACGTAAATGGTTCTGTAGGTGTAGAAGTACTCCCCAAAAATTTTTAGCCCCCCTCGACCTCACGGGGCTGAGCCATCGCTTCCCAAAGTTGGACATTTTTGGTTAAGATGACAAAAAATCGAGTTTTTCGACTATAAAATCGCTCCAAAATTCTAATTTTGAAAAACTTTGTATTTTCCGTGCACATTTTGAGGTAACGAATCCGACTAGCCCATCAAATTTTTCATTCGAATGGTTTACACCCCCTCCTCATCACTGCCCGTTTGAAAGTGTACAGATCGTGGGATTTTCAGAAAAAAATGACCTCGTAATATTTTTTTTACAAAATTCAGCTCGCGACACATCAGGGGGCAAGTGGAATTGTATCAACCTACTTAAATTTTCAATTAGGTGAATGAAAAATATTCAGATACTAACCTGAAATTTTAGGAAGCAATGGCTAAACCTTTCTCCTAAGACGCTGGAGCCTAAAATTTTATGGGGAATATTTCTATGTAATTTTTCAAAAAACTGCTCAAATTTGAGAAATAATGGCTCAGCCCCCTGATGTGTCGGGAACTGATGTTCGTAAACAAATATTTTTGTATCTTTATAAGTTGACATGTAAAGTTGACCAAAATCGATGCGAAAAAAAAACAATTTTTGAAACGGGCTCCCTCACCCCCCCCCCCCCAGCAAAAAGAACGAGGAGTATAGGTGCGGTGCTTTTTCACCACACACTCGAGACATCATAATTGAACATTTTGAATCAAAAAATTTTCACTTTCTCGCGAAATGTCATTTTTGAGTCACCTATGTAACAAAGTTTTTTTTTTTTGAAAAACCCACGATCTGTACACTTTCAAACGGGCCGTGATGGGGAGGGGGGTGTAAACCATTCGAATGAAAAATTTGATGGGCTAGTCGGATTCGTCACCTCAAAATGTGCGCGGAAAATACAAAGTTTTTCAAAATTAGAATTTTGGAGCGGTTTTATAGTCGAAAAACTCGATTTTTTTGTGATCTTAACCAAAAATGTCCAACTTTGGGAAACGATCGCTCAGCTCCCTGAGGTCGAGGGGGGCTAAAATTTTTTGGGGAGTACTTCTACACCTACAGAACCATTTACGTGAATTTGAGCGAAATCGGTGCAAAACAATTTTTTCTTTCATAAGCCCCCCCCCCCCCTCCTCAAAAAGCAATAGGGGCTGGGGCGATGCGACTTTATCAAAGACTCTGGACATCATATAGAAGCTTTTCCAGCTATAAAATTGCGATTAACATGTTTGTCTTTTTTCAAAGTGTATTTCTCAAGTACTAGGTAAAACGACCGATTTATCGGTTTTTTGAACGTCACGCATAGGCCACCACTCAAAAAAAATTGAAAAAAATTCTAAGTAGTGTAAAATAGAGTGAGAAACATGAAAATATTTTTTTCTTTATACCACACGCCAAAACGGTGACCCCAGGGCGATTTTAAACTTTCAAGGTCAAATTTAAGGTCATTGTAGTGGTCGAAAAAATCTGAAAAAATTTCAGGGTACTCCCCTCAAGTACCTCTGCCTACATGCTAAATTTGAAAAAAATCGGTTGAAAACTCGCGGAGATAGAATTTTTAGAGTGAAAATCACGTATTTTGAGGCCCCCGCCCCCGGGGGGTGTGGTAAAAATTCGTTTTTGCGCTCTAAAATCATCTTCTACATAGGCAAGTCGAATGGCATAAAAATTTTGTCAAAGTTCCACCAAGGGCCAAATGACCCCCAAATCACACCAGAGCCTTTATATGAAAATCAGTGATTTTTCATTGAAATATTAATCAAAATTATTGATTTTTATTTGACAAATTGGAAATTGATTGGAGTTTTGACTGAAATATGGGTGAAAATCTCTAGTTTTTGATGAAAATTATTTCACTATATACTTAACCAAGAGAATGAAAATACACCAATTTTGACTGATTCAAATTTAGGGAATGATAGTGTATTCAAGAAACAGAGGTATCAATGTACTGCCCGAGCGTAGCGAGGGCGAAATTTTTTGAAACAAAAAAGTCTCCAAAACTCGACTAAACCGAAACTAACAGACACTTTACGCTTGAAAAAATCAATTTTTAGAGAAAAATTGTGAAAAAAAGGTAAATTTTTTGAGAAATTTTGGAAAAAAGTAACTTTTAGAGGTAAAAAGTAACCAAAGTAACTTTTGAAGTGGAAATAGTAACCAAAAGTAACTTGTCTCGAAAAAAGTAACCAAGTTACTAAAAAGTAACCACGCTATGATGCCTGCAATTTTTCACTAATTCGGGTTCAGAGAGGAGAGTAGAATCTAATCAGAGAGAATAATTTTCTACCAGGATGTTTCGAGGTCGAGGCACAACTGAAATGTACAAAAATTCAAAAACCAAGGACTGTTAAAATCCATTTTTACAACTAAATGTGCTGAAATGCACTTATCTTTGAAAAAAGGAATAATTTTCTCCATGAAAAAATGAAAAATTACTTACATTTAGATTCGAGTCGTAACTTTTTCGATTAAAGATTTCAAAAATACTCCCAAATCCAACTTGGAAAAAGTTAGAACAAATTGGGAATCCCAACTTTATTCAACTTGTCCCGATTTTGCCAATTTTTTGGAACCTTGGGACGGTCGAGGGTGCCACCCCCTCCCCCAATCATCATGCCTCTGTACTTGACCTCAATTTTTTCTTAAAATGACACAGCGGAATTTTGGAAACAAACGATTCATATCTCAAAGGTGGATCTTACCGTGTTATCCAAATTTTGTCCAATCCAGTAAAACATAAACACCATTACAGCAGTAGCCATGTATACCATCAAATATTTGATCTTCACAACCAATTGCAACCCATCCTATACGAAAAATTATATTTATAATACTATAGAATTTAATTTGAACCTACATCGTACAAAAACCAAGTTCCAAAAAGCTTACCGATGTACCAAAGAAAAGCACAATAATGCCGAAGAAGAAACACGCAATCGTGGAAAACGAACTAATCACTTCAACGAATCCTCTCAAATTATTAATCAAGCTAGAAAGAATCAATGGCTGGAATAAGAAATCGAAATGAAATACCCACACACAGAATGATAAAATGGAATGCTTACGAAACGATATTTTGAAATCTTCTAACGCCACGTGTCACAATTCCAGCAAAAGCTCGATCCCAACTTTTCATCGGTTTCTTGGTATCATCGATGTGCTCTTCTAAATTACACATTCCGGTGTGAAAATCATTGCACAAAATAATCGACTCGTTACGATAGATCGTATCCCAATACAATACGAGAGCGAACATCGCCGAAGCCACCAAGACAACCATGGCCATCACGAAGGCAGAAACTACCAAATTGGGAAAGCAAAACAACTCGAAGCTACCATATGTGTCAATCATTGGCAAAGGTAAAGTGTAATACAAATGATTCTTGACTTTTTTTTCTTCGAAAAACAGAACGACGTCGAAAAAACAAACATATACGTACATCGAATCGAATAAAAAGATTAGAAAGTTGGTCAATAAGGATACTTTTTTCGCTCGATTGATAACTTTTCGCTGCTGGTCAATATCTGTGGAGGTTGTGAAAATGTGATCAACGCGTTTAATCATCTCTTCGATACTGTCACCGAACAAATACGATATCAAAGGGAAACCAAACACTGCTCCGTTACAGAGACCCACAAAATTTACTACGTTCATCATCATCAACAAATCGTTCTTCGGATCGAACCACAAATAGGCCAAACCGACCGAGTTAGCGATTATAATCACACACAAATTACTCGTGTACCAAAGATACTTCACTGATTTAGGGATTTTATCGGTAAAATATATTTTACCGTGGAAACAATAAAACAAGTACATCTGATTGGCTACGGTGCTGTTATAACCGAATATATTATCTGATCCTTGCAACTGTCTCCAAATTTTTCTCAATCCTTGCAACATTTTGGCCTTTTTTCAGCTCACGATGAAGCTTTCGACGCCTACAAATGAATTCGAATATAACGCAACAAAAATCCTTCTGATTGCTGAATGATCATCCACAGAACAACACAGACGTTGATTAACGCCTGTTGATTATATCGTGGTACTTGATTTTTTAAAAAATTCAAGTTTGAAAAATTTTTAATACTAAAATTAAAAATGTTTCCTACCGTAAAGTTTTATAGAAAAAAATTTCCCCTCAATTTTTTTTCAACTTTGAATTAAAAAAAAATGTTCCACTTTATATTTTAGAAATTTTCTTCCAACTCAATAATTAATTGGGGAAAAAAATTTTAAATATGAATATGAAATTTAAAAATTTCCAAAAAATCAAAATTAAAGTTTAAACTGGGGAAAAAATTGATAGGTAGGTATTGGATACTATTTTTTTTAACTTTCAATATAAAGAGATTGAAAAAATTTATAGTTGAATGTTTTGGTTGCTTATTTTCTGTATCAATTTTTTCCGAACCTTTAAGAAGCCCGAAAATTTGGCACTTTTTATTCATTGGCAACCTTGCGAAAAGTTTCAAGATATAATGGACAAACGATAACGTTCTTTTCTATTTCCATCAACAGAAAAATTAACACTTTGCTGACCATTGTCGAAAGTTGATCAGTTCTGAATGTAACACCAGGCGCCAGCTTAGTCGGGCCAACTTAAGAAGGAAAGGCCTCAAAACGAAAAGTTTTTGTTTGGTGACTGAATAATGAATATTTTTCATTTACTTTGAAAATTCGAACACCAAAACCATTACATTCTGTAATTCCTATCATTGTACTTAATATTACAAAATATGTAATTTTTGTCAGAAATAGGGAAGAGTTTCAAGGATGGATGAATATTAATCACATTTACGATGGAAAACTCTATTTTCATTACGGATTTTAAACCATTCAAGAAGTTGAAATGGTACAAATGAATGAAATCTACATAGATTTCTGAGTATATCTTCAAAAAATTGACATGTGACTTATGAAAGTGGGATAGAATTTCACCAAAAAATCAGTAATGTCATCTAAAACTATTTTTGAGTAACCTTTCAAAAATTTTGAGCCTTAAATTGAGCAAATTTTTTAGTTTTTTTTTTTTCAAAAAATTGGCATGTGACTTGAGAAAATGAGGCACAATTTCGTCAAATATTCGAAAATGTCATCCAAAACTGTTTTTGAACAACTTTCGAGTTTGAGTATAATTTTCAACACAAAATATTTTCTTAGGTATATAAAAAGAGATGAACTAAGATAAATTAAAGAAAATTCAAATCGATTTTGTTCAATCTTATGAAATTTTAACCCATATTTATATGTCGCATGATGGTTTTTCGAATCTATCCAAAAATTGACTGAATTAAAAACTCAAAATTCTCAAAAGTTGCTCAAAAAAGTTTTGGGTGACATTTTTGAAATTTTGGCGAAATTCTACCCCTCTTTCATAAGTCACATGCCAATTTTTGAAAATAATAAAAAATTTGCTCAATTTAAGACTCAAAATTTCTGAAAGTTGGTCAAAAATAGTTTTAGATGACATTTCTGATTTTTAGGTGAAATTCTATCCTACTTTCATAGGTCACATGCCAATTTTTAGAAAATACTCGGAAATTGACCCTATTTGGAGCTAAAAATTCTCAAAAGTTGCTCAAAAATGGTTTTGAATGACATTTTTGAATTTTTGATGAAATTCTATCCCACTTTCATAGGTCACAGGCCAATATTTAAAAATGAGAAAATTGATAAAAATTTGGAATTTGACTGAAACATTTTTTAGGCGCAGGCCATTAGATGTGAAAAAAATTATTAAGATGCCTTAAAACTTGAGAAATAAAATTTTAAAATTTATGAAAAACATTCAAGGAGACCTGGGACAAGATTGAAATAATTTTCAGAAACCTGAAGAAAAATTTAATAATGAGCAGGACTATATTGGAAGCTTTTGCCATGAAAATAGTTCATTGCAATATGTAATAATTTATTAGAAGAAATTTGTTAATAATGTGGTAAATATTTACAGTTGAAAAGGTTACCGAAAAAAAAACAGGAGAGGAAGAGGAGGCAAATTTCAAAACTTGACATTAATGAACGTGGAAAAAATGTTTTGTTTTTCTGTAAAAAAAAGTCAATCTGAAGTTCTTTCTTCAAAAACTTGAATTTCTGTTCAAAAATACACAAGTTTTTCTATTTGGAGCAGATGCTTTCAAATTGGCTCCATTTTTTACTCCCCACCTATTCAAGAGAAAAGGAAGGGGGAGGGAATGGGGTCAACTGATTGTTCTCGGTTTGTGCTCTGATGTGCATGCATTATTTTCGTTTATGCTCACTCCCTTCCCCGAAAATCGATGGAGGCCAGGGTGGGGCGTCAGAAATGGTGCCCCGCCAATTTGAGGAGGAGGAGTGCGAGTAAAGGTCAATCGATTGTGCTCGATTTGAGCTCTCATGTGCTGACAGCTGACACTATTTTTGCTTGGGCCCTTTCCTTTTGTGGGCGGGGCGTCAGAAATTTTGCTCCGCCTATCAAAAGGTGGGAAATGGGAGTGGAGGCAATCGATTGCGCCCAGTTTGTGCTCTATTATCATGACATTAGCATTTGTCCTCCGTCCCTTCTATGAGTGGGCGTCAAAAATTCTACCTCAAAAACGTGAAAAATAAAGCTTGAAGAAAATAAGAAGAGAGCACAACCTCACTCCCATCCCTTCTCTTTAATGGGCGGAGCACAATTTCTCATACCCAGCCAAATATCTATATTATTTTTCAGGGGAAGGGGCTGAGCGCAAACGAAATTATTGTCAGCTCATGAGAGCACAAGCCTAGCACAATCGATTCACCCCATTCCCACCCCCTCTCCTTTAAATGGGCGGGGCGTCCAAAATTGAGTCTTTTAAATCATCACTATGTATCAGGATTTCCCTCGTTGAGAGATTTTAACAAATTCAAAAATAATCTCACTTCAAATAACTGGAATTATAAATATGGAGATTACTTTTTGTTGAAATATGAAATATTTAGGCATGTTTCCCTCTAATTTTCAAAATTTCTAAGTAATTTTAATAACTTATTGTCAAGGGTTCTGCGCCAGGAGCCTCAAATGGTCTGAAAATGTAACAACATATTTTAGAGTGATTATTTTACCAGGCGGGTTCTGCGCCAGGAGCCTCAAAAGGTCTGAAAATGTAGCAATTGATTACAATTTGACGTCTTATACTTGATAAAATAAATATTTATAGGAAAGCCTCTGAAAAATTTTAATAGACTTGATGACCTGAAATTTTCAAATTAATTATTAACGCGGTTTCCAAGGTAATGACTTTAATATGTTCCGCGGTAATTATGTAGCTTAATTTTTTTTATTCGCAGATATCGTACGATTTGTTGTTCTGTGATTTGAAGACCTTCTCATGCCAATAATATGTACCTTTCGAAAAATTTAAAACGCAAAAAAGTTGACAAACATCATTAGGTATATTTTAACTTGATTAAAAAATTTTCAAATTTTTAAAAATAAAATTTCAGGCAGCGATAAAGTTGTTTCTGTGCCAGGAGCAAATCCAACATCCAAAAAAAAAAAACGACCCAACAGACTTGGAAAAACTTCATTAAGTATGAAAAATATAGAGGTCGGATACTAAATTAAATATTTTTTTAATGTCTCAATATAATACCTACGACACCTTCGATGTATATTTATGAATAAATTATCGAGCATTTGTGTTTTTGTTTCACGAGGCGGACATATGAGATATTAAGTTGACTGTTACACACCTCCATTCAAATGTCGAACGTGAAAAGGAAAAGTTTTCAGTGAAATAAATTGATAGGTGTGAGAAGGAAATTTTGTTATTGTTGTATTTACATTTAAAATTTTCTATTTACTTGTTTAATTCTGCCATTTACAACAAAAAAAAATTTCTACGACAATAAATTATGAAATGGGTAAAGATATACGGTAGACATTCAAAAGTGAAATTATTTCCTTAACAGCCGAAACACCTTCATTATCATAAAAATTGTTGATATTAAGCCCTTGGGTCGATAAATGATGAGCCAATAACAACGTAATACAAATTGGCTAAACGATTCTCACACGAAGCCATAATTACCAGTTCCAAACACCATGATATGTTATTGGCAAAAAGTAAACATCAAATTTTCCTAGGCTTCAAAGTACGTAAAGTAAGTCCTTGAGGGAATGAATCCCCGTAGAAAATGAGTAATTCGCTCAAAAAAAAAAATTGCTGAGAGACGAGGTGCCCTCAAAACGATCGATACTGGCGAATTATTTTCAAGATATTTTCAATTTTTTCTAGATATATTTAGACAATTTGCACAATGATTCATTATTTTTTTTCAACACCTACTGTTCATGATAGTAATTCTGTAAAATCTGTTAGCTCTAAAAATCAATAAATCCAGTTCGTATAATCGTTCCTTTTTTTGCAAAAAATTATTGATTTTTTATCACTTTTTACAAAAATTCCAAAAGCATCCCTCTCTCCTAAAAAAACAAAAATTGCATTACAATTTTTTAATTTTATTTTCAGAAATGAACAAAGTAAGATCTGTGATTACTATTTATGCCAAGGAAGACACAATATGCAGTTAGACCAAATTTATTTTGGAAAAACAATGTTCGAAAAGCAAAAAAATTCAAAATTTTCCAATATCAAACGAGATTTTGTGGATTCGATAATTTTTTCACTACTTTAATCGAAATTTGAACACTTACTACTTTTTCACTCGGCACACTAACGAGAAAATTTTGTCAACGTATTGGCTCCAGTTTCATCAAAAATTCGACTTTGAGAAAAAGAACGTAAAAAACCCTTCTAACAAAAAAATTTTCAGTTACACAAATCAATTTTTCAATTTTTAACAAATTTTTGAAAATCAGGATTTCATTCCGAAAAAAAATACAACGTATTTCCAATACAAAATTTCACAAGAAGAATTAAAAAATAAATTTTAGGTGTCTGCCAAAATTCTAAAATTGAATTTTTCGATTTTCTGAATATTTAGGTACATTGAAGTGGTAGGAATATCTCCTATCCGCTTGGACTGTGTTGAAATTTTTAAAAAATCGGAGAAATGATATTGCCATTCTTTCTAAAATTATTATCCTCTACTTTTCTAAAACTTCATAATATTTTTTTTTCATCTTCGAATCATCGGGCTTTTGGCTGAGATTTGGTACCAGATAAAATTTATAAGAGTAGAGGAGAAGGGAGAGAGATAATTTTTTCGTTTCGAAAATTCAAATTTTGCCTTGAATGTTTTTCACAAAAAAAAAATGTAAATAAATATGGTACCGAATTACTCATAACAAAAATTTGTGTTTGTCCAAATTTTACACGCACATAAATCTTATAACACATCGGTTCAGGTTTTACATTTTTTAAAAATTTATTTCATAATTATTGCTGTTGGGTAAGTTTTCGCAGAATATTTGTACAAGACATGGCGGCGTGCAAATATCGTGAAAAATTTCTGTACAGAAGTCCGTATACTCTTACGATGGCGAAATTCTTCAACGACTGAATTTGGCATAGAAATATGTAAACGTCGTTTCGTATCTTCACCGATCGATACCAAGGAGTAAAATATACCGCTAGGGATACGTTCGTTATCTGCATTAGCAAATGTTGAAATTAATTAGTTTTACATCATTTTGTTGTCGTAGAATTTCTAATTAAAATATACGAATCGTTTGTTTTCAAAAAACGCAATCTGCCACAAGAAGTAAATTTTGAGAAAACTGCGAGAACCTGTGATATCAGAATGTAAAGATTGATAAATTTTGGAAACGGTTTTTTTTTGCAGATTTACTATTGTCTACCAGTTCCCAAAGTATAAACATGGTTCGTTTTCATATTTTGCTTATTAAATCACAAGATTTAGCAGAGCACATTTTTGTACAGTAACATTTTCGTTGAGGCAGCTAAAAATCACGTTTTTAGACCTCTTGAGTAGGGTGGGCCGAAAAAACCAAAAATTTTGATTTTTGAAAAAGTTACCCTTCACAAAAGTTGTTGGCTGGATAGACTAGAAAAATGAAATAAAAATTTCAAAATCGATTCATATCTTCCGATCGCGCAAGAGCCTTCAATTCTTGAAAAAATTGTCAAAATTCAACATTTACAAAATTTTTAAAAATTAAAAAAAGAAATCAAAATTTATTAAAATCAATTTTAGAGCTAATTTAGG
>JAVBJF010001386.1:0-14937 GCA_033439095.1 Pseudococcus viburni
CATTTTTGAGGGGGAAAATGCCCTCGTTTTTGCATTTTCGTCAATTTTAGTCAGAGTTATGGTGCTTTTTTCAGCAGAAAAAGTGCAACTTTCGTGAAAAAAAATGCAACTTTCGCGAAAAAAGGCCAAATCTGACTTTTTCCCCACAATTTTTTTGAAAATCATAAAAAAATGTTTAATTTGATGAAAAATTGTGTAAAATGTTGAAAAATTGCGTGAAATGTTGCTCAAGTTGTCGAAAAATTGTTAAATTTGATGAAAAATTGTGTAAAATGTTGAAAATTAGCGTAGAAAAGTGTTTTACATGTTGAAAAATTGCGTAAATTGTTGCCTAAAAGGTGGAAAAATTGCCTAAATTGATGAAAAAGTGTGTAAAACATTGAAAAAAGTCGTAAAATTGCTTCAATTGTCGAGAAATCTTGCATAAATTGATGAAAAATTGTGTGAAATGTTGAAAAAAAGTTGTAAAATTGCTTCAAATGTTGAAAAATTGCATGAATTGTTGCAGTTTTTCGACAATTCTCTCAATTTTTAACAAATATCTCGACTTTTTCACACAATTTTCAACAATTTAAACAATTTTTCGACAAATTAATGCAATTTTACGACTTTTTTCCCAACATTTTACACAATTTTTCATCAAATTTAACAATTTTTCGACAACTTGAGCAACATTTCACGCAATTTTTCAACATTTTACACAATTTTTCGACAATTTGAAGCAATTTTACAACTTTTTTTCAACATTTCACACAATTTTTCATCAATTTATGCAAGATTTCTCGACAAGTGAAGCAATTTTACGAATTTTTTCAATGTTTTACACACTTTTTTATCAATTTAGGCAATTTTTCCACCTTTTAAGCAACATTTCACGCAATTTTTCAACATTTTACACAATTTTTCATCAAATTAAACAATTTTTCGACAATTTGAGCAACATTTCACGCAATTTTTCAACAAAAAAGACACTTTTCTACGGAAATTTTCAAAATTTTACACAATTTTTCATCAAATTAAACAATTTTTTTATGATTTTCAAAAAAATTGTGGGGAAAAAGTCAGATTTGGCCTTTTTTCGCGAAAGTTGCATTTTTTTTCACGAAAGTTGCATTTTTTCTGCTGAAAAAGCACCATAACTCTGACTAAAATTGACGAAAATGCAAAAACGAGGGCATTTTCGGAATCCTCTCGTCGAGACGAATCGAATGGTGTATTCACGTTTACATTTTGAGCTTTTTTCGCGAAAGTTGCATTTTTTTGAACTGAAAAATCAGTTCCTTTGCAGAAAAATCAGCAAAACTTTGATAAAAATCGACGAAAATGCAAAAACGAGGGCATTTTCGGAATCCTCTCGTCGAGACGAATCGAATGGTGTAATCACTTTTTAATTTTGTGCTTTTTTCGCGAAAGTTGCATTTTTTTTAACTTAATTTTCATTTCCTTTGCTGAAAAATCAGCATAACTTTGATTAAAATCGACGAAAATGCAAAAACGAGGGCATTTTCGGAATCCTCTCGTCGAGACGAATCGAATGGTGTAATCACTTTTTAATTTTAACCTTTTTCTGCAAAAGTTGCATTTTTTTTGAACTGAAAAATCAGTTCCTTTGCAGAAAACTCACCACAACTTTAAGTAAAATCGACCAAAATGCAAAAACGAGGGCATTTTCGGAATCCTCTCGTCGAGACGAATCGAATGGTGTATTTACTTTTTGTTTTTGAGCTTTTTTCGCAAAAGTTGCCTTTTTTTTACCGAAAAAAAGGCCATAACTCGTCAACAAAGGCTCGGCGAACAAAACGGTCGCCGGATTCGGAATCAGCGACCTCGAATTAGTCGAAAACGACACAAATCTCGAATTTTTTGAAAATCATCAATTTTCGAAAAAACCATGAACTAACCCCTTATGATTTTTTTGGATTTTGATGATTTTCAAAAAATTCGAGATTTGTGTCGTTTTCGACTAATTCGAGGTCGCTGATTCCGAATCCGGCGACCGTTTTGTTCGCCGAGCCTTTGTTGACGAGGTATGGCCTTTTTTTCGGTAAAAAAAATGCAACTTTCGTGAAAAAAATGCAACTTTCGCGAAAAAAGCTCAAAATGTAAACGTGAATACACCATTCGATTCGTCTCGACGAGAGGATTCCGAAAATGCCCTCGTTTTTGCATTTTCGTCAATTTTAGTCAGAGTTATGGTGCTTTTTCAGCAGAAAAAGTGCAACTTTCGTGAAAAAAAATGCAACTTTCGCGAAAAAAGGCCAAATCTGACTTTTTCCCCACAATTTTTTTGAAAATCATAAAAAAATTGTTTAATTTGATGAAAAATTGTGTAAAATGTTGAAAAATTGCGTGAAATGTTGCTCAAGTTGTCGAAAAATTGTTAAATTTGATGAAAAATTGTGTAAAATGTTGAAAATTAGCGTAGAAAAGTGTTTTACATGTTGAAAAATTGCGTAAATTGTTGCCTAAAAGGTGGAAAAATTGCCTAAATTGATGAAAAAGTGTGTAAAACATTGAAAAAAGTCGTAAAATTGCTTCAATTGTCGAGAAATCTTGCATAAATTGATGAAAAATTGTGTGAAATGTTGAAAAAAAGTTGTAAAATTGCTTCAAATGTTGAAAAATTGCATGAATTGTTGCAGTTTTTCGACAATTCTCTCAATTTTTAACAAATATCTCGACTTTTTCACACAATTTTCAACAATTTAAACAATTTTTCGACAAATTAATGCAATTTTACGACTTTTTTCCCAACATTTTACACAATTTTTCATCAAGTTTAACAATTTTTCGACAACTTGAGCAACAGTTCACGCAATTTTTCAACATTTTACACAATTTTTCATCAAATAAAACAATTTTTCGACAATTTGAAGCAATTTTACAACTTTTTTTCAACATTTCACACAATTTTTCATCAATTTATGCAGGATTTCTCGACAATTGAAGCAATTTTACGATTTTTTTCAATGTTTTACACACTTTTTTATCAATTTAGGCAATTTTTCCACCTTTTAAGCAACATTTCACGCAATTTTTCAACATTTTACACAATTTTTCATCAAATTAAACAATTTTTCGACAATTTGAGCAACATTTCACGCAATTTTTCAACAAAAAAGACACTTTTCTACGGAAATTTTCAAAATTTTACACAATTTTTCATCAAATTAAACAATTTTTTTATGATTTTCAAAAAAATTGTGGGGAAAAAGTCAGATTTGGCCTTTTTTCGCGAAAGTTGCATTTTTTTTCACGAAAGTTGCATTTTTTCTGCTGAAAAAGCACCATAACTCTGACTAAAATTGACGAAAATGCAAAAACGAGGGCATTTTCGGAATCCTTTCGTCGAGACGAATCGAATGGTGTAATCACTTTTTAATTTTAACCTTTTTTCTGCAAAAGTTGCATTTTTTGAACTGAAAAATCAGTTCCTTTGCAGAAAAATCAGCATAACTTTGATAAAAATCGACGAAAATGCAAAAACGAGGGCATTTTCGGAATCCTCTCGTCGAGACGAATCGAATGGTGTAATCACTTTTTAATTTTAACCTTTTTCTGCAAAAGTTGCATTTTTTTGAACTGAAAAATCAGTTCCTTTGCAGAAAACTCACCACAACTTTAAGTAAAATCGACCAAAATGCAAAAACGAGGGCATTTTCGGAATCCTCTCGTCGAGACGAATCGAATGGTGTATTTACTTTTTGTTTTTGAGCTTTTTTCGCAAAAGTTGCCTTTTTTTTACCGAAAAAAAGGCCATAACTCGTCAACAAAGGCTCGGCGAACAAAACGGTCGCCGGATTCGGAATCAGCGACCTCGAATTAGTCGAAAACGACACAAATCTCGAATTTTTTGAAAATCATCAATTTTCGAAAAAACCATGAACTAACCCCTTATGATTTTTTTGGATTTTGATGATTTTCAAAAAATTCGAGATTTGTGTCGTTTTCGACTAATTCGAGGTCGCTGATTCCGAATCCGGCGACCGTTTTGTTCGCCGAGCCTTTGTTGACGAGTTATGGCCTTTTTTTCGGTAAAAAAAAATGCAACTTTCGTGAAAAAATGCAACTTTCGCGAAAAAAGCTCAAAATGTAAACGTGAATACACCATTCGATTCGTCTCGACGAGAGGATTCCGAAAATGCCCTCGTTTTTGCATTTTCGTCAATTTTAGTCAGAGTTATGGTGCTTTTTCAGCAGAAAAAGTGCAACTTTCGTGAAAAAAAATGCAACTTTCGCGAAAAAAGGCCAAATCTGACTTTTTCCCCACAATTTTTTTGAAAATCATAAAAAAATTGTTTAATTTGATGAAAAATTGTGTAAAATGTTGAAAAATTGCGTGAAATGTTGCTCAAGTTGTCGAAAAATTGTTAAATTTGATGAAAAATTGTGTAAAATGTTGAAAATTAGCGTAGAAAAGTGTTTTACATGTTGAAAAATTGCGTAACTTGTTGCCTAAAAGGTGGAAAAATTGCCTAAATTGATGAAAAAGTGTGTAAAACATTGAAAAAAGTCGTAAAATTGCTTCAATTGTCGAGAAATCTTGCATAAATTGATGAAAAATTGTGTGAAATGTTGAAAAAAATTTGTAAAATTGCTTCAAATGTTGAAAAATTGCATGAATTGTTGCAGTTTTTCGACAATTCTCTCAATTTTTAACAAATATCTCGACTTTTTCACACAATTTTCAACAATTTAAACAATTTTTCGACAAATTAATGCAATTTTACGACTTTTTTCCCAACATTTTACACAATTTTTCATCAAGTTTAACAATTTTTCGACAACTTGAGCAACATTTCACGCAATTTTTCAACATTTTACACAATTTTTCATCAAATAAAACAATTTTTCGACAATTTGAAGCAATTTTACAACTTTTTTTCAACATTTCACACAATTTTTCATCAATTTATGCAGGATTTCTCGACAATTGAAGCAATTTTACGAATTTTTTCAATGTTTTTACACACTTTTTTATCAATTTAGGCAATTTTTCCACCTTTTAAGCAACATTTCACGCAATTTTTCAACATTTTACACAATTTTTCATCAAATTAAACAATTTTTCGACAATTTGAGCAACATTTCACGCAATTTTTCAACAAAAAAGACACTTTTCTACGGAAATTTTCAAAATTTTACACAATTTTTCATCAAATTAAACAATTTTTTTATGATTTTCAAAAAAATTGTGGGGAAAAAGTCAGATTTGGCCTTTTTTTCGCGAAAGTTGCATTTTTTTTTCACGAAAGTTGCATTTTTTTTTCTGCTGAAAAAGCACCATAACTCTGACTAAAATTGACGAAAATGCAAAAACGAGGGCATTTTCGGAATCCTTTCGTCGAGACGAATCGAATGGTGTAATCACTTTTTAATTTTAACCTTTTTCTGCAAAAGTTGCATTTTTTGAACTGAAAAATCAGTTCCTTTGCAGAAAAATCAGCATAACTTTGATAAAAATCGACGAAAATGCAAAAACGAGGGCATTTTCGGAATCCTCTCGTCGAGACGAATCGAATGGTGTAATCACTTTTTAATTTTAACCTTTTTCTGCAAAAGTTGCATTTTTTTGAACTGAAAAATCAGTTCCTTTGCAGAAAACTCACCACAACTTTAAGTAAAATCGACCAAAATGCCAAAACGAGGGCATTTTCGGAATCCTCTCGTCGAGACGAATCGAATGGTGTATTTACTTTTTGTTTTTGAGCTTTTTTCGCAAAAGTTGCCTTTTTTTTACCGAAAAAAAGGCCATAACTCGTCAACAAAGGCTCGGCGAACAAAACGGTCGCCGGATTCGGAATCAGCGACCTCGAATTAGTCGAAAACGACACAAATCTCGAATTTTTTGAAAATCATCAATTTTCGAAAAAACCATGAACTAACCCCTTATGATTTTTTTGGATTTTGATGATTTTCAAAAAATTCGAGATTTGTGTCGTTTTCGACTAATTCGAGGTCGCTGATTCCGAATCCGGCGACCGTTTTGTTCGCCGAGCCTTTGTTGACGAGTTATGGCCTTTTTTTCGGTAAAAAAAATGCAACTTTCGTGAAAAAAATGCAACTTTCGCGAAAAAAGCTCAAAATGTAAACGTGAATACACCATTCGATTCGTCTCGACGAGAGGATTCCGAAAATGCCCTCGTTTTTTGCATTTTCGTCAATTTTAGTCAGAGTTATGGTGCTTTTTCAGCAGAAAAAGTGCAACTTTCGTGAAAAAAAAATGCAACTTTCGCGAAAAAAGGCCAAATCTGACTTTTTCCCCACAATTTTTTTGAAAATCATAAAAAAATTGTTTAATTTGATGAAAAATTGTGTAAAATGTTGAAAAATTGCGTGAAATGTTGCTCAAGTTGTCGAAAAATTGTTAAATTTGATGAAAAATTGTGTAAAATGTTGAAAATTAGCGTAGAAAAGTGTTTTACATGTTGAAAAATTGCGTAAATTGTTGCCTAAAAGGTGGAAAAATTGCCTAAATTGATGAAAAAGTGTGTAAAACATTGAAAAAAGTCGTAAAATTGCTTCAATTGTCGAGAAATCTTGCATAAATTGATGAAAAATTGTGTGAAATGTTGAAAAAAAGTTGTAAAATTGCTTCAAATGTTGAAAAATTGCATGAATTGTTGCAGTTTTTCGACAATTCTCTCAATTTTTAACAAATATCTCGACTTTTTCACACAATTTTCAACAATTTAAACAATTTTTTCGACAAATTAATGCAATTTTACGACTTTTTTTCCCACATTTTACACAATTTTTCATCAAGTTTAACAATTTTTCGACAACTTGAGCAACATTTCACGCAATTTTTCAACATTTTACACAATTTTTCATCAAATAAAAACAATTTTTTTCGACAATTTGAAGCAATTTTACAACTTTTTTTCAACATTTCACACAATTTTTCATCAATTTATGCAGGATTTCTCGACAATTGAAGCAATTTTACGAATTTTTTCAATGTTTTACACACTTTTTTATCAATTTAGGCAATTTTTCCACCTTTTAAGCAACATTTCACGCAATTTTTCAACATTTTACACAATTTTTCATCAAATTAAACAATTTTTCGACAATTTGAGCAACATTTCACGCAATTTTTTCAACAAAAAAAGACACTTTTCTACGGAAATTTTCAAAATTTTACACAATTTTTCATCAAATTAAACAATTTTTTTATGATTTTCAAAAAAATTGTGGGGAAAAAGTCAGATTTGGCCTTTTTTTCGCGAAAGTTGCATTTTTTTTTCACGAAAGTTGCATTTTTTCTGCTGAAAAAGCACCATAACTCTGACTAAAATTGACGAAAATGCAAAAACGAGGGCATTTTCGGAATCCTTTCGTCGAGACGAATCGAATGGTGTAATCACTTTTTAATTTTAACCTTTTTCTGCAAAAGTTGCATTTTTTGAACTGAAAAATCAGTTCCTTTGCAGAAAAATCAGCATAACTTTGATAAAAATCGACGAAAATGCAAAAACGAGGGCATTTTCGGAATCCTCTCGTCGAGACGAATCGAATGGTGTAATCACTTTTTAATTTTAACCTTTTTCTGCAAAAGTTGCATTTTTTTGAACTGAAAAATCAGTTCCTTTGCAGAAAACTCACCACAACTTTAAGTAAAATCGACCAAAATGCAAAAAACGAGGGCATTTTCGGAATCCTCTCGTCGAGACGAATCGAATGGTGTATTTACTTTTTGTTTTTGAGCTTTTTTCGCAAAAGTTGCCTTTTTTTTTACCGAAAAAAAGGCCATAACTCGTCAACAAAGGCTCGGCGAACAAAACGGTCGCCGGATTCGGAATCAGCGACCTCGAATTAGTCGAAAACGACACAAATCTCGAATTTTTTGAAAATCATCAATTTTCGAAAAAACCATGAACTAACCCCTTATGATTTTTTTGGATTTTGATGATTTTCAAAAAATTCGAGATTTGTGTCGTTTTCGACTAATTCGAGGTCGCTGATTCCGAATCCGGCGACCGTTTTGTTCGCCGAGCCTTTGTTGACGAGTTATGGCCTTTTTTTCGGTAAAAAAAATGCAACTTTCGTGAAAAAAATGCAACTTTCGCGAAAAAAGCTCAAAATGTAAACGTGAATACACCATTCGATTCGTCTCGACGAGAGGATTCCGAAAATGCCCTCGTTTTTGCATTTTCGTCAATTTTAGTCAGAGTTATGGTGCTTTTTCAGCAGAAAAAGTGCAACTTTCGTGAAAAAAAAATGCAACTTTCGCGAAAAAAGGCCAAATCTGACTTTTTCCCCACAATTTTTTTGAAAATCATAAAAAAATTGTTTAATTTGATGAAAAATTGTGTAAAATGTTGAAAAATTGCGTGAAATGTTGCTCAAGTTGTCGAAAAATTGTTAAATTTGATGAAAAATTGTGTAAAATGTTGAAAATTAGCGTAGAAAAGTGTTTTACATGTTGAAAAATTGCGTAAATTGTTGCCTAAAAGGTGGAAAAATTGCCTAAATTGATGAAAAAGTGTGTAAAACATTGAAAAAAGTCGTAAAATTGCTTCAATTGTCGAGAAATCTTGCATAAATTGATGAAAAATTGTGTGAAATGTTGAAAAAAAGTTGTAAAATTGCTTCAAATGTTGAAAAATTGCATGAATTGTTGCAGTTTTTCGACAATTCTCTCAATTTTTAACAAATATCTCGACTTTTTCACACAATTTTCAACAATTTAAACAATTTTTCGACAAATTAATGCAATTTTACGACTTTTTTCCCAACATTTTACACAATTTTTCATCAAGTTTAACAATTTTTCGACAACTTGAGCAACATTTCACGCAATTTTTCAACATTTTACACAATTTTTCATCAAATAAAACAATTTTTCGACAATTTGAAGCAATTTTACAACTTTTTTTCAACATTTCACACAATTTTTCATCAATTTATGCAGGATTCTCGACAATTGAAGCAATTTTACGAATTTTTTCAATGTTTTACACACTTTTTTATCAATTTAGGCAATTTTTCCACCTTTTAAGCAACATTTCACGCAATTTTTCAACATTTTACACAATTTTTCATCAAATTAAACAATTTTTCGACAATTTGAGCAACATTTCACGCAATTTTTCAACAAAAAAGACACTTTTCTACGGAAATTTTCAAATTTTACACAATTTTTCATCAAATTAAACAATTTTTTTATGATTTTCAAAAAAATTGTGGGGAAAAAGTCAGATTTGGCCTTTTTTCGCGAAAGTTGCATTTTTTTTCACGAAAGTTGCATTTTTTGCTGAAAAAGCACCATAACTCTGACTAAAATTGACGAAAATGCAAAAACGAGGGCATTTTCGGAATCCTTTCGTCGAGACGAATCGAATGGTGTAATCACTTTTTAATTTAACCTTTTTCTGCAAAAGTTGCATTTTTTGAACTGAAAAATCAGTTCCTTTGCAGAAAAATCAGCATAACTTTGATAAAAAATCGACGAAAATGCAAAAACGAGGGCATTTTCGGAATCCTCTCGTCGAGACGAATCGAATGGTGTAATCACTTTTTAATTTTAACCTTTTTCTGCAAAAGTTGCATTTTTTTGAACTGAAAAATCAGTTCCTTTGCAGAAAACTCACCACAACTTTAAGTAAAATCGACCAAAATGCAAAAACGAGGGCATTTTCGGAATCCTCTCGTCGAGACGAATCGAATGGTGTATTTACTTTTTGTTTTTGAGCTTTTTTCGCAAAAGTTGCCTTTTTTTTACCGAAAAAAAGGCCATAACTCGTCAACAAAGGCTCGGCGAACAAAACGGTCGCCGGATTCGGAATCAGCGACCTCGAATTAGTCGAAAACGACACAAATCTCGAATTTTTTGAAAATCATCAATTTTCGAAAAAACCATGAACTAACCCCTAATGATTTTTTTGGATTTTGATGATTTTCAAAAAATTCGAGATTTGTGTCGTTTTCGACTAATTCGAGGTCGCTGATTCCGAATCCGGCGACCGTTTTGTTCGCCGAGCCTTTGTTGACGAGTTATGGCCTTTTTTTCGGTAAAAAAAAAATGCAACTTTCGTGAAAAAAATGCAACTTTCGCGAAAAAAGCTCAAAATGTAAACGTGAATACACCATTCGATTCGTCTCGACGAGAGGATTCCGAAAATGCCCTCGTTTTTTGCATTTTCGTCAATTTTAGTCAGAGTTATGGTGCTTTTTCAGCAGAAAAAGTGCAACTTTCGTGAAAAAAAATGCAACTTTCGCGAAAAAAGGCCAAATCTGACTTTTTCCCCACAATTTTTTTGAAAATCATAAAAAAATTGTTTAATTTGATGAAAAATTGTGTAAAATGTTGAAAAATTGCGTGAAATGTTGCTCAAGTTGTCGAAAAATTGTTAAATTTGATGAAAAATTGTGTAAAATGTTGAAAATTAGCGTAGAAAAGTGTTTTACATGTTGAAAAATTGCGTAAATTGTTGCCTAAAAGGTGGAAAAATTGCCTAAATTGATGAAAAAGTGTGTAAAACATTGAAAAAAGTCGTAAAATTGCTTCAATTGTCGAGAAATCTTGCATAAATTGATGAAAAATTGTGTGAAATGTTGAAAAAAGTTGTAAAATTGCTTCAAATGTTGAAAAATTGCATGAATTGTTGCAGTTTTTCGACAATTCTCTCAATTTTTAACAAATATCTCGACTTTTTCACACAATTTTCAACAATTTAAACAATTTTTCGACAAATTAATGCAATTTTACGACTTTTTTCCCAACATTTTACACAATTTTTCATCAAGTTTAACAATTTTTCGACAACTTGAGCAACATTTCACGCAATTTTTCAACATTTTACACAATTTTTCATCAAATAAAACAATTTTTCGACAATTTGAAGCAATTTTACAACTTTTTTTCAACATTTCACACAATTTTTCATCAATTTATGCAGGATTTCTCGACAATTGAAGCAATTTTACGAATTTTTTCAATGTTTTACACACTTTTTTATCAATTTAGGCAATTTTTCCACCTTTTAAGCAACATTTCACGCAATTTTTCAACATTTTACACAATTTTTCATCAAATTAAACAATTTTTTCGACAATTTGAGCAACATTTCACGCAATTTTTCAACAAAAAAGACACTTTTCTACGGAAATTTTCAAAATTTTACACAATTTTTCATCAAATTAAACAATTTTTTTTATGATTTTCAAAAAAATTGTGGGGAAAAAGTCAGATTTGGCCTTTTTTCGCGAAAGTTGCATTTTTTTTCACGAAAGTTGCATTTTTTTCTGCTGAAAAAGCACCATAACTCTGACTAAATTGACGAAAATGCAAAAACGAGGGCATTTTCGGAATCCTTTCGTCGAGACGAATCGAATGGTGTAATCACTTTTTAATTTTAACCTTTTTCTGCAAAAGTTGCATTTTTTGAACTGAAAAATCAGTTCCTTTGCAGAAAAATCAGCATAACTTTGATAAAAATCGACGAAAATGCAAAAACGAGGGCATTTTCGGAATCCTCTCGTCGAGACGAATCGAATGGTGTAATCACTTTTTAATTTTAACCTTTTTCTGCAAAAGTTGCATTTTTTTGAACTGAAAAATCAGTTCCTTTGCAGAAAACTCACCACAACTTTAAGTAAAATCGACCAAAATGCAAAAACGAGGGCATTTTCGGAATCCTCTCGTCGAGACGAATCGAATGGTGTATTTACTTTTTGTTTTTGAGCTTTTTTCGCAAAAGTTGCCTTTTTTTTTACCGAAAAAAAGGCCATAACTCGTCAACAAAGGCTCGGCGAACAAAACGGTCGCCGGATTCGGAATCAGCGACCTCGAATTAGTCGAAAACGACACAAATCTCGAATTTTTTGAAAATCATCAATTTTCGAAAAAACCATGAACTAACCCCTTATGATTTTTTTGGATTTTGATGATTTTCAAAAAATTCGAGATTTGTGTCGTTTTCGACTAATTCGAGGTCGCTGATTCCGAATCCGGCGACCGTTTTGTTCGCCGAGCCTTTGTTGACGAGTTATGGCCTTTTTTTCGGTAAAAAAAATGCAACTTTCGTGAAAAAAATGCAACTTTCGCGAAAAAAGCTCAAAATGTAAACGTGAATACACCATTCTATTCGTCTCGACGAGAGGATTCCGAAAATGCCCTCGTTTTTGCATTTTCGTCAATTTTAGTCAGAGTTATGGTGCTTTTTCAGCAGAAAAAGTGCAACTTTCGTGAAAAAAAAATGCAACTTTCGCGAAAAAAGGCCAAATCTGACTTTTTCCCCACAATTTTTTTTGAAAATCATAAAAAAATTGTTTAATTTGATGAAAAATTGTGTAAAATGTTGAAAAATTGCGTGAAATGTTGCTCAAGTTGTCGAAAAATTGTTAAATTTGATGAAAAATTGTGTAAAATGTTGAAAATTAGCGTAGAAAAGTGTTTTACATGTTGAAAAATTGCGTAAATTGTTGCCTAAAAGGTGGAAAAATTGCCTAAATTGATGAAAAAGTGTGTAAAACATTGAAAAAAGTCGTAAAATTGCTTCAATTGTCGAGAAATCTTGCATAAATTGATGAAAAATTGTGTGAAATGTTGAAAAAAAGTTGTAAAATTGCTTCAAATGTTGAAAAATTGCATGAATTGTTGCAGTTTTTCGACAATTCTCTCAATTTTTAACAAATATCTCGACTTTTTCACACAATTTTCAACAATTTAAACAATTTTTCGACAAATTAATGCAATTTTACGACTTTTTTTCCCAACATTTTACACAATTTTTCATCAAGTTTAACAATTTTTCGACAACTTGAGCAACATTTCACGCAATTTTTCAACATTTTACACAATTTTTCATCAAATAAAACAATTTTTCGACAATTTGAAGCAATTTTACAATTTTTTTCAACATTTCACACAATTTTTCATCAATTTATGCAGGATTTCTCGACAATTGAAGCAATTTTACGAATTTTTTCAATGTTTTACACACTTTTTTATCAATTTAGGCAATTTTTCCACCTTTTAAGCAACATTTCACGCAATTTTTCAACATTTTACACAATTTTTCATCAAATTAAACAATTTTTCGACAATTTGAGCAACATTTCACGCAATTTTTCAACAAAAAAGACACTTTTCTACGGAAATTTTCAAAATTTTACACAATTTTTCATCAAATTAAACAATTTTTTTATGATTTTCAAAAAAATTGTGGGGAAAAAGTCAGATTTGGCCTTTTTTCGCGAAAGTTGCATTTTTTTTCACGAAAGTTGCATTTTTTCTGCTGAAAAAGCACCATAACTCTGACTAAAATTGACGAAAATGCAAAAACGAGGGCATTTTCGGAATCCTTTCGTCGAGACGAATCGAATGGTGTAATCACTTTTTAATTTTAACCTTTTTCTGCAAAAGTTGCATTTTTTTTGAACTGAAAAATCAGTTCCTTTGCAGAAAAATCAGCATAACTTTGATAAAAATCGACGAAAATGCAAAAACGAGGGCATTTTCGGAATCCTCTCGTCGAGAACGAATCGAATGGTGTAATCACTTTTTAATTTTAACCTTTTTCTGCAAAAGTTGCATTTTTTTGAACGGAAAAATCAGTTCCTTTGCAGAAATCTCACCACAACTTTAAGTAACATCGACCAAAATGCAAAAACGAGGGCATTTTCGGAATCCTCTCGTCGAGACGAATCGAATGGTGTATTTACTTTTTGTTTTTGAGCTTTTTTCGCAAAAGTTGCCTTTTTTTTACCGAAAAAAAGGCCATAACTCGTCAACAAAGGCTCGGCGAACAAAACGGTCGCCGGATTCGGAATCAGCGACCTCGAATTAGTCGAAAACGACACAAATCTCGAATTTTTTGAAAATCATCAATTTTCGAAAAAACCATGAACTAACCCCTTATGATTTTTTTGGATTTTGATGATTTTCAAAAATTCGAGATTTGTGTCGTTTTCGACTAATTCGAGGTCGCTGATTCCGAATCCGGCGACCGTTTTGTTCGCCGAGCCTTTGTTGACGAGTTATGGCCTTTTTTTCGGTAAAAAAAATGCAACTTTCGTGAAAAAAATGCAACTTTCGCGAAAAAAGCTCAAAATGTAAACGTGAATACACCATTCGATTCGTCTCGACGAGAGGATTCCGAAAATGCCCTCGTTTTTGCATTTTCGTCAATTTTAGTCAGAGTTATGGTGCTTTTTCAGCAGAAAAAGTGCAACTTTCGTGAAAAAAAATGCAACTTTCGCGAAAAAAGGCCAAATCTGACTTTTTCCCCACAATTTTTTTGAAAATCATAAAAAAATTGTTTAATTTGATGAAAAATTGTGTAAAATGTTGAAAAATTGCGTGAAATGTTGCTCAAGTTGTCGAAAAATTGTTAAATTTGATGAAAAATTGTGTAAAATGTTGAAAATTAGCGTAGAAAAGTGTTTTACATGTTGAAAAATTGCGTAAATTGTTGCCTAAAAGGTGGAAAAATTGCCTAAATTGATGAAAAAGTGTGTAAAACATTGAAAAAAGTCGTAAAATTGCTTCAATTGTCGAGAAATCTTGCATAAATTGATGAAAAATTGTGTGAAATGTTTAAAAAAAGTTGTAAAATTGCTTCAAATGTTGAAAAATTGCATGAATTGTTGCAGTTTTTCGACAATTCTCTCAATTTTTAACAAATATCTCGACTTTTTCACACAATTTTCAACAATTTAAACAATTTTTCGACAAATTAATGCAATTTTACGACTTTTTTCCCAACATTTTACACAATTTTTCATCAAATTTAACAATTTTTCGACAACTTGAGCAACATTTCACGCAATTTTTCAACATTTTACACAATTTTTCATCAAATAAAACAATTTTTCGACAATTTTAAGCAATTTTACAACTTTTTTTCAACATTTCACACAATTTTTCATCAATTTATGCAGGATTTCTCGACAATTGAAGCAATTTTACGAATTTTTTCAATGTTTTAC